>CAJHNH020008002.1:75000-383344 GCA_905116865.2 Candidula unifasciata
GAATCAATTACTTTGAATGAGGCTAGCGGTTCTTTGCATTTCAGTAACATGTGTGTTTGCATTTCAGTAACGCATGTGTGTTTGCATTTCTCTGATGTGAAGTGAGGTTGTTAGTTCATTTTTTAACATTTTTTAACATTTTAAACAATATGATAATCAAATAATAATAATCATCTGCCAAATTGCCTATTACTGCTTTTATTATACCACTTAAGTGGTGTAGGCAGGATGGTCTTTGAGCCTGAAGATTTACAGCTGCATGGCTAGTGCTGTCGCCACAACCTGTGCAGGTGAGGATTTTGTATTTTGCCTCCGAAAGAAATAATCCCCAGCCTTACTGAGGATTTTAACCTGCGTCTCCCATTTGAGAGCCCAGCATTCTAACCACTTGGCCAGCTGCTCTTCTAACCACTTGGCCAGCTGCTCTTCTAACCACTTGGCCAGCCGCTCTTCTAACCACTTGGCCAGCCACTCCTCTAACCACTTGGCCAGCCACTCCTCTAACCACTTGGCCAGCCGCTCTTCTAACCACTTGGCCTGCCACTCTTCTAACCACTTGGCCAGCCGCTCTTCTAACCACTTGGCCAGCCGCTCTTCTAACCAGTTGGCCAGCTGCTCTTCTAACCACTTGGCCAGCCGCTCCTCAAAATTATCATACAATTGAATGTAAATTAAAGAGACTTTCAGTTATTGGTAAATTCAAGCTCTGATAAAGGACAAATGTAAAGTGTACTTGATGCAAGCAAACACAGATCACCAGGTCAGCTTACATAAGTGGGAAACAATTTTAATTGAAAGACCTGGATACAGAACTGGACTGACTGGACAGGCCCTAGGCATACAATCATGAAGTCTATCACATCTGACCATCAACGGGGAAGGGAGCTGATCAGACAGTCAACAGGTGACCCAATGACACCCAGTGTTACAGCTTAATGATAATAAACCTCTCTCAACATGTCATCGTTTACAAACTTCAACTACTAACATAGTTATTTGTTGAAGAAGTATTCTCTTTGAATCATTAACATTCCCTGGTCACTGTGATGTATGGTATATCTATGGTGTACATCGCTGTCTGTACTCCTTTCTTTCTTCTAGTCATCATTGTTTTTCTTCTTTCTTTTGTCTTACAGCTTATGTTGTAAAGCATCAGAGAGAGGAGTTGGATGTAGTTTTCTCTCTTTTACTGGTTAAACATCTTGTGCTAACATCATACCATGCTTCTATAACGTCTCTGTTAATGGTTAAATAGCTTTTACTAATATCATACCATGTTTCTATAGTCTCTCTGTTAATGGTTAAATAGCTTTTACTAATATCATACCATGTTTCTATAGTCTCTCTGTTAATGGTTAAATAGCTTTTACTAATGACATACCATGTTTCTATAGTGTCTTTGTTAATGGTTAAATAGCTTTTACTAATGACATACCATGTTTCTATAGTGTCTCTTCTACTGGTTATATATCTTGTATTAATATCATATTATCTTTCTATAGTGTCTCTGTTAATGGTTAAATAGCTTTTACTAATGACATACCATGTTTCTATAGTGTCTCTTCTACTGGTTAAATATCTTGTACTAATATCATATTATGTTTCTATAGTGTCTCTTCTACTGGTTAAATTTCTTTTAGTAATATCATATTATGTTTCTATAGTGTCTCTTCTACTGGTTAAATTTCTTTTAGTAATATCATATTATGTTTCTATAGTGTCTCTTCTACTGGTTAAATATCTTGTACTAATATCATATTATGTTTCTACAGTTTCTCTTTTACTGATTAAATATCTTGTACTAACATCATACCATGTTTCTATAGTGTCTCCTTTACTGGTTAAATATCTTGTACTAATATCATACCATGTTTCTACAGTTTCTATTTTACTGGTTAAATATCTTGTACTAATATCATATTATGTTTCTACAGTTTCTCTTTTACTGGTTAAATATCTTGTACTAATATCATATTATGTTTCTACAGTTTCTCTTTTACTGGTTAAATATCTTGTACTAATATCATATTATGTTTCTACAGTTTCTCTTTTACTGGTTAAATAGCTTGTACTAACGTCATACTATGTTTCTACAGTGTCTCTTTTACTCCCTCCATCCATCTCTTTCTTTGTCAGCCTTTTACCTTGTAGCTTGCTGATCTCTTGTAGTGCATTCTAGCTGCTGGCTGATTTTGTTAAATTCTGACCAGATGACCAAATCGTTTGAATTCTTTGATATTCTATGAAATCATTCAACTGTACTGTGCCTATCATTGTTCTTAGTTCTTCACTAGTGAGTCGTCTCTTCTTTTGTGTTCTGATGTCACCTCCCCCCCCCCTTACCCCCACCCCCCTCCCCCCAAGCTGACATGTAAACTACAACAGAGAACATACAGACTCATCCGCCTGTCCACCGTCCTCCTCCTCCCCATCATCATCAGTGCATGTCTGTGGGTGCCGGACTGCTGTGGCAGGCGCTGTGTGTGCACCACCGACTGTCTGCAGTCGTGCCCTCTTCTTCTTGGAGACAGGAATCCTGGATGAAGACACCGGCTGAAGTGGCTGCTGGCTCTTCCTTCTCCTGGGACAGACAAGATGCATTCCAGGTTTAGTCAACTTATTTGTTTTTGACATTTGTTTGATATGGTCCTCCAAAATACAGGCTTGCCAGAGTGCCAGTGTCTGTATCGTTCTCTAAAAGACTCACAATATAACAAATGTGCCTAACCTGTCTCAGGATATAACAAATGTGCCTAACCTGTCTCATGATATAACAAATGTGCCTAACCAGTCTCAGGATATAACAAATGTGCCTAACATGTCTCAGGATATAACAAATGTGCCTAACCTGTCTCAGGATGTAACAAATGTGCCTAACCTGTCTCATGATATAAAAAATGTGCCTAACCTGTCTCAGGATATAACAAATGTGCCTAACCTGTCTCATGATATAACAAATGTACTTAAACCAGTCACAGGATATAATAAATGTACTTAAATCCGTCACAGGATACAATAAATGTACTTAAACCAGTCACAGGATATAATAAATGTACTTAAACCTGTCACAGGATACAACAAATGTACTTAAACCAGTCACAGGGTATAACAAATGTACTTAAACCAGTCACATGATATAACAAATGTACTTAAACCAGTCACATGATATAACAAATGTACTTAAACCAGTCACAGGGTATAACAAATGTACTTAAACCAGTCACAGGATACAACAAATGTACTTAAAAGAGTCACAGGATATATTAAATGTACTTAAACCAGTCACATGATATAACAAATGTACTTAAACCAGTCACAGGATACAACAAATGTACTTAAAAGAGTCACAGGATATATTAAATGTACTTAAACCAGTCACATGATATAACAAATGTACTTAAACCAGTCACAGGGTATAACAAATGTACTTAAACCAGTCACAGGGTATAACAAATGTACTTAAACCAGTCACATGGTATAACAAATGTATTTAAACCAGTCACAGGATACAACAAATGTACTTAAACCAGTCACAGGATACAACAAATGTACTTAAACCAGTCACAGGATACAACAAATGTACCTAAACCAGTCACAGGATACAACAAATGTACTTAAACCAGTCACAGGATATAACAAATGTACTTAAACCAGTCACAGGGTATAACAAATGTACTTAAACCAGTCACAGGGTATAACAAATGTACTTAAACCAGTCACAGGGTATAACAAATGTACTTAAACCAGTCACAGGATACAACAAATGTACTTAAACCAGTCACAGGATACAACAAATATACTTAAACCAGTCACAGGGTATAACAAATGTACTTAAACCAGTCACATGATATAACAAATGTACTTAAACCAGTCACAGGATATAACAAATGTACTTAAACCAGTCACAGGATATATCAAATGTACTTAAACCAGTCACAGGATATATCAAATGTACTTAAACCAGTCACAGGATATAACAAATGTATTTAAACCAGTCTTATGCCTTCAGAAAATGTGTAACCATGGAAATGAGGTGTCTGAGAAAGACTGTAGGAGTTATCAGAAGAGATAAAATCAGGAATTAGGTCATACGAGATAAAGCTTGCATAGAACCAATGCTAAATTACATACAAAGACAGAAAATCAAATGGTATGCTGACCTGGAGAGAATGCCTTCTGATGCTATGCTATACAAGGCATATACCAAAAGAGAAGGATGTAGAAAAAGAGGTAGACCAAGAACAAGATGGGAAGATAACATCAGAGAAACTCTACAGCACTACAATGTGTCTATGGTCAAAGCAGGCAGAAGAGCACGAAGCAGCATATTAAATCTCCCTCGACACACAAAGCTGTAAGAGGACGTTAAAAAGAAGAAGATGATTTAAAGCAGTCTGGGGATACAAATATGTGAAGGGAAACATGTCAAAACTGAACTCACCTGTGTGTGGAGGGAATATGTCATAACTGAACTCACCTGTGTGTGGAGGGAAACATGTCAAAAATGTCAAAACTGAACTCACCTGTGTGTGGAGGGAATATGTCATAACTAAACTCACCTGTGTGTGGAGGGAAACATGTCAAAACTGAACTCACCTGTGTGTGGAGGAAATGTGTCAAAACTGAACTCACCTGTGTGTGAAGGGAAACATGTCAAAACTGAACTCACCTGTGTGTGGAGGGAAACATGTCAAAACTGAACTCACCTGTGTGTGAAGGGAAACATGTCAAAACTGAACTCACCTGTGTGTGGAGGGAAACATGTCAAAACTGAACTCACCTGTGTGTGGAGGGAATATGTCAAAACTGAACTCACCTGTGTGTGAAGGGAAACATGTCAAAACTGAACTCACCTGTGTGTGGAGGGAATATGTCAAAACTGAACTCACCTGTGTGTGAAGGGAAACATGTCAAAACTGAACTCACCTGTGTGTGGAGGGAATATGTCATAACTGAACTCACCTGTGTGTGGAGGAAATGTGTCAAAACTGAACTCACCTGTGTGTGGAGGAAATGTGTCAAAACTGAACTCACCTGTGTGTGGAGGAAATGTGTCAAAACTGAACTCACCTGTGTGTGGAGGAAATGTGTCAAAACTGAACTTACCTGTGTGTGGAAGGAAACATGTCATAACTGAACTCACCTGTGTGTGGAGGGAAACATGTCAAAACTGAACTCACCTGTGTGTGGAGGAAATGTGTCAAAACTGAACTCACCTGTGTGTGGAGGAAATGTGTCATAACTGAACTCACCCGTGTGTGGAGGGAATATGTCATAACTGAACTCACCTGTGTGTGGAGGGAAACATGTCAAAACTGAACTCACCTGTGTGTGGAGGGAATATGTCATAACTGAACTCACCTGTGTGTGGAGGGAAACATGTCAAAACTGAACTCACCTGTGTGTGGAGGGAATATGTCATAACTGAACTCACCTGTGTGTGGAGGGAAACATGTCAAAACTGAACTCACCTGTGTGTGGAGGGAAACATGTCAAAACTGAACTCACCTGTGTGTGGAGGGAAACATGTCAAAACTGAACTCACCTGTGTGTGGAGGAAATGTGTCATAACTGAACTCACCTGTGTGTGGAGGAAATGTGTCATATTTAAACTCACCTGTGTGTGGAGGAAATATGTCATATTTGAACTCGCCTGTGTGTACAGAAGCATGTCATATTTGAACTCACCTGTGTATATAGAAGCATGTCATATTTGAACCCACCTGTGTGTGGGGGAAACATGTCATAACTGAGCTCACCTGTGAGTATGGAAGCATGTCATATCTGAACCCACCTGTGTGTGGAGGAAATGTGTCATATCTAAACTCACCTGTGTGTATGTAGACATGTCATATATGAACTCATGTGTGGAAACATGTCACATCTGAACTCACCTATGTGTGTCAAAACATGTCACATATAAACTCATTTGTGTGTGTGTGTGTGTGGAAACATGTGACACCTGAACTCATCTGTGTACTGGAAACATGTCACACATGAGCTCACCTCTGTGTGTTAGTGTGCATGCATAACAAACAAGTCATACCTGAACTTACTTTAGTGTGTGTGTGTGCGCGCATGCACACACTTATGTGTGTGTGAATGCACACACTTATGTATGTGTGCATGCACACACACACACACACATGCACACATGTAACTTCTTAACTCTTTGAGTCCCAGGGCACGCATCATATGTTCATAGGTTCCTACGTAGAAGCCCAATGAATGCATGAAACATCAATTTTACTCTCTCTTTACTACCTATTAGGCCTGTGATGCTAAACCCCCTGGGACTCAAAGAGTTAACTCACCTGTGTTTGGAAACATTTCACGCCTGAACTCACCTGTCTGTGTGTGTGTGGAAACATATCACATCTGAACTTATCTGTGTGTGGAAACATTTCACATCTAAACTTATCAGTGTGTGGCAACATGTCACATCAGAACTTACCTGTGTGTAGAAACATGTCACACTAGAACTTACCTGTGTGTAGAAACATGTCACACCTGAATTTACAGGTGTGTGTGTGTGTGTGTGTGTGTGTGTGTGTGTGTGTGGAAACATGTCGCACCTGAACTTATCTCTCTCTCTCTCTCTCTCTCTCTCTCTCTCTCTCTCTCTCTCTCTCTCTCTCTCTCTCTCTCTCTCTCTCTCTCTCTCTCTCTCTCTCTCTCTTTCTGTCTGGTGTGTGATGTGTGAGGTGTGTGGGGTGTGTGTGTGTGTGGTTTGTGTGCATGCATGCGTGCATGCATTAGTGCGTGTGCATGCATGTGGGAGGGGGGGACATGTCACACCTGAACTTACCTGTCTGGTTTCTTCCTATGATGTATCCTCCTCCTACTTGCATGCTTGGGTGGAGGCGGGTAGTATACAGGAAAGGGGGCCCCATAAACCACTGATGGAGGCAGGTGTGAAGGGGTCTGGGGGTGAGGCTTGGGTTTGTAATGTTTGCGTGGTTTCTTCAGATGGCCTGACTTTGCATGACCACCTGTAGGTTTGTGCCTACCATCTCTCTTATCGCTGCTGTCATCTGCATAATCCTCCTCCTCATCGTCAGTCTCCTCTCCCCAGCTGTCATAATCTGCAACCTGCCTGTAATCAAAAAAACATCTCTTCTGATATCAACACATATTTCTTCATTCCCTATTCACGTTCGTGTGTATCCATGCATACTGTTATCCATAGTTAGGAAAGTGACCCACAACCTAGTACTGTTAGAATCAGTATTCTCTACACATATCTGTTCTACACATATCTGTTTTACACACATCTATTCTGCACACATCTGTTCTACAAACATCTGGTCTACACACATCTGTTCTACAAACATCTGGTCTACACACATCTGTTCTACTAATATATGTTCTACACACATCTATTCTACTATGTTCTACACACATCTGGTCTACACACATCTGTTCTACAAACATCTGGTCTACACACATCTGTTCTACTAATATATGTTCTACACACATATTTGGTCTACATACATCTGGTCTACATACAAGTGGTCTACATACATCTGGTCTACATACAAGTGGTCTACATACATCTGGTCTACATACAAGTGGTCTACATACATCTGGTCTACACACATCTGGTCTACACACATCTGGTCTACATACAAGTGGTCTACATACATCTGGTCTACACACATCTGGTCTACAAACATCTGGTCTACACACATCTGGTCTACATACAAGTGGTCTATACACATCTGGTCTACACACATCTGGTCTACATACAAGAGGTCTATACACATCTGGTCTACATACAAGTGGTCTATACACATCTGGTCTACATACAAGTGGTCTATACACATCTGGTCTACATACAAGTGGTCTATACACATCTGGTCTACATACAAGTGGTCTATACACATCTGGTCTACATACAAGTGGTCTATACGCATCTGGTCTACACACATCTGGTCTACATACATCTGGTCTACACACATCTGGTCTACACACATCTGGTCTACATACATCTGGTCTACATACAGGTGGTCTATACACATCTGGTCTACGCACATCTGGTCTACATACATCTGGTCTACACACATCTGGTCTACGCATATCTGTTCTAAACAAATCGGTTCTACAAATCTGGTCTACATATACCTGTTTTACACATATCTGTTCTACACATATTTGGTCTAAACACATCTGGTCTACATATAACTGGTCTATACACATCTGGTCTACACACATCTGATCTACACACATCTGTTCTACACATATTTTTTCTAAACTCATTTGGTCTACACATATCGTGTCTACATACATCTGGTTTTCACACACCCGGTTTACACACATCTGGTCTACACACATCTGGTCTACACACATCTGGTCTACACAGATCTGAATGCTGTCAAGCAATCATCATTTGTATAAGATGTCTATAACTGAAGTGTTTATATTTTAGGTATCTATATGTGCTGTGTCTATATGTGAGGTGCCAATATGTGAGGTGTCTATAAGTGAAGTGTTTATGTACGGGGTATTTTTATGGAAGGTGTCTATATGTGAGGTGTCTGTATGGGAGGTGTCTATATGTTAGGTGACTTTATGTGCTGCTATATGTTCTGTCTCTATACTTGAGATGTCTATGAGGTGTTATATGTGAGATGTATATATATATATATATATATATATATATATATATATATATATATATATATATATATATATATATATATATATATATATATATATATATATATATATATATATATATATATATATATATATATATATATATATATATATATATAATATATATATATATATATATATATATATATATATATATATATATATATATATATATATATATATATATATATATATATATATATACGAGAGATGTCTATGAGGTGTTATGTGTGAGATGTATATATATATATATATATATATATATATATATATATATATATATATATATATATATATATATATATATATATACGAGAGATGTCTATATAGAAAGTGATTCAGACGGTAAATATTACCCACGGCAGCTGACTGGTCAGCTGTTTTTTTCTGATTAGGTAAATCTAAAAGAACCCATTTCATTTGAGAAGGATGTGATGGTCGCCAAGATTGATATCACTAGGACTGTTTCGGACGGTACTATACTCACACTATGGTTAAGCTGCACTAAAATCATTGCAGCTACAGTCTGTATATAACAACAAAGTTAATATTTTGTGTATATAGGAATGACTATAGATCCAATTTTCTGCCATTTTTTCTTTGAAATGTTGTTCAGCGTTCTGTGAGAACCTGGATCCTCTGAGTGAGAAACTGATGTGGACGCGTATCTAACTTTTGAATTTGTTAGGAAATTGAACAAACTTTAGTGTTTTTCTCAAATCTGAATATATTCACTGCTCTTGTGCTTGCAAAACCAAGGTAAGTAAAGATTTTTGGGATAAAATTTTGTCTTTATAAACATTAAACCTGATTAATGATTTTTTCCTACTAAATATAACACAACAAAACAAAAGCATATCTTCAGATTCAAAATGTACATTCATTCCTCTTTAAAAAATATATATTTTTAGAGGGATTAGAAATAAATTACATTCTCAACTGCTGTTTTTTTTTTTTTTTTTTTACACCACTCCCTCTGCCATTCTTGTAAAGAAAAATTATTGTGAGCCAAATCTGTTAAAATTCATAGGCCTGAAAGAGTTAATAGGAAGAAAAATGCACATGCTTCAAATGATCTAGAATTGTCTAGAAAATGCCTGATCTGGGTCACTTACTTGACAAATGCCTGCTTTGGTTTCACAGGGGGCACCACACGGAACTTGGTGGGACTGCTGGCCAGGGACTTTTTGTCTCGATCATCTGGGAGTTTCAACCTGGCAACAAACATGCCATTATGTAACAGTGAGAGATAGTTAATACACTGGTGTGTGCGATAGTAAGAAACGGTTAAATACACTTGTGTGTGTGTGTGTGTGCGTGCGTGCGTGCATGTGAGTGTGTGTGTGTGTGTGATATTGAGAAATTGTTAAATTCACTTGTGTGTGTGACAGCAAGAAATGGTTAAATACACTGTGTGTGTGTCTTAAACAGAAATGGTTAAATACACTGGTGTCTGTCATAGTGAGAAATGGTTAAATACTCTGGTGTGTGTGTGTGTGTGTGTGCGTGCGTGTGTGCATGTGTGTGTGTGTGTTTGTGTCATAATCAGAAATGGTTAACACACTGGTGTATGTATCATAGTGAGTAATGGTTAAATACATTTGTGTGTGTGTTATAGTTAGAAATTGTCAAAAATACAGCTGTGATAGTGAGGAAAAGTTAAATAGTGAGAAATAGTTAAATACACCTGTCATAGTGAGAAAGGGTTAAATACATTAGAGATAGTGAGAAATTGTTAAATACACATCTAATAGGGAGAAATTGTTAAACAGACTTGTATGTGACAGTGATAAATGGTTAAATACACATCTGATAGGGAGAAATAGTTAAATACACTTGTGTCTGTGAGAAACAGTTAAAAACACTTATATGTGATAGTGAAAAATGGTTAAATGCACTTGTTTGTGATAGTGAAAAAATGTTTAATGCACATATGATAGTCAGAAATGGTTAAAGGCAAATGTGTTATTGAGAAATAGTTAAATACACTTGTATGACAGTGAGAAATGGTTAAATTTGTGTGACAGTGAGAAATGGTTAAACATACTTGTATATGAGTGAGAAATAGTTAAATACACTTGAATGTAATAGTGAGAAATAATTAAATATACTTGTGTATGATAGTCAGAAATGGTTTAATACACCTGTGATTGTGAGAAACGGTTAAATACACTTGTATGTGATAGTGAGAAACAGTTAAAGACATTTGTATGTGATAGTGCAAAATGGTTAAATACACTTGTAGTGGTTGTGAGAAATGGTTAAATACACTTGTATGCGATAGTGAGAAATGGTTAAATACACCTGTATGTGACAGTGAGAAATGGTCAAATGCACTTTTATATAACGAAGAAAAATTGAATAATATACTTGTGATAGTGAGAAATGGTTAAATACACAGGTGATAGTGTGAAATGATTAAAAACACAGGTGATAGAACGAAATATTTAAATACACTAGGGACAAATGGTTAAATGCACTTATGAAAGTGAGAAAAGGTTAAATGCATTTGTAACAGGAGAAATGGTTAAATACACTTGTATGTAATTGTGAAAAATGGTTAAATTCACATAATATGTGATACTGAGAAATTGTTAAATACACCTGTGATAGTGAAAAACGGTTAAGTAAACTTGTATGTGACGGTTATAAATGAATAAATACAGCTATGATAGTGAGAAATGTTTAAAAACACTTGTAGGCCTATATGATAGTGAGAAATGGTTTAATACACATTACTTGTGATAGTGAGAAATGGTTTAATACACATTACATGTGATAGTGAGAAATGGTTTAATACACATTACATGTGATAGTGAGAAATGATTTAATACACATTACATGTGATAGTGAGAAATGATTTAATACACATTACATGTGATAGTGAGAAATGATTTAATACACATTACATGTGATAGTGAGAAATGATTTAATACACATTACATGTGATAGTGAGAAATGATTTGTTGTTGTTGTTGTTGTTATCGATCCAGCGGCGCATGAGCTTTCGCCCTTTGGCCCAATGCCATGTAGTGGAATTTGCATGTTTTCACAAGCTGTTCTTTTCCTCCGTACAAGATGTTCCACTTGTCTGGTCTCGGAGGGAGTAGCGTTCTTCTTGTCTCACTGAGTTTTGGGCACTCAAAGAGATGGTGTTCAACAGTTTCGTAGGGGTAGTTACATAGCTGGCACTCTGGGGAGTGTTGTGGCTGTATTCTGTTTAGGTGTCCATTGAGTGGAGTATGTTGCGTTCTAAGTCTGAAGATGGTGGCCTGGTCCCTTCTTGTTAAATGGTTAATGCTGTCATTAGGATCAGGGCCAGACATATGTCTATAAACCTCTCTTCCAGTGTCTCCCATGGCCCATCTGTTCAACCAAGTCTCTTTGTTTATAGCTCTTATCAGTGTTTTTGCTGTCTGGAGGGTTGTCGCTGTAGGTGGTTGTTCTTGTGTTGCTCCTTTCTTTGCCAATCTGTCAGCTCTGTCATTACCTGATGTGCCGGAGTGACCTGGAATCCACTGCATCACTATTCTGATGTTGTATGAGGTAATAAGCTGATCGGCATCCAGGATTATCTTGGCTATGTCAGTTCTGCAGCGTTCATTGCCCTCCAGAGCTTGAAGGGCAGACATTGAATCTGTAAAGATGACAATATTTTGGACCTTTGAGGGGTAAACATCCATTACAGTCTTTAGGTGGTATACTGCTGTTTCCAGTGCAATTATTTCAGCTTCATAGTTTGAACAGAATTCCCCACATGCATCAAAAATCTCTTCAACAGATCCATCGGGATAACCTATGTAGATTCCGTAACCTGCTTTAATGGTAGCTTTAAATGCTGATCCATCAGTATAGACATGTATCCATTCTTGGGGGTAAGAATCAACGGTCTTTAGTGATGAGTTCATAAGAGCGATTGGGTCGGACTGTTTGGTTTCCTCGCCTACCAATTTAGTTTGGACTTCTGGAGCTTTAAAGCGAGCATGTGGTGGTAGGTTTTTTGCAACATTCTGAATTCCTTGACGTCTTTCTGGGAGGTGGTATCTGTCCTGAATTTCATTAACACAGTGTAAAACCGATTTGTGCTTTATTCTTTGTTTGGGTTCCCAGTTTTCTACAAGATGTCTATTAGGATGGTTACGATTTTTCCTAACGCATCTTTCATAAATTTCTAAAGTGGCTTTTTCTCTCCGCAACCCGAGGGGTTCCACATTTGTATAAATTTCACATGCAGCAGTTGGTGTAGACTGCATAGCTCCGCAGATTAATTGGAGGGCATTATTTTGTACTCTGTCAAGAGTCTCTAGGTTAGTTTTGGAACAAGTTGTAAGCAGTGAGTTGTTGTACTCTATCACAGAGCGAACATATCCTAGGTATAAGCCCCTCAGAGTTTCCTTGTCTGATCCCCATGATGTACCTGCAAGTCTCTTTAATAACTGTAACCGCCTCAATGCCTTATTCCTGATGTTTTCAATATGGTTCTTGAGGCTGAGCTGCGGGTCAAGTGTGACTCCAAGGTATGTGGGATGCTCTTCTTTCATCACTTGGTGTTTGTCTAACCTCAGGTTAATATTCTTCCTTGCTACTTGGTGGCTTTTGGTAAAGATTGTGTAGACCGTCTTTGCACAGTTAATTTTGAGTTTCCATCTTTGGCAGTAATCATGCAGTCTTCTAAGGTCTCCATTCAGTCTTTGGGCTCCACTTTCCACATTTTCATGACTCTGCCATATTGCTAGGTCATCAGCGTACAAGGCTTTTTCGGCCTTGATTTGTTCTGGCAGGTCATTGATAAAGATTAGGAATAGTGTACAGCTCAATGATGAGCCTTGTGGCAAGCCCTCCTCCAAGACTTCTTTAGAAGAGATTGCGTTGTGCATCTTAGTCTGGATTGTTCTATCTATCAGGAAGTATTTCACCCAGTTATACAATCTGCCATGTATTCCTATGCTCATCATCTTCATCAGGAGACCTTTTCTCCATACTCTGTCATAGGCCTGCTGGAGATCGACAAAGACTGCCACTGTGTGTTTCTTATTCTGGAAGCCATCATGTATTCTTTGTGTCAGTCTGAACAGCTGGTCTTCTGTGCAGCTGTTGGTTCTGAAGCCTGCCTGTTCATGGCATAGAACACCAGAACTCTCAAGGAACCAATATAAGCGCCTGTTTATCATTCTTTCTGCAACTTTGCCCAAGCATGATGTTAAGGATATCGGGCGGTAGCTTTTGGGGTCATCTGGAGGCTTTTTGGTTTTAAGGATGGGGACGATATATGCATTCCTCCATGCCCTTGGAAGTTTGCTTGACCTCCAAGTTTTATTAATAAGCCTGAGAACTACTTCTCTCCCAGACCGGCCAAGTTGTAGCAGCATTTCGTTGTGGATCTTATCTGGGCCTGGAGATTTTCTAGGTTTTAATTTCTTCAGGGCTTGCTCTAGTTCATCCATGCTAAATTCGTTTTCAAAAAGGGAGTCGCTGGCTGTTGGAGCTCTCTCTTGTTTCTTCAACTGAGAGAGCTGTGTTCTATTGAGTTCTGACAGCTTACCTGCTCTGTTAACTGAGGCAAAATAATGATTGAAATGTTCTGCTTTCTTCTTGTCTTCAGTGATTGTCTTACTCCCATCTGTCACTGGTTTTGGGTTCACCCTTCTACTTTCTCCGGAGAGGTTTTTAACTAAAGTCCATGCTTTATTTCCATTCTGTCTAAGGTCTAAGTTGGAGCAAGTTTCTGTCCATTTATCTCTTTTAGCCTTATTAACTACAAGCTTTACTCTGGCACATGCTTTATTGTATTGGATCTTTGCTTCTGTTGAACGTGCAGTTTCGAGAAATATTCTTGCTTTATTCCTTTCAGATATAGTATTTTGAATTTCTTGATTCCAAAAAGGTTTATATGCTATCCGGCTGCCCCTTGGGATGGCTTTCGACGCTGCATTCAGGATTGCTTGTGTTATGTCTTCACAAAAAGTTTCCACACAGCTGTTGTCAATTCTTCCCAGGAGGCAGTCAGATGTTTCCTGAAATAGTTTCCAGTTTGCTTTTCGGAAATTCCAACGGGTTCTCTGCTTGAAGCGTAATTTAGGGGTGGTGCTTACAGTTGTGAGTATAGGTTTGTGGTCACTTCCTATGTCGTCCAGGACTTGGGGATAGCTTGCGTCTGCTAAGTCGGATGAGCAGATGGTCAGGTCTGGTCTGCTGAGAGATAGGTGGGCCCTGTGTAACAGTGTAGGTGTAGACTCTGTGTCCTGCAGCACTAATAGGTTAGTTGTTTCACAAGTATCTTCGAGAAATGATTTAATACACATTACATGTGATAGTGAGAAATGATTTAATACACATTACATGTGATAGTGAGAAATGGTTTAATACACATTACATGTGATAGTGAGAAATGGTTTAATACACATTACATGTGATAGTGAGAAGTGATTAGATACACATTACATGTGATAGTGAGAAATGGTTTAATACACATTACATGTGATAGTGAGAAGTGATTAGATACACATTACATGTGATAGTGAGAAATGATTTAATACACATTACATGTGATAGTGAGAAATGATTTAATACACATTACATGTGATAGTGAGAAATGGTTTAATACACATTACATGTGATAGTGAGAAGTGATTAGATACATATTGGTATGGGATTTTTGCAAAATTACTAAATCCTCTGGTAGGGAAAACTGAGAAAGTGTTTGATAAAGTGTATGTGACAATAAGAAGGACTCAAATTGTTGCTGAACAACAGTGAACAATCAATACAGCTAATGTGACTACAGGCAGCTTATGCCCCCACACAAGTCATCTGATTCAACTTCAAAGTCTCCTACATGGAATTCTGTATGTACATGTGTGGTGCTTTGTGTGTACATATCTGGTAGTCTGTGTGTACATGTCTGGTGGTCTGTGTGTACATGTGTGGTGCTTTGTGTGTACATATCTGGTAGTCTGTGTGTACATGTCTGGTGGTCTGTGTGTACATGTCTGGTGGTCTGTGTGTACATGTCTGGTGGTCTGTGTGTACATGTGTGATGGTCTGTGTGTACATGTGTGGTGGTCTGTGTGTACATATGTGGTGGTGTGTGTGTACATGTCTGGTGGTCTGTGTGTACATGACTGGTGGTCTGTGTGTACATGACTGGTGGTCTGTGTGTACACGTCTGGCCATGAGAAATTTAGTTTTTATTTTGTAATATTCAACACATGCGACACAACAATCTTACAAACACGGACATACTTGGGCAAGTACGGCGACACAACAATCTTACAAACACGGACATACTTGGGCAAGTACGGCGGTGGTGTCCTGCGATACTTCCCAAAAGGTGGATGCTGAGATTTCTTGGTGAAAGTTGTCTTAGAGGTCACAGGTGCTGTGCTTACAGTAGGACTGAGGTTTGGCTTCCGTCGCCTGCCTGACGAGAGATCCTGACGCAGCTGCACCAGCCTGAAACCAACAGAAGAGAACCAGTGTTTTCTCCTGGCATGTCACATGACATGCACTAACATGGGCATTCACTGAAGACAATTACTTAACGTCTGCGTTAGAATCCACCATAAATGTGAACTAAAACACACACTCTAACACCCTGATAGACAGACATCTAGTCATGCAGGAAACATTTACACATTTATATAAGACTACTCTGCAGTCTGCCACAAGTTTAAACAGTCTACCATCATTATATACAGACATCTATATTAGTCTACCAACATTAAAAACAGACATCTACATGGCACTGCCACAAGTTTAAACAGTCTATTAACATTAAATACAGACATCCAAATTGCAGTCTGCCACAAGTTTAAACAGTCTGCCTACATTAAATACAGACTTCTACATTGCAGTCTGCCACAAGTTTAAACAGTCTAATAACATTAAATACAGACTTCTACATTGCAGTCTGCCACAAGTTTAAACAGTCTAATAACATTAAATACAGACTTCTACATTGCAGTCTGCCACAAGTTTAAACAGTCTAATAACATTAAATACAGACTTCTACATTGCAGTCTGCCACAAGTTTAAACAGTCTATTAACATTAAATACAGACATCCAAATTGCAGTCTGCCACAAGTTTAAACAGTCTGCCTACATTAAATACAGACATCTATATTGCAGTTTGCCACAAGTTTAAACAGTCTACCATCATTATATACAGACATCTACTTTACTTTCTGCCACAAGTTTAAACACCATTTGTTGTACTCTGCCCTTCTAGTAACTACATTACACAGATACAACTGTAACTGCGCCAGAATCAAGTTGAATGCAGACAGTACATGTTCTGATGCTATCTCCACCAGTGTCACAGACAGTAGGTATACAACTATTAGTGAACTGTACTGAAACAAAAACAAGGGTGAGACATACAGTACATGTTCTGGTGTTGTCTCCACCAGACAGTAAGGATACAACTATAAGTGAACTGTACTGAAACAAAAACAAGGGTGAGACATACAGTACATGTTCTGGTGTTGTCTCCACCAGTGTCACAGACAGTAGGGATACAACTATTAGTGAACTGTACTGAAACAAAAACAAGTGTGAGACATACAGTACATGTTCTGGTGTTGTCTCTACCAGACAGTAAGGATACAACTATTAGTGAACTGTACTGAAACAAAAACAAGGGTGAGACATACAGTACATGTTCTGGTGTTGTCTCCACCAGTGTCACAGACAGTAGGGATACAACTATTAGTGAACTGTACTGAAACAAAAACAAGGGTGAGACATACAGTACATGTTCTGGTGTTGTCTCCACCAGACAGTAAGGATACAACTATTAGTGAACTGTACTGAAACAAAAACAAGGGTGAGACATACAGTACATGTTCTGGTGTTGTCTCCACCAGTGTCACAGACAGTAGGGATACAACTATTAGTGTACTGTACTGAAACAATAACAAATGTGAGACATACAGTACATGTTCTGATGCTATCTCCACCAGACAGTATAAATAAAATTATAAGTGAACTGTACTGAAACAGTAACAAATATGAGACATACAGTACATGCTCTGGTGTTCTCTCCACCAGTGTCACAGACAGTATGGATAAAACTATAAGTGAACTGTACTGAAACAGTAACAAGTATGAGACATACAGTACATGCTCTGGTGTTGTCTACACCAGACAGTATGGATAAAACTATTAGTGAGCTGTACTGAAACAATAACAAATGTGAGACATACAGTACATGTTCTGGTGTTGTCTACACTAGACAGTAAGGATACAACTATAAGTGAACTGTACTGAAACAAAAACAAGGGTTAGACATACAGTACATGTTCTGGTGTTGTTTACACCAGACAGTAAGGATAAAACTATTAGTGAGCTGTACTGAAACAATAACAAATGTGAGATGTACAGTACATGTTCTGGTGTTGTCTACACCAGTGTCACAGACAGTATGGATAAAATTATAAGTGAACTGTACTGAAACAATAACAAATGTGAGACATACAGTACATGTTCTGGTGTTGTCTCCACCAGTGTCACAGACAGTATGGATACAACTATTAGTGAACTGTACTGAAACAAAAACAAGGGTGAGACATACAGTACATGCTCTGGTGTTGTCTCCACCAGTGTCACAGACAGTATGGATACAACTATTAGTGAACTGTACTGAAACAATAACAAGTGTGAGACATACAGTACATGTTCTGGTGTTGTCTCCACCAGTGTCACAGACAGTAAGGATACAACTATTAGTGAACTGTACTGAAACAAAAACAAATGTGAGACATACAGTACATGTTCTGTAGCTGTTTTACACCAACACCACACACAGCCCGGATACAACTGTAACTGTAGCAGAAACAAGTATATGTAAGACAGGTAGTTAGGTAAGTTGGCTCTCCTCCGAAGGGCATCATAATATTATGGTGGCCATAAAATATTCTAAAATATCCGAATGGGGCTCAGTTCTATTAAAAATATGCCGGCTCCTTAAAATGAAACAAATGTTCTAACAGGGTCTCAGCAATATATTACTTGCGGACCTGTTTCTGTGACTGTGCCTTGCCGCCGACTGTATCCCCCGCCCCGTGTGTAGTGCGGGGGGCTAAACGATGGGGGTTAAACTAGATGGTTGGAACTCATGAGCAGTAGCTACCGCATCTCCTGCAACTTCTTACAACTAATTTGCTTGTGAGTCCCAGGCACCTAGTTTAGCCCCCCATCCGCGCCTCGCGTAGCAGCACGGGGGATACGCTCGGCGGTAAGTTTAATCACATTTTGCGCATGCCAAAATGTGTGGGGTTACAAGTCGGCAGGTCTGACATCTACCGCTGCTAAATCCTCAATCGGACGAACAGTATTGCTAATCTGCGTGGGAGCGCGTGGTCTACCCGCCAAATCGCTTTCATCCTCTGTAATGTCTCGAAATAGTCAACGGTCGCTATTATCGTCTGCTAGTTTCGTCTGCAGAAAAACTCGAAATTTTCAACGGTCGGTATTTATTGTCTGCTTCTACCGTGTGCAATGTTGATATTGTCAAGTAATCCTAGTTTTGCCGTGATTTGTTCCTTGGCAGAAAGTCTGTATTTTAGATATGCCTGAACACCGTTCGGATATTTTTGGACATTTTATGGCTGCCATATTATGATGCCATTCGGAGGAGAGCCGGTAAGTTGTACCCCACTAGGACATCACACAAGCTATAAATACCCGTTGACACAAAGTGCTATGCGGATGAAGATAGCCAGTGTACAGGTCCTTGAAACCCTGTTTCGCCATTAGGCCAACTTTAAGGCCTGTCAATATTTAGGGTCCCTGTCAGAAGCCAGGGTGGGTCTTCAAAATAACTAAAAATTGCAACCCACATGGGGACGACAGTGTGTTTAGTTAGCTCATTAAGGTAAGACAGACAGTACATGTTCTGAAGCTAATTCCACTAGTGTAACACACAGTATAGATACAACTGTAAGTGAACTGTACAAGGTGCAAATGTAAGACAGACAGTACGTGTTCTGATGTTGTTTCCACTAGTGTAACACACAGTATAGATATAACTGTAAGTGAACTGTACAAGGTGCAAATGTAAGACAGACAGTACGTGTTCTGATGTTGTTTCCACTAGTGTAACATACAGTATAGATACAACTGTACAAGAAGCACATGTAAGACAGACAGTACGTGTTCTGATGCTGTTTCCACTAGTGTAACATACAGTATAGATACAACTGTACAAGAAGCACATGTAAGACAGACAGTACGTATTCTGATGCTGTTTCCACTAGTGTAACACACAGTATAGATACAACTGTACAAGAAGCACATGTAAGACAGACAGTACGTGTTCTGATGCTGTTTCCAGAAAGATTCCCTCTGAACGTCCACAGTTTCTCCAGTCATCTTGGTCGCCAGCCAGTCGCCGCCATGTTGTTTACCTTATCGACGGAGACGAGTAGATTGGGAGTAGTGGTCCCTGTTTTGACTGATTTACTTCCCCTGTACAGACTGTTAAAAACTACAATCATCATCATCATCATCATCATCATGAAACAAATCAGCGACGAGTGTGGCCCATTGGGTCGATCTTATTTGATCTTATCAGCACTCTAGGAGTCCTTTTCAAGGCTTTTGGTGGCGAACAATGCTAGGGCATTTTATGTGGCTCACACAACCTAGTCACAATTATAACCTAAAGCTCCCCCGATCAGGGACGTTGGTTGAACGTGACGAATGTTGTTTTTTCCCCAACGAAGCACCTACCTACATGAAACAGTCAGTACCTTTACAGAGAGGCTGACCAGACGTATCGTTTTCACGGGGACATACCCGTTTTATTAGGTGTGCCCTGGTTGTCCTGTCCCGCCAGGGGTCCTGTTTTATAAACATCGAGGCATCAGTTCTTAAAATATATGAGTTCTTTTTTAATAATTATAAATTAAAAAGCGATACAACTGGCGGCCAGCAGGCGGAATCTGGCACGCAGAGGGATAGCAAGTGGTCCGCATCTCATCGCCAGTTGTATTAGATTTGTGATTGTTTTAAGCTGATGTAGACCCTGAGTGAACAAATAGCCCTGACATGTTTAAACATATCTTTCGCTTGGATAGAGCCCCAAGATTGGAAAGAACAGTGGTATTTTGTTTGGGAACATTAAGATCAGATCCAGTACCCATTTGCACAGGCCTTCTCCAGAGCTCACCACTGTTACCTGTCTTGTTTAACATTTATACAGCAAGTCTGGCAAGAATGCAGCACACTGGACCACGGCGAACTTTGACCTCTGCAGATATGGTGTGGTAATGGAACAGTGCTAGGTTGTGTAAGAGCTATTTATAGAAAAAGTGAAAGCGCTGTCAGAACAAGGGCTGGCCTCACAGACTGATGATGTCAAGTGGTATGTCTAAACGCTGATGATGTCAGGTAATAGATCTAAACGCTGATGATGTCAGGTGGTAGGTCTAAACGCTGATGATGTCATGTGATAGGTCCAAACGCTGATGATGTCAAGTGGTAGATCTAAACGCTGATGATGTCAGGTGGTAGATCTAAACGCTGATGATGTCAGGTGGTGGGTCTAAACGCTGATGATGTCAAGTGATAGGTCTAAACGCTGATGATGTCAGGTAATAGATCTAAACGCTGATGATGTCAGGTAATAGATCTAAACGCTGATGATGTCAGGTGGTAGGTATAAACGCTGATGATGTCAGGTGGTAGATCTAAACGCTGATGATGTCAGGTAATAGATCTAAACGCTGATGATGTCAGGTAATAGATCTAAATGCTGATGATGTCAGGTAATAGATCTAAACGCTGATGATGTCAGGTAATAGATCTAAACGCTGATGATGTCAGGTAATAGATCTAAACGCTGATGATGTCAGGTAATAGATCTAAACGCTGATGATGTCAGGTGGTAGGTATAAACGCTGATGATGTCAGGTGATAGATCTAAACGCTGATGATGTCAGGTAATAGATTTAAACGCTGATGATGTCAGGTAATAGATCTAAACGCTGATGATGTCAGGTGGTAGGTATAAACGCTGATGATGTCAGGTAATAGATCTAAACGCTGATGATGTCAGGTAATAGATCTAAACGCTGATGATGTCAGGTAATAGATCTAAACGCTAATGATGTCAGGTGGTAGGTATAAACGCTGATGATGTCAGGTGATAGATCTAAACGCTGATGATGTCAGGTGATAGATCTAAACGCTGATGATGTCAGGTGATAGGTCTAAACGCTGATGATGTCAGTTGATAGATCTAAACGCTGATGGTGTCAGGTGATAGATCTAAACGCTGATGATGTCAGGTGGTAGGTCTAAACGCTGATGATGTCAGGTAATAGGTTCAAACGCTGATGATGTCAGATTATAGCTCTAAAGTCTACGCTGACGATGTTAGATTATAGCTCTAAAGTCTACGCTGACGATGTTAGATTATAGCTCTAAAGTCTACGCTGACGATGTCAGATTATAGCTCAAAGTCTACGCTGATGATGTCAGGTAACAGGTCTAAAGTCTACGCTGATGATGTCATGTGATGTCTAAATTCTACGCTTATAATGTCATATGAAAGGGATAAAGTCTGCGCTGATGATGTCACGTGAAAGGGCTAAAGTCTGCGCTGATGATGTCACGTGAAAGGGCTAAAGACAGAAGATGATTTTAGTTGACAGGTTTAAAGTCAGAAGTTGATTTCAGGGGATAGGTTTAACGTCAGAAGTTGATTTTAGGTGATTGGGTAAAGTCAGGAGTAGATTGTAGATGATAGATTCAAAGTCAGAAGTTGATTTTAGGTGATATGTTTAAAGTCAGAAGTTGATTTTAGGTGATATGTTTAAAGTCAGAAGTTGATTTTAGGTAGTAGGTTTAAAGTCAGAAGTTGATTTTAGGTGGTAGGTTTAAAGTCAGAAGTTAGTGAGGTCAGGTGATAAGTTTGAAGTCAAAAGATGGTGAGGTCAGGTGATAAAAGTCAGAAGTCGATGATAACAGGTGAACAGTGTCAAGTCAGACGTTGATGATAGCAGATGAATTTTTCGTGACAGAAGTTGATGATGAAAGGAGGATAGTTTCAAGTCAAAACTTGATTATGAAAGGAGGATAGTTTCAGGTTACAAGTTGATGATGAAAGGAGGATAGTTTCAAGTCAAAACTTGATGATGAAAGGAGTATAGTTTCAGGTTACAAGTTGATGATGAACGGAGGATAGTTTCAAGTCAAAACTTGACGATGGCAGATGAAATTTTATGACAGAAGTTGATAGGGACAGGAGGATAGTTTCAAGGCAGAAGTTGATAGGGACAGGAGGTAGGTTTCAAGACAGAAGTTGATAGGGACAGGAGGTAGGTTTCAAGGCAGAAGTTGATAGGGACAGGAGGTAGGTTTCAAGTCAGAAGTTGATAGGGACAGGAGGTAGGTTTCAAGGCAGAAGTTGATGATGAATAGTGAAGGTTTCATCAGAAATTGATGATGACAAAGAAAAGGTATAAAGTCACACGTTGGAGCAGCAGAAAACCACAGGGACTCTTTAGATATGATATAACGATACGTATTTCAAACCCTTGGTTAGAGTTCTAACAGCCGACACTAGCAAACACTTCAGCCTCCACCAGATGGCTCTGCTCCATCTCTGACCTTCAAGGGTCAAGGGTATGGTCATGTTTATTTTAGCTCACCTGAGAGTTTCTGAACAACAATATTCTCCAGATTTGGCGAAACTGTTTTTATGTCACCTACAATTAGAACCAGTCATCTCACCAGAAAGATAATGGTGGTGATGGCGGTAACAACGACAATGATGTTGCCACACACACACACACACACACACACACACACACACACACACAAACACTAGAACGTGTTATGGCAAAAACAAAACAACAAAGGGTCGTCTTCACAAAATCTCAAGCTAACGACATCACTGGTTGGATGTTTGTATTTTTAGCTGGCAATTTCACGATTAGTAGTTTGTCATTGCTCTCTGAACGGTAATGCGCTCAAACCATTTTCCAAAACAACTGGACAGATTTCTGACAGAAAGGCAAAACGGGAAAGGCAACAAATCTTTTGATAGCGTTTTAACGAGGCCAGAAACAATATCAGAATGCATATGGACACAGGTTATTAGGGACTGAAAGTTATAGAGAAGCATGTTTGCTGCCTTCAGGGGAAAGGAACCTGATAAACGATGACGATGATGGTGGTAATGATGATGACAATATGTGGACAAAATGTAGAAACTTCATTTTCTTCATATTACCATTGTGGTTGTTTATTTTTGAAGATAAACAGCACATAGCACCATGACACGTGACATCCTGGATTAGCGGATCTGCCATCTCCGGAAGTCGAGACACACACAGAAATAAACTTCTGGAAGAAATATGCAGCCTTGAATCATCCAGATTAACAACATGAGTTTAACAAATAAGTATCCATTTTAACAATATAACGTTTAAGGCTAACAACGCCCGGCTCGCTAGCGCAGTTGGCTAAACAGGCTGAGTGGCGACTGGGTGACAAAGTCCTGGTGGTCCGGATTCGCTCCCGGGTGTAGGCAGAAAAGCCACATATTTCCCAGATTTACGGTTAAAATCATGAAATCCAGGCAAGAGGGTTGCGATACCCCTAGTGCCTAGCCAACGGGCTTACAAATCATGGTTTCTGGATCTAAGAAGGGGGGGGAGGCTAACAACTTATGCGCCTAGTTAAACGATATATGCACATGTTAAACGACAAATGCACCTAGTTAAACGACATATGCGCATGTTAAACGACAAATGCACCTAGTTAAACGACATATGCGCATGTTAAACGACAAATGCACCTAGTTAAACGACATATGCACATGTTAAACGACATATGAACCTAGTTAAACGACATATGCACCTAGTTAAACGACATATGCACCTAGTTAAACGACATATGCACCTAGTTAAACTACATATGCACATGTTAAACGACATATGCACCTAGTTAAACGACATATGCACATGTTAAACGACATATGAACCTAGTTAAACGACATATGCACCTAGTTAAACGACATATGCACCTAGTTAAACGACATATGCACCTAGTTAAACGACATATGCACATGTTAAACGACAAATGCACCTAGTTAAACGACATAACTTCCATGTGTAGGAGCATCGCTATCCAGTTTAATAACTTAACTGCCACTCTCACAAAACAACTAGCTAGTTTAACCAAACAGTTTACCACGTTAACAATATAACGATCCACTAAAACTATCTAGTTTAACAACAACTATCTAGAGTAACAACGAGCTACCCAGTTTAACATAACAACTATCCAGTTCATCCACATGCCTATCCATATTAACAACATAACAACTCAGTAAAGCAACAAAATTACCCAGATCAACGTCATAACTATCCAGTTTAAAAACATAGCCATTCACTTAAACAACATAATTATTCAGAAGAGCCACATTACTGCTCAGTTGAACAAACATGACTTGTAATGAGACTGATAGACATCCTCATCACTTGACCTCGTTGTCTGCAACTGAAGTAGGGGACGGATCGAGTGTGCGAATTTTCCAAGTGCATCAATATACTTGATCCATCCATGAGGGTGTGTTTGTGACAACACTGAAACAAATACGTTAATAATGAAAACTAGTGAAGCGATGAGGGACAATAAGAACGTGTGGAGTGGAGAGGGACAATGATGACGTATGGAGTGTAAAGGGACAATGTGAACTTGTGTAGAGGGACAGTGTGAACTTGTGTAGAGGGACAATGAGAACTTGTGTAGAGGGACAATGAGAACTTGTGTAGAGGGACAATGTGAACATATGGAGTATAAACGGACAATGATAACGTATGGAATTTAGAGAGACAATTAGAACTTGTGGAGTGTAGAGAGACAATGATGACTATGGTATGTAGAGGGACAATGAGAACTTGTGTAGAGGGACAAAGAGAACGTGTGGAGTGTAGACGGACAATGAGAACTTGTGTAGAGGGACAAAGAGAACTTGTGTAGAGGGACAATGAAAACTTGTGAAGAGGGACAAAGAGAACGTGTGGAGTGTAGACGGACAATGAGAACTTGTGTAGAGGGACAAAGAGAACGTCTGGAGTGTAGACGGACAATGAGAACTTGTGTAGAGGGACAAAGAGAACATGTGGAGTGTAGAGTGACAATGAGAACTTGTGTAGAGGGACAAAGAGAACGTGTGGAGTGTAGAGTGACAATGAAAACTTGTGTAGAGGGACAAAGAGAACTTGTGTAGAGGGACAAAGAGAACGTGTGGAGTGTAGACGGACAATGAGAACTTGTGTAGAGGGACAAAGAGAACTTGTGTAGAGGGACAAAGAGAACTTGTGTAGAGGGACAAAGAGAACATGTGGAGTGTAGAGTGACAATGAGAACTTGTGTAGAGGGACAATGAGAACTTGTGTAGAGGGACAAAGAGAACGTGTGGAGTGTAGAGGGACAATGAAAACGTGTGGAGTGTAGAGGATCAATGAAAACGTGTGGAGTGTAGAGGGACAATGAAAACGTGTGGAGTGTAGAGGACAATGAAAACTTGTGTAGAGGGACAATGAGAACGTGTGGAGTGTAGAGGGACAATGAAAACTTGTGTAGAGGGACAAAGAGAACGTGTGGAGTGTAGAGGGACAATAAAAACGTGTGGAGTGTAGAGGGACAATGAGAACGTGTGGAGTGTAGAAGGACAATGAGAAAGTATGGATTTTAGAAGGACAATGTGAACTTGTGTAAAGGGACAATGAGAAGGGTGGAGTGTAGAGGGACAATTAGAATGTGTGGAGTGTAGATGAACAATGAGAACTTGTGTAGAGGGACTAAGAGAACGTGTGGAGTGTAGAAGGACAATAAGAACGTGTGGGGTGTAGAGGGACAATGAGAACTTGTATAGAGGGACAAAGAGGAGGTGTGGAGTGTAGAGGGACAATGAGAACGTGTGGATTGTAGAGGGACAATGAGAACTTGTGGAGTGTAGAGGGACAATGAGTACTTGTAGAGTGTAGAGGGACAATGAGTACTTTTAGAGTGTAGAGGGAAAATGAGTACTTGTGAAGCGTAGAAGGACAATGAGTACTTGTGGGGGTGGGGGAGGGGGGGGGGGGGTTTCCTGTCATTGGTGGCCCTTGGCCCGGAAATCTGACAAAGAATCAGTGACTGACGTGTCTGTATCAGTGACTGGGGTGTCTGTATCAGTGACTGACGTGTCTGTATCAGTGACTGAAGTGTCTATATCAGTGAATGACGTGTCCGTATCAGTGACTGACGTGTCTGTATCAGTGACTGACGTGTCTGTATCAGTGACTGGTGTGTCTGAATCAGTGACTGACGTGTCTGTATCAGTGATTGAAGTGTCTATATAAGTGACTGGGGTGTCTGTATCAGTGACTGGGGTGTCTGTATCAGTGACTGACGTGTCTGTATCAGTGACTGGGGTGTCTGTATCAGTGACTGGGATGTCTGTATCAGTGACTGGAGTGTCTGTATCAGTGACTGGGGTGTCTGTATCAGTGATGGGGTGTCTGTATCAGTTTGTGGTTTGTCTATATCAGTGACTGGGGTGTCTGTATCAGTGATTGAAGTGTCTATATCAGTGACTGGGATGTCTGTATCAGTTTGTGGTTCGTCTATATCAGTGACTGGGGTGTCTGTATCAGTAACTGGGGTGTCTATATCAGTGACTTGGGTGTCTATATATCAGTGACTGGCGTGTCTGTATCAGTGACTGACGAGTCTGTATCAGTGACTGGCGTGTCTGTATCAGTGACTGACGTGTCTGTATCAGTGACTGACTTGTCTGTATCAGTGACTGACGTGTCTGTATCAGTGACTGAAAAAGACTTGTCTGTTTCTCTCTGGAGGTGGGGGGGGGGAGGGGGCGTGCTTTGTTTTCTTAAAAGTGGCAGACGTTTGAGAGCTGAAACAATTAGACTATCCTGTATTTGCTGTCTATCTCACTGTCTCACTGACTTCTCTTGTTTGTCATCTGTCCCAGGATTGAGGTATCAACTTTTCTGTTTGCGGGATTAACCCGCTAGACTTAGTCTTTATTTTATGCATCTTTAAGAGCCATTTTATGTCTGTCTACTATCTCCTGCATAGGAACACCGTCCAGTCTGTTGTGAGGTCTCCTATTCTGGCGACAGTGATTCAGTGTGACATCTGGTGATATCTGGCGACAGTGAGTCAGTGTGACATCTGGTGATATCTGGCGACAGTGAGTCAGCGTGACATCTGGTGATATCTGGCGACAGTGAGTCAGTGTGACATCTGGTGATATCTGGCGACAGTGAGTCAGTGTGACATCTGGTGATATCTGAGACTTGTGGACTGTGGACTAAGAAGCTCAACCTACTGTACACCCTGGCAAAATCTGGCAGGTGGCGCCGCTGGCCTGGAGCCGGTGACCCACAAGATCACGTAAGCCAGAGCAATGAGCAGACCAGCAAATGCCGTCACGGCCGCTAGGATCAGGACAGGAACCGGCACCCTCGGGGGGAGCTCGGCCAGTGTGCTGACGTTGAGAGAGATCCACGAGTGTTTGGTGACGTCAACAACTGTACTCAGCACAACAATCACTACCTGCAAGAGACAGTAGCTCCACATAGGAATCTGTACAACAATTAGATTGTCTCTCCACATAGGAATCTCTACAACAATTAGACTGTCTCTCCACATAGGAATCTGTACAACAATAAGTTTTTATCTCCACATAGGAATCTGTACAACAATTAGATTGTCTCTCCACATAGGAATCTGTACAACAATTAGATTGTCTCTCCACATAGGAATCTCTACAACAATTAGACTGTCTCTCCACATAGGAATCTGTACAACAATTAGACTGTCTCTCCACATAGGAATCTGTACAACAATTAGACTGTCTCTCCACATAGGAATCTGTAAACAATTAGACTGTCTCTCCACATAGGAATCTGTACAACAATTAGACTGTCTCTCCACATAGGAATCTGTACAACAATAAGATTTTATCTCCACATAGGAATCTGTACAACAATTAGACTGTCTCTCCACATAGGAATCTGTACAACAATTAGACTGTCTCTCCACATAGGAATCTGTACAACAATTAGACTGTCTCTCCACATAGGAATCTCTACAACAATTAGATTGTCTCTCCACATAGGAATCTGTTCAACAATTGGATTGTCTCTCCACATAGGAATCAGTACAACAATTGGATTGTCTCTCCACATAGGAATCTGTACAACAATTAGATTGTCTCTCCACATAGGAATCTGTACAACAATTGAATTGTCTCTCCACATAGGAATCTGTACAACAACTAGACTGTGTCTCCACGTAGGAATCTGTACAACAACTAGACTGTATCCAGATAGGAAATATATTCGTGTTGAGATGTTGGTACATGCTAACACATATCTGTAGAGGTGTTGGTATATACAAACATATGTGTGTTGAGGTGTTGGTACAATCAATGTGTGTAGATGTGTTGCTATATACAAACACATGTGTGTTGATGTGTTGGTTCAATCAATGTGTGTGGAGGTGTTGGTAAATACAAACATATGTGTGTTGAGTTGTTGGTACAATCGATGTGTGTAGAAGTGTTGATACATACAAACCTGTGTGTTGAGGTGTTGATACTACAATGTGTGTAGAGGTGTTGGTAAATACAAACATATGTGTGTTGAGTTGTTGGTACATGCAAACATATGTGTGTAGAGGTGTTGGTACATGTGAACATATGTGTGTAGAGGTGTTGGTACATGTGAACATATGTGTGTAGAGTTGTTGGTACATGTGAACATATGTGTGTAGAGGTGTTGGTACATATAAACATATGTGTGTAGAGTTGTTGGTACATGTGAACATATGTGTGTAGAGGTGTTGGTACATATAAACATATGTGTGTAGAGGTGTTGGTACAGATAAACATATGTGTGTAGAGGTGTTGGTACATATAAACATATGTGTGTAGAGGTGTTGGTACAGATAAACATATGTGTGTAGAGGTGTTGGTACATATAAACATATGTGTGTAGAGGTGTTGGTACAGATAAACATATGTGTGTAGAGGTGTTGGTACATATAAACATATGTGTGTAGAGGTGTTGGTACAGATAAACATATGTGTGTAGAGGTGTTGGTACAGATAAACATATGTGTGTAGAGGTGTTGGTACAGATAAACATGTGTGTGTAGAGGTGTTGGTACATGCAAACATATGTGTGTAGAGGTGTTGGTACATGTAAACATATATGTGTAGAGTTGTTGGTACATGTAAACATATATGTGTAGAGGTGTTGGTACATATAAACATGTGTGTGTAGAGGTGTTGGTACATGTAAACATATGTGTGTAGAGGTGTTGGTACATATAAACATATATGTGTAGAGGTGTTGGTACATATAAACATGTGTGTGTAGAGGTGTTGGTACATATAAACATATATGTGTAGAGGTGTTGGTACATACAAACACAAATTTCCTTTTTTAAAACATAAAATTTTAGATAACTTCTATATGGTGGCATGATGGCCTGGCAAAATAGTGACATGGTGAAATGGATACATGGTGACGTGAGAAAATGATGGCGTGGTTGCACTGAAGCAAGGCGATGGTGATTTGGGAATATAGTGGTATAGTGATGTAGTGGTGGTGTGGTGAAATGGTGGCGTGGTGAAATGGTGGTGTGGTGAAATGGTGATGTGGTGAAATGGTGGAGTGGTGAAATGGTGGTGTAGTGAAATGGTGGTGTGGTGAAATGGTGGTGTGGTGAAATGGTGGTGTGGTGAAATGGTGGCGTGGTGAAATGGTGGTGTGGTGAAATGGTTGTGTGGTGAAATGGTGGAGTGGTGAAATGGTGGTGTGGTGAAATGGTGGTGTGGTGAAATGGTGGAGTGGTGAAATGGTGACGTGCTGAAATGGTGGTGTGGTGAAATGGTGGTGTGGTGAAATGGTGGTGTGGTGAAATGGTAGTGTGGTGAATTGATGGTGTGGTGAAATGGTGGTGTGGTGAAATGGTGGTGTGTTCACATAGCAGCACATATTCCGTGTCAATCCAAAGGCATTTCTCTATCAAGGGTCAAAGACGCTGACCTGTGGGCGTCATTGTGACAGCCTTGACGAATGACTTCAACTCCGGACATTGCCCCCCAGGAAGGGTATGTTGGAGCACAGCGGCTGTAGTTACAGCTGAGTACATGCTGGAGAATGGATCTAATGAAGATGAAAGACAGACAGCAGTAGCAGCATGTGATAAATGCGAAACTTTACCTCGTACTCTGTGCCAGGCTCTAGTGGAGGGTTGGGCAACTGGTCATGCTGGCTGTTGTCCCCGATGGTCACGGTTCGAGACAGATCCTGGGTCATCAGGCGGGCTACAGGGATACCAGGTGGTAGTCCTAGTTTAGCTTCAGGTGGAACATCATCGCCACCGAGCTGTCAGGTAGTCAGGACCTGTTTATCTTATCTTACATACACTATTCATGTAAGTGGTTCTGCAGAAGAGCTACAACAATATTTACCTAACACATACAACATGGATGCTCATCTATACATGTGAAATCATAGTATCTCTCGCACGCACCGACCTATCATAGTAGTGGGGGAATTTGTAAAAAGCTGGTTGAGTCGGTTTGTTGGCCTGTTGATATTTTTGATTTGGCTGCACTTGATTGACTCAGACTGGCAGGTCTGCAGATTGAAGCTCTCTGGAAGTGGCTAATAAGTCAAAAGGTTGATGTAAGCCTTAATGCAGAAGAAAATTCTCTTTTTGATCGGCGGCAGTAACACTAGAAACATCTAGTAGTGACTTTACGTTGCGGAACCCATACAGGGTTCTAAGCGCAACGTAGTTTCAGGTGTACTGAGTCGAGAGATGGATTGACTAACTAGTTTAGTGTTTTGTTCGTACTTTTAGTAGATAGATTATGTTAAAAATAGATTTCCATGTGCATCCTCATACGAGGATTGTGATAGTTTGTTTCATTAAGGTCAAGGCGAACTCTCATCTTTGTTAGCTAGAATAATTAGCACATGGTCTGCTCGAACACATTTTTAATGTACTGTTGTCTACGAAGCATGCTAGTTCTGTTTTCAGGGAAAAAAACGGTGTTAAATATGATAATTATGTTTTTATATTTTTTTTCATTCAGAATATGACTTGTAGTTCGTGCACGTGGTCTGACTAGTTGCTGCCTATTAGTTTTATGTTGCTGTCGTTATTGTTTAACTGACTATTCACATACTTACTGCCTGGGCCATAAGTAATTTTTTATGGACCCTGCACAGAAGAACCATTGTCTTTATTTTCGCTTCTTGTTTTTGCAAATCAACGGGGAACTATTTATTATCCTACTTTCCTTTCCTTGTCTCCGTCCTTGTTTTTGCCTTTTGGCTTCCCGCTAACTCTATTGTATCCTCCAAAGTGTTGTGACATACTGCATCTGTTTCCTACTACAGAACCATGGAGTAACTCCAACCTAGGATTATATTAGAGAGACAGAGAGAGACAGAGAGAGAGAGAGAGAGAGAGAGAGAGAGAGAGAGAGAGAGAGAGAGAGAGAAAGTGAGAGATAGACAGAATAAAGGTAGAGAGAGAGAGAGAGAGAGAGAGAGAGGGAGGGAGGGAGGGAGAGAGAGAGTCACAGAGTGAAACAAAACTTAGCATTTGTGTTTGTGAATGTTTGTATGTGATTTGTGTGTGTGTGTGTGTGTGTGTGTGTGTGTGAGGCATGAATAATGAATGTGGATTTACATCTTACTCAGAACCATTCAGCCTGCGTTGGTAGAGGGCATTTGTTCCGCCGTAAACGAACGAACCAACAAACTTTATTTTCGACGGGTTACAAAGAGATAGAAGACGATGGTGGCGATGTTTGTGTTGTGTGTTGTAGTCCCTGCTTGTGTCAGTTTACATTCAGCTAACCAAGCTAGGATGTTTGCTGGCAGTCACTACATCAAAGTCCGACAACTCAGGAACAGCTGAGAGTGAACTCACCAGATTGTGGCCCCTGTCTTGTTTGAAGAAGAGGAAGTCCTCGAACATGTCCAGGAAAAGCCTGTCTCGCCTTGACCTGTTGACCTCCATGACCTTGCCCAGGCGACTGTACAGTAGACCTAGGTCAAGGTCTTTGAAGTCCGTGAGATTCAGCATGGACTGCCGAAACCGTGATGATTGAGGACAGAATCCCAGACAAATAGTCTCTCCAACTGCTAAACACCACCTCTCCAGCTGCTAAACACCACCTCTCCAACTGCTAAACACCACCTCTCCAGCTGCTAAACACCACCTCTCCAACTGCTAAACACCACCTCTCAAGCTGCTTAACACCACCTCTCCAGCTGCTAAACATAATCTCTCTAGCTACTAAACATAATCCCCCCAGCTACTAAACATAATCTCTCAATTTGCTGAACATAATCTCTCTAGCTGCTAAACATAATTCCTCCAGCTACTAAACATAATCTCTCAAGCTGCTAAACATAATCTCTCCAGCTACTAAACATAATCTCTCAAGTTGCTAAACATAATCTCTCCAGTTGCTAAACATAATCTCTCCAGCTACTAAACATAATCTCTCCAGCTACTAAACATAATCTCTCAAGTTGCTAAACATAATCTCTCCAGCTACTAAACATAATCTCTCCAGCTACTAAACATAATCTCTCCAGCTACTAAACATAATCTCTCCAGCTACTAAAGATAATCTCTCCAGCTACTAAAGATAATCTCTCCAGCTACTAAAGATAATCTCTCCAGCTACTCAACATAATCTCTCCAGCTACTAAAGATAATCTCTCCAGCTACTAAACATAATCTCTCCAGCTACTAAAGATAATCTCTCCAGCTACTAAAGATAATCTCTCCAGCTACTAAAGATAATCTCTCCAGCTACTAAAGATAATCTCTCCAGCTACTAAACATAATCTCTCCAGCTACTAAAGATAATCTCTCCAGCTACTAAAGATAATCTCTCCAGCTACTAAAGATCATCTCTCCAGCTACTAAAGATAATCTCTCCAGCTACTCAACATAATCTCTCCAGCTACTAAAGATAATCTCTCCAGCTACTAAAGATAATCTCTCCAGCTACTAAAGATAATCTCTCCAGCTACTAAAGATAATCTCTCCAGCTACTAAAGATAATCTCTCCAGCTGCTAAACATAATCTCTCCAGCTACTAAAGATAATCTCTCCAGCTACTAAACAAAATCTCTCCAGCTACTAAACATAATCTCTCCAGCTACTAAAGATAATCTCTCCAGCTACTCAACATAATCTCTCCAGCTACTCAACATAATCTCTCCAGCTACTAAAGATAATCTCTCCAGCTACTCAACATAATCTCTCCAGCTACTCAACATAATCTCTCCAGCTACTAAAGATAATCTCTCCAGCTACTCAACATAATCTCTCCAGCTACTCAACATAATCTCTCCAGCTACTAAAGATAATCTCTCCAGCTACTAAAGATAATCTCTCCAGCTACTAAAGATAATCTCTCCAGCTACTAAAGATAATCTCTCCAGCTACTCAACATAATCTCTCCAGCTACTAAAGATAATCTCTCCAGCTACTAAAGATAATCTCTCCAGCTACTAAACATAATCTCTCCAGCTACTAAAGATAATCTCTCCAGTTACTAAAAATAATCTCTCCAGCTACTAAAGATAATCTCTCCAGCTACTAAAGATAATCTCTCCAGCTACTAAAGATAATCTCTCCAGCTACTAAAGATAATCTCTCCAGCTACTAAAGATAATCTCTCCAGCTACTAAAGATAATCTCTCCAGCTACTAAAGATAATCTCTCCAGCTACTAAAGATAATCTCTCCAGCTACTAAAGATAATCTCTCCAGCTACTAAAGATAATCTCTCCAGCTACTAAAGATAATCTCTCCAGCTACTAAACATAATCTCTCCAGCTACTAAAGATAATCTCTCCAGTTACTAAAAATAATCTCTCCAGCTACTAAAGATAATCTCTCCAGCTACTAAACATAATCTCTCCAGCTACTAAAGATAATCTCTCCAGTTACTAAAAATAATCTCTCCAGCTACTAAAGATAATCTCTCCAGCTACTCAACATAATCTCTCCAGCTACTAAAGATAATCTCTCCAGCTACTAAACATAATCTCTCCAGCTACTAAAGATAATCTCTCCAGTTACTAAAAATAATCTCTCCAGCTACTAAACATAATCTCTCCAGCTACTAAAGATAATCTCTCCAGCTACTAAACATAATCTCTCCAGCTACTAAAGATAATCTCTCCAGCTACTAAACATAATCTCTCCAGCTACTAAAGATAATCTCTCCAGTTACTAAAAATAATCTCTCCAGCTACTAAAGATAATCTCTTCAGCTACTAAAGATAATCTCTCCAGCTACTAAAGATAATCTCTCCAGCTACTAAAGATAATCTCTCCAGCTACTAAAGATAATCTCTCCAGCTACTAAAGATAATCTCTCCAGCTACTAAAGATAATCTCTCCAGCTACTAAAGATAATCTCTCCAGCTACTAAAGATAATCTCTCCAGCTACTAAACATAATCTCTCTAGCTACTAAAGATAATCTCTCCAGTTACTAAAAATAATCTCTCCAGCTACTAAAGATAATCTCTCCAGCTACTAAAGATAATCTCTCCAGCTACTAAAGATAATCTCTCCAGCTACTAAAGATAATCTCTCCAGCTACTAAAGATAATCTCTCCAGCTACTAAAGATAATCTCTCCAGCTACTAAAGATAATCTCTCCAGCTACTAAAGATAATCTCTCCAGCTACTAAACATAATCTCTCCAGCTACTAAAGATAATCTCTCCAGTTACTAAAGATAATCTCTCCAGCTACTAAAGATAATCTCTCCAGCTACTAAAGATAGTCTCTCCAGTTGCTAAACATAATCTCTCCAGCTACTAAACATAATCTCTCCAGCTACTAAACATAATCTCTCCAGCTACTAAAGATAATCTCTCCAGCTACTAAAGATAATCTCTCCAGCTACTAAAGATAATCTCTCCAGCTACTCAACATAATCTCTCCAGCTACTAAAGATAATCTCTCCAGCTACTAAACATAATCTCTCCAGCTACTAAAGATAATCTCTCCAGCTACTAAAGATAATCTCTCCAGCTACTAAAGATCATCTCTCCAGCTACTAAAGATAATCTCTCCAGCTACTAAACATAATCTCTCCAGCTACTAAAGATAATCTCTCCAGCTACTAAAGATAATCTCTCCAGCTACTAAAGATCATCTCTCCAGCTACTAAAGAAAATCTCTCCAGCTACTCAACTTAATCTCTCCAGCTACTAAAGATAATCTCTCCAGCTACTAAAGATAATCTCTCCAGCTACTAAAGATAATCTCTCCAGCTACTAAAGATAATCTCTCCAGCTACTAAAGATAATCTCTCCAGCTACTAAAGATAATCTCTCCAGCTACTCAACATAATCTCTCCAGCTACTCAACATAATCTCTCCAGCTACTAAAGATAATCTCTCCAGCTACTCAACATAATCTCTCCAGCTACTCAACATAATCTCTCCAGCTACTAAAGATAATCTCTCCAGCTACTCAACATAATCTCTCCAGCTACTCAACATAATCTCTCCAGCTACTAAAGATAATTTCTCCAGCTACTAAAGATAATCTCTCCAGCTACTAAAGATAATCTCTCCAGCTACTAAAGATAATCTCTCCAGCTACTCAACATAATCTCTCCAGCTACTAAAGATAATCTCTCCAGCTACTAAAGATAATCTCTCCAGCTACTAAAGATAATCTCTCCAGCTACTAAACATAATCTCTCCAGCTACTAAAGATAATCTCTCCAGTTGCTAAACATAATCTCTCCAGCTACTAAAGATAATCTCTCCAGCTACTAAAGATCATCTCTCCAGCTACTAAAGATAATCTCTCCAGCTACTAAAGATAATCTCTCCAGCTACTAAAGATAATCTCTCCAGCTACTAAAGATAATCTCTCCAGCTACTAAAGATAATCTCTCCAGCTACTAAAGATAATCTCTCCAGCTACTAATCATAATCTCTCCAGTTGCTAAACATAATCTCTCCAGCTACTCAACATAATCTCTCCAGTTGCTAAACATAATCTCCCTAGCTATTAAACATAATCTCTCCAGCTACTAAACATTACAGACAAGACCTACTTTACACGCAAGACCTAGTTTTCATACAGGGCATACTTTACACACAAGAGCTGCTTTACTTTACACAAGAGGACTCTTTTTTATAGAGAAGACCTACTTTACACAGAAGACCTACTTTACACAAAAGACCTACTTTACACAGAAGACCTACTTTACACAGAAGACCTACTTACACAGAAAACCTACTTTACACAAAAGACCTACTTAACACAGAAGACCTTTACACAGAAGACTTTCTTTTCCGTAGAAGACCTTCTTTTACACAGTTGACCTTCTTTTACATAGAAGACCTTTTTTTACACAGAAGACCTTCTCTATACAGAAGACGTTTTTTTGTACAAATAAGACTACACAGAAGACCTACTTCACACTGAAGACCTAAATATACATAAATTGTTGGGAACACTCGCCGCCACAGAACTGGTATGATAAATAAATTGCAAGCCCACAGACAGACTACCTTTATCAAATCCACACACAAAAACTACTAAGCCCACAGAATGCCTACCCTACCAAGAACAAAAACAACTTACTTATATCAACCCACCCCCCCCCCCCCACCCCCACCCCCACTATGTCTTATCAAGCCCACATTAGGCCTACTTTTCCATAGGAAACAAAATCCCTGGCCTCCTGGTAGTATGCATGTCGCCTCAAGGCTCTCTCCAACCGACTGTTGTTGAAATATGGATGTCTGACACCGTAGTGGTCAGTGATGAAGAATCCACAGCTGGTAGAGGGAAATGTGTCAGTGAGTCTTATCATGTAGCGGTCAGTAACAATCCCACACTGTAGTGGTCAGTGACTATCTCACACTGTAGTGGTCAGTAACTATCTCACACTGTAGTGGTCAGAAACTATCTCTCACTGTAGTGGTCAGTGACTATCTCACACTGTAGTGGTCAGTGACTATCTCACTCTGTAGTGGTCAATAACTATCTCACACTGTAGTGGTCAGTAACTATCTCACACTGTAGTGGTCAATAACTGTCTCACACTGTAGTGGTCAGTAACTATCTCACACTGTAGTGGTCATTAACTATCTCACACTGTAGTGGTCAATAACTGTCTCACACTGTAGTGCTAAATAATGTGGTGGTCAGTGGATGTCTTATATTACAGATGACATTGTAATGATGTATAATGTGGTGGTCAGTGGATGTCTTATATTACAGTTGACATTGTAATGATGTATAATGTGGTGGTCAATAGATGTCTTATATTACAATTGACATTATAATGTTCTATAATGTAGTGGTCAGTAATTGTCGCATAGACATACCCTGTCTTGATCCTATGTGGCTGTCCAGTGGCAGATATTCGAACTTCCCAAGTCTGGTAGGGGTCAACTTCCAGTATATCCTCAACTTCTGTCATAGCATTATGTCTCATCTGTCTTTTGCGAGATCTCTGTACATTGGTGGTGTAAATATAATGTTATCTCTGTGCATTGGTGGTGTAAACATAACGTTATTTCTGTACATGGGTGGTGTAAATATAATGTTATCTCTGTACATGGGTGGTGTAAATATAATGTTATCTCTGTACGTTGGTGATGTAAATATAATGTTATCTCTGTACATGGGTGGTGTAAATATAATGTAATCTCTGTATATGGGTGGTGTAAAAATAATGTTATCTCTGTCATTGGTGGTGTAAATATAATGTTATCTCTGTACTTGGGTGGTGTCAATATAATGTTATCTCTGTGCATTGGTGGTGTAAGCATAATGTTATCTCGGTACGTTGTTGGTGTAAATATAATATTATCTCTAACATGGGTGGTGTAAATATAATGTCATCTCTGTACTTTGGCGGTGTAAATATAATGTTATCTCTGTACGTTGGCGGTGTAAATATAATGTTATCTCTGTACGTTGGTGGTGTAAATTGAATATTATCTCTGTACATGGGTGATGTAAACATAATGTTATCTCTGTACATGGGCGGTGTACATATGTTATCTCTGTACATGAGTGGTGTAAATTTTATGTTATCTCTGTAAATGGCTGGTGTAGATATAATATTATCTCTGTACATGGGTTGTGTTAATATAATGTTATCTCTGTACATGGGTGTGTTAAACATAATGTTATCGCTGTACATGGGCGGTGTAAATATAATGTTACCTCTGTACATGGGTGGAGTAAATATAATGTTATCTCTGTACATGGGTGGTGTATATATAATGTTATATCTGTGCATGGGTGGTTTAAATATGTTATCCCTGTACATTGGCGGTGTAAATATAATGTTGGCTCTGTACATGAGTGATGTAAATAAATGTTATCTCATCACATTGATGGTGTAAATATCATGTTATCTCTGTTCGTTGATGGTGTAAATATAATGTTATCTCTGTACGTTGGTGGTGTAAATATAATGTTATCTCTGTACGTTGGTGGTGGGAATATAATGTTATCTCTGTACGTTGGTGATGTCAGTATAATTTTATCTCTGTACGTTGGTGGTGTAAATATAATGTTATCTCTGTACATTGGTGGTGTAAATATAATGTTATCTCTGTAAATTGGTGGTGTAAGTATAATGTTATCTCTGTACGTTGGTGGTGTAAATATAATGTTATCTCTGTACATTGGTGGTGTAAACATAATGTTATCTATGTACATTGGTGGTGTAAATATAATGTTATCTATGTGCGTTGGTGGTATAAATATAATGTTATTTCTGTAAGTTGGCGGTGTAAATATAATATTATCTCTGTTCGTTGGTGGTGTAAATATAATGTTATCTCTGTACATTGGTGGTGAAAATATAATGTTATCTCTGTACATTGGTGGTGTAAATATAATGTTTTCTCTGTAAGTTGGCGGTGTAAATATAATATTATCTCTGTACGGTGGTGGTGTAAAGATAATGTTATCTTTGTACGTTGGTGGTGTAAATATAATGTTATCTTTGTACATTAGTGGTGTAAACATAAAGTTATCTCTGTACATTGTTGGTGTAAATATAATGTTATCTCTGTACATTGGTGGTGTAAACATGTTATCTCTGTACGTTGGCGGTGTAAATATAATGTTATCTCTGTACATTGGTGGTGTAAATATAATGTTATTTTTGTACGTTGGCGGTGTAAATATAATGTTATCTCTGTACGTTGGCTGTGTAAATATAATGTTTTCTCTGTACATTGGTGGTGTAAGTATAATGAAGATGGTAATCTCACTTGCGGATACAATGCTCTGATTCAAGAAGTACACTCGACAAGCATTACCAGTGAATCATTGCGCTTCTTCGGGAGATTCGCTAATCGTGTACGTTGCACAGTAGTTCGAGATACAGGCGCTTCACTAATCGATGTACACAGAGCATTAGTGCAAGAAAAAGACTTCATAAGAGAGCAAATTATGTGCCGAAATTGTGGAGGCAAAAAAGAAAGATATAAGGTAGCTCTCGTTTAAAAAAAAAATTGCACTTTCTACTGTGCAAGCGGAAAGAGGAAACAGAAAAATCAAGTAATAGGGAGAGGAGGAAAGAAATTTGGTTAGGACAATAAGCAGTTCCCCGCTGAACTGCAAACACAGCCTATCCTTCAAAGAACATGTTGACCATATCATAACAATAGCACGCAAAGGCCTGTCAGCAATGAGGGTCCTGGCCGCCGCTAACACTGAGCAGAGACTGCTTCTGCTTCTGTTACAGGGACTTGTACTTTTTCCCATCGAATATGCTCTTGCCATCCTCACTGTCAGCCATACTCAGATTGAAAGACTTGAGAAGGTGCAAATTGATGCAATGCGCATTATTCTGGGGTGCTCTGGAGACACCTCTTGTGTAGCAATGAGGTACCTTCTTGACTTCCCTACCATAAACTACAAGATCAAGATCTGGAGGGATCGTGCATACCTCAGAATAAGCTCAGATCTGAAGCACCCTTTGCACCACATACTCTTTAAGAAAAAGGGCAATTGGCTTAAAAGGGGCAAATCATGGCTGGGTAGGGCAGAGGATGACATCATGCAGGTTTGCAGCCTCACAGAAATCCATCCAGGTGAGGAGTGGATACCAGTGTCTAAAGCGCCCAATCTCACGTTCTCCTGTGTCGTGAGGCTCGATAGGAGTTGTCGGGAGCAGAATCCAGTTGCTGTCAATGCCGAGGTATGCGCGCTTATCAGTGACAAGTCGGATGAGACAGATGTGGTGATCTTCATAGACGGGTCCGTTATACGAGAACATAAGAGTGCATGGGCATTTACAGCTCGCTCTTCAGGCAGAACAGTTAAGGAAGCCAGCGGTGCCTTCTCCATGACCACCAGCAGCATGACGATGGAGGTGATGGCGGAGACACAGGCTTTCATGTGGCTGGGATCACAGGACTATTCCCGCGTGTGTGTGCTGAGTGATTCTTTGAGTATGATCCGGCGGGTCGGATTAGAATGTGCCAGTTAGGACAAAACCCGCTGCACGATCAAAAACAAGTAGGGGCTGAAATATCTGAACTGGAAAAATGTGGCATTATTAGAAGGCAATAATCCGATTATTCATCACAGCTACTCATTGTCAAAAGGAAAGACAGTACACTCCAAATCTGCGTGAATTATCAATAAATAAATACGTTAGCCATTTGGGTGCTCAACCAGTCCCAAATGCAGACGAACTTTTTGCACCCATGTTCCAGTGGAAATTTCATTTCTAACTTAGACCTCACTGGCAACTTCCGGTAACCGAAGTCAGAATGACATAAGCACTACCATTTACACTATATGTTGTAGACATTGTATTGCATAGATACTGAATTGTGTGCACACTATATGTTATAGATATTGTATGTTATAGACACTATGTTATTGACACTATATCCTATAGATATTACATGCGATACACACACAAAATGGAAATAAGTACAACTTACACCAAATCCCAGGATGCTCCGTTTTCTGCGGGAGGCAACTCTCGTCCATTGGCCGGCAGAAACATTGGGCTTGCCTGTGCTGACATGAATGGTGTCTCTATCAGACATCTTTGTTGTGCTAGAAAGGTCAGGAAGTTTCGATAATGTCGGTCTATAGGACATCTGTGGGGGCGATCCAGCCTTGGAGTCGTACTCTGGCAGGTTCCTGTGGTCCCCACAGTTTGTGCATGCAGTGCTCAAGCTTCCCCTGTGTGGCATGTCGTCTGCCACGTGCAGGCTGGAGGTGTCAGAGAATCTGCCAGGTTTCTGTAGATCCCCCATGCTCTCGGCAAGTTGCTGTAGCAAGGTTATGTATTCTTTCAGGGAGGCAGGCTGAAAGAGGCTGTTCCTCATAGACCACCTAGAAATGGGATCTATTGCCTGCAAGTCTTGGTTCCCATCAGTCTCTAGCCATGGGATACCAGTGGCTGACCTCCCACCTTCTGAGCTGCTATAGGTATCTTCTGTTGTGAAGTTTATGATCTCGTGGTGAAGCCGGCTATTGTTGGTTGCCTTGAATTCCATCAGATACCCATGTGACGGCAGATGGGAATTGTCACTGGGTCTGGATCTATGAGCTTTTTCTTTAGTTGGAGCTAGTAAATTGACCTCATTGGTCTCAGGTATCGAGCTGGGAGAAGTGACGTTTGTTTGAGCTGGTAAATTGACCTCATATGTCTCAGGCATCGAGCTGTGAGAAGTGACGTTTGTTTGAGCTGGTAAATTGACCTCATATGTCTCAGGCATCGAGCTGTGAGCGGAGATCTTTATTGGAGTTGCTTGCTGTTTGAAATCCTCCACCGTGTTCCTCTTGTAGCTTTCTCTGCCCCTGGCAAGTCTCTCACTTATTGCTTCAAATCGAGCTGGTTCAGAGTGATTGGTCTCCCTATTTCCAAACTGATAATCTGTCTGAAGACCTGTACTTTGTTTCCGTTCAGTTACAACAGCATCTCTACCTGACACATCTGCTTGTAGCACATCCTGATCAGATGGTACTTCCCATGGCAGCACAGCCCCTGGGCTGACATCATCTGCCAACATCGCCTTACGGCTTTTATCAGGCATGTCGCCCTGTCCATGAACCGGCTGAAATACTGGAGTCTGCACTGGCCTTAGGAGAGCTTTAAGTGACTGAAGATTGTCCAAGTTTCTCTTGTGTCGCTTCAAGAGCTGTGTCCACAAGAAACCACTTGGTTTTCTCTCCTCCGGCGAGCGGTTTGTTTCTGTGGGTTTGATCCTGATTTCCAGGCCTGTCAGTGGTCCATGTGTCAGGGTCACGGAGGGCAAGGTCAATACAATAGTTGTCTGTGTCACTGAGACGATTCTACATAGGAAAGACACATGGGACAATATCTAGTTTAGATATGGGCAAATATCTAGTTTAGGTATGGGCAAATATCTAACTCAGGTATGGGCAATTATCTAGTTTAGGTATGGGCAATTATCTAGTTTAGGTATGGGCAATGATCTAGTTTAGGTATAGGCAAGTATCTGGGTATGGACAAATATACAGTTTAGGTGTGCGCCCAAAAAAAATTTCATAAACTTATGGAAAATCTACTGGAATATTGGGTAAACGGCACAGCCAATACAGAGAGCTTCTGCTAAGATAATTGTCGTCATGTGGAACTGGGCTCCCATCACAATTTGCAGGGCAAGATTCTTGCAGCTTCTCTAGCTGCTCTCCTGTGTCTCCAGGCCACCACGGTTTTAACAGGCTTCCTCTACTGGGAACCGAGCCTTCCCTTACCTTCTTCCTTAATACTGGCATTCAGTATAGACAGTTCTGGTGGGGCTTCCGGGATGTCTGGAGTCTGTCTATGACAGTCAGCAAAGATGTAGAAATGTTGGATGTCTGGAATCTGGTCTATGATAGTCAGCAAAGTTGTAGAAATGTTGGATGTCTGGAGTCTCGTCTATGATAGTCAGCAAAGTTGTAGAATTGTTGGATGTCTGGAGTCTGGTCTATGACAGTCAGCAAAGTTGTAGAAATGTTGGATGTCTGGAGTCTGGTCTAGGATAGTCAGCAAAGTTGTAGAATTGTTGGATGTCTGGAGTCTGGTCTATGATAGTCAGCAAAGTTGTAGAAATGTTGGATGTCTGGAGTCTGGTCTATGATAGTCAGCAAAGTTGTAGAATTGTTGGATGTCTGGAGTCTGGTCTATGATAGTCAGCAAAGTTGTAGAAATGTTGGATGTCTGGAGTCTGGTCTATGATAGTCAGCAAAGGTGTAGAATTGTTGGATGTCTGGAGTCTGGTCTATGATAGTCAGCAAAGTTGAAGAATTGTTTACTGTCTGGGGTCTGGTCTATGATAGTCAGCAAAGTTGTAGAAATGTTGGATGTCTGGAGTCTGGTCTATGGTAGTCAGCAAAGTTGAAGAATTGTTTAATGTCTGGGGTCTGGTCTATGATAGTCAGCAAAGTTGTAGAAATGTTGGATGTCTGGAGTCTGGTCTATGGTAGTCAGCAAAGTTGAAGAATTGTTTAATGTCTGGGGTCTGGTCTATGATAGTCAGCAAAGTTGTAGAAATGTTGGATGTCTGGAGTCTGGTCTATGATAGTCAGCAAAGTTGCAGAAATGTTGGATGTCTGGAGTCTGTTAATCCCACCAGAGAGTGTTGACTGAACTAGTACACTGTCACTCACTAGCAGCAGCAACATGCGCCTGCACGTGAGAACACGTGGCTTTAAGAATGCTACTCTTCTTGTTCTCTCTTTTTAGCGTGCACTCCGACTTTAAGTTCTGATCGTTCGTCCACTTCTGGGCTTTGGTCTGCTTCCTCGCCACATACGACATGCTTGTTAGCGAGGTCGGACTCTGTTGCTCAGGCGTTCTAGAAGCTCTTCACCATGACGGCATGTCGGGTTCGATCCCAGCTGCGGACAGTGTGTCTTGCGCAGGTTTCCACAGTCTCACAGAGCGCTGACCGTTCAGGTGCAATGGCAAACTTCTTTACACAAAATTGGCCTAGATAAAGCCAAGAAATGCTGGGGTTAGTTCTGCAACGTCCGGTAAACTAACTTTTTTTTGGCCAAGCAGTGGGTCTCTTCTAGCCCCCCCCCCCCACCCCACCCCCATGGGGTCATGAAATCCTAGCAGTGGGTCTCTTCTAGTCCCCCAAAATGGGGTCATGGAATCCTAGCAGTGGGTATCTTCTAGTCGCCCCAAAATGGGGTCATGGAATCCTAGCAGTGGGTCTCTTCTAGTTCCCCCCCCCCCAAATGGGGTCATGGAATCCTAGCAGTGGGTCTCTTCTAGTCCCCCCCCCCCCCCAAAATGGGGTCATGGAATCCTAGCAGTGGGTCTCTTCTAGTCCCCCCCTCCCCAAATGGGGTCATGGAATCCTAGCAGTGGGTCTCTTTTAGTTCCCCCCCCCAAATGGGGTCATGGAATCCTAGCAGTGGGTCTCTTTTAGCCGCCCCCCCCCAAATGGGGTCATGGAATCCTAGCAGTGGGTCTCTTCTAGTCGCCCCAAAATGGGTCATGGAATCCAAGCAGTGGGTCTCTTTTAGTCCCCCCCCCCCAATGGGGTCATGGAATCCAAGCAGTGGGTCTCTTCTAGTCGCCCCAAAATGGGGTCATGGAATCCAAGCAGTGGGTCTCTTCTAGTCCCCCCCCCCCCCCCACAAATAGGGTAATGGAATCCTGGCAGTGGGTCTCTTCTAGTCGCCCCAAAATGGGGTCATGGAATCCAAGCAGTGGGTCTCTTCTAGCCCCCCCCCCCCCCAATAGAGTCATGGAATTCTAGCAGGGGGTCTTTTCTAGCCCCCCCCCCCCCCAATGGGGTCATGGAATCCAAGCAGTGGGTTTCTTCTAGCCCCCCCCCCCCCATGGGGTCATGGAATCCTAACAGTGGGTCTCTTATAGCCCCCTCCCCCCCCCCCAAATGGGGTCATGGAATCCAAGCAGTGGGTCTCCTATAGTTCCCTCCCCCCCCCCATGGGGTCATAAAATTAAAGCAGTGGGTCTCTTATAGCCCCCCCCCCCATGGGGTCAAGTAATCCTAGCAGTGGGTCTCTTCTTGTCCCCCCCCCCCCCCCCCACCACCCCAACCCAATGGGGTCCTGCAATACAAACGAAAAGAATGATACCTAAAACTGACTGCCATAGATAATGTATGACATAATCTGTAAAAGCATCTGATAATTCTACGCCCTTAAACAAACCATAGGGTAAGATGAACATACACACACAAACCATAGGGTAAGATGAACACACACACACAAACCATAGGGTAAGATGAACACACACACACAAACCATAGGGTAAGATGAACACACACACACAAACCATAGGGTAAGATGAACACACACACAAACTATAGGGTAAGATGAACACACACACAAACCATAGGGCAAGAGGAACACACACACAAACCATAGGGTAAGATGAACACACACACACACAAACCATAGGGCAAGATGAACACACACACAAACCATAGGGTAAGATTAACACACACACACAAACCATAGGGCAAGATGAACACACACACACAAACCATAGGGTAAGATGAACACACACACAAACTAAAGGGTAAGATGAACACACACACACACAAACCATAGGGTAAGATGAACACACACACACAAACCATACGGTAAGATGAACACACACACACAAACAATAGGGTAAGATGAACACACACACACACACACACACAAACCATAGGGTAAGATGAACACACACACACAAACCATAGGGCAAGATGAACACACACACAAACCATAGGGTAAGATGAACACACACACAAACCATAGGGTAAGATGAACACACACACACACACACAAACCATAGGGTAAGATGAACACACACACAAACTATAGGGCAAGATGAACACACACACAAACCATAGGGTAAGATGAACACACACACACAAACCATAGGGTAAGATGAACACACACACACAAACCATAGGGTAAGATGAACACACACACACAAACCATAGGGCAAGATGAACACACACACACACACACAAACCATAGGGTAAGATGAACACACACACAAACTATAGGGCAAGATGAACACACACACAAACCATAGGGTAAGATGAACACACACACACAAACCATAGGGTAAGATGAACACACACACAAACTATAGGGTAAGATGAACACACACACACACACAAACTATAGGGTAAGATGAACACACACACACACAAACTATAGGGTAAGATGAACACACACACACACACAAACTATAGGGTAAGATGAACACACACACACACAAACTATAGGGTAAGATGAACACACACACAAACTATAGGGTAAGATGAACACACACACAAACCATAGGGTAAGATGAACACACACACACACACACAAATTATAGGGTAAGATGAACACACACACAAACCATAGGGTAAGATGAACACACACACAAACCATAGGGTAAGATGAACACACACACACAAACCATAGGGCAAGATGAACACACACACACACAAACCATAGGGTAAGATGAACACACACACACAAACCATAGGGCAAGATGAACACACACACAAACCATAGGGCAAGATGAACACACACACAAACTATAGGGTAAGATGAACACACACACACAAACCATAGGGCAAGATGAACACACACACAAACCATGGGGCAAGATGAACACACACACAAACCTCAAGTTTAGACAGACTTAAGTATCACCCCCAACTTACTTCGCTAAATCTGGTGGAGGAGGCAGTTGATGAGAAGTCCACATGACCCCAGTAGCGGTCTCCGCAGTTCCTGCAGCGTCCTCTCCCACCAGGGTCAGGTTGACCAGGTAAGGCGTGCTCAGGTTGAGGTGACACTGGACGAACTCCAGCTCCAGTTTTCCTAAGTCTGCCTGGATCGGTGCCATGGATGGGACCTTCATATTTGATATCACTACCTGGATCGTACAACATATCATTGACATCACCACCTGGGTAGTACAACATATCGTTAACATCACAACCTGGGTCACACTATCTGGGTCAAACTACCTGGATCACACAACCTGGGTCACACTACCTGGGTCACACTACCTGGATCACACTATCTGGATCACACTACCTGGGTCACACAACTTGGGTCACACTACCTGGGTCACACTAGCTGGGTCACACTAGGTGGATCACACTACCTGGGTCACACTAGCTGAGTCACACTAGCTGGGTCACACTAGCTGGGTCACACTAGCTGGAGTACACTACCTGTGTCACACTACCTGGGTCACACAACATGGGTCACACTACCTGTGTCACACTACCTGGGTCACACTACCTGGGTGACACTAGCTGGATCACACTACCTGGGTTACACTACCTGGGTCACACTACCTAGGTCACACTACCTGGGTCACACAACATATCACAACGTAGGCCACACAACCTGGGTCACACAACCTGGGCCACACAAACTGGGTCACACAACATATCACAACTAGGGTTACAGAACATTTTTTTCAAATTTGAGGCACTCAAAGCAGTGCAGGAGGATATGACACCTGATGAGTTGTCTGATGAAGCAAGAAACATCATCATCACAACAACTCAGAACGTGATTCCTAAAAAACCACACAAGAAACAGATTTACATTACAGAAAAAACTTTCAAGCTGATAGAAGAAAGAAGAAATTTAAAGCAAGTAGGGACAGAAATAAAGAGCCATGCATAAAGAAATGACACGAAAGAAATCAGAAGAGCTATCAGAGAAGATGAAAAACAGTTTATTATGAATACCTGAAATAGAATTGAACAACTTCAGATGCAAGGAAGAGACAGAGACGTGTTTAAAGAAATTAAAACATTAAAAGGGAATTCAGACCTTCTTACATGTAATAAGTGATAAAAACGGTAACACATTAACGGAAACCAAAGACATATTAGAAAGATGGAAAGAATACTGTAGAGAAATATAAGAGGATGTGACAAGTAATTCAAAAACGACTTGTGAAAGTTATGAAAAAGAACCAGAGCCTTTACTGGATGAGGTATGTTCAGCAATACACAGCCTGAAGAAAGGAAAGTCACCAGGTTGCTACGAAATACCAGAAGAACTAATTCAAGCGGGAGGAGAGGCCAGCGTCCAAATCTAAAATGCACTGTGCACGAAGATCTGGAACAGTGGCATTTGGCCTAAAGAGTGGAAAATAACAGTCTTTATCCCTCTCCCAAAAACAAGGAAATCCAAAACTATGCTCCAGCTACCGTACCATTGCATTAATAAGTCATGCTAGCAAAATCATCTTACGAATTATCATGAAAAGGATTGAAAGGAAATTACAATATGAGCTAGATGAAGCACAAGCGGGTTTCAGCGACCACGCCTGCTCTATATAACAGGATAAGAGAGCTTTTAACGACCCCAAAATATGTACAACTGACTCTAACCCCCCCCCCCCACCCCCACCCGCTCTCTGGTATACTGAACCTAGGTCCTACGAGAGAGTGCAGTCTACAGCAGTATACCGAGACACCCGTGTAACCTTGAGCAACATGGACCAGCCTGACCAAGCATCAATGAACGGTGACCTAGTGTGTAGATGGGTAGAGCTGGGCCTGAATTTGTACTGGTTCCTGACCTTGTACTGGTGGACAGCCTTGACACGAAATCCGCTCCATACGAAACCAACACAGGTGTCGTTGAAGTTCACCTGGGTCAAGGTTGCAGCCTTCACAGTCCCTAGATGGAGGAGGGGGTGGGAGATAACGTGAGACATTCATCCCAGCACATCTACACAAACATTCTCACACAAATATGCAGGCACTCCCACACATCTGCACAAACATTCTCACACATATATGCAGGCACTCAAACACATCTACACAAACATTCTCATACATATATGCAGGCACTCCCACACATCTACACAAACATTGATACACGTGTATGCAAAGGCACTCCCACAAATCTACAAAAACATTCTCACACATGTATGCAAAGGCACTCCCACACATCTACACAGACATTCTCACATATAAATGCAGGCACTCCCACACATTTACACACTGACTCTCCCACATATCTACACAGCTACTCCCACATATCTATAAAGGCACACAAACAAACGTACGCCCAGATGGACTCGTGCGCATACACAGTTGGCACAATCTCTTGCACACTAACACTCTTTTCAATGGAGACTTTTAGCTTTGGCGTTGGTTGTCTGTCCCTGGTTGTCTGTCCCTGGTTGTCTGTCCTTGGTTGTCTGTCTAGTAGCCTGGTTGTCTTTCCCTGGTTTTCTGTCTAGTAGCCACCTTGTCTGTATCTGATTGTCTGTCTAGTGGCCACCTTGTCTGTATCTGGTTGTCTGTCTAGTGACCACCTTGTCTGTATCTGGTTGTCTGTCTAGTGGGCACGTTGTCTGTATCTGGTCTTCAGCTTAATGTCTGCTCTAATTGACCTGCAGCGGCGGACCCTAATATTTAGATTTTTGGAGCCGCCTTGGTGTCGCGGCCAGAGACTTGCCTGTGGATTCTAAAGTCGTGGGTTCAGCTCATGGGATCAGGTCATGGGTTCAGCACATGGCTTAAGATCATGGGGTCAGCTCATGGGATCAGGTCATGGGTTCAGCCCATGGGATCAGGTCATGGGTTCAGCTCATGGGTTCAGGTCATGGCTTCAGTTCATGGCTTCAGGTCATGGCTTCAGATCATGGGTTCAGCTCATGGGATCAGGTCATGGCTTCAGGTCATGGCTTCAGATCATGGGTTCAGCTCATGGGATCAGGTCATGGGTTCAGCTCATGGGATCAGGTCATGGCTTCAGGTCATGGGTTCAGGTCATGGCTACAGGTCATGGCTTCAGGTCATGGCTTCAGGTCATGGGGTCAGCTCATGGGATCAGGTTATGGCTTCATGTCATGGGTTCAGGTCATGGGGTCAGGTTATGGGGTCAGGTCATAGGTTCAGGTATGTGTTCAGGTCATGTGGTCAGGTTATGGCTTCAGGTCATGGCTTCAGATCATGGGTTCAGCTCATGGGATCAGGTCTTGGGTTCAGCTCATGGGTTCAGGTCATGGCTTTAGGTCATGGCTTCAGGTCATGGCTTCACGTCATAGGTTCAGGTCATGGGTTCAGGTCATGGCTTCAGATCATGGGTTCAGGTCATGGCTTCAGATCATGGGTTCAGGTCATGGCTTCAGGTCATGGCTTCAGGTCATGGCTTCGGGTCATGGCTTCAGGTCATGGCTTCAGATCATGGGTTCAGCTCATGGGATCAGGTCATGGGTTCAGCTCATGGGTTCAGGTCATGGCTTCAGGTCATGGCTTCAGGTCATGACTTCAGGTCATGGGTTCAGGTCATGGGTTCAGGTCATGGCTTCAGATCATGTATTCAGGTCATGGGTTCAGATCATGGCTTCAGGTCATGGCTTCAGGTCATGGCTTCAGATTATGGCTTCAGATCATGGGTTCAGGTCATAGCTTCAGGTCATAGCTTCAGATCATGGGTTCAGATCATGGGATCAGGTCATGGGTTCAGGTCATGGCTTCAGGTCATGGGTTCAGGTCATGGCTTCAGGTCATGGGTTCAGGTCATGGGTTCAGGTCATGGCTTCAGATCATGGGTTCAGGTCATGGGTTCAGATCATGGCTTCAGGTCATGGCTTCAGGTCATGGCTTCAGATCATGGCTTCAGGTCATGGGTTCAGGTCATGGCTTCAGGTCATGGCTTCAGATCATGAATTCAGGTCATGGGTTCAGTTAATGGGTTCAGCTCATGGGATCAGGTCATGGGTTCAGCTCATGGCTTCAGGTCATGGCTTTAGGTCATGGCTTCAGGTCATGGGGTCAGGTCATGGCTTCAGGTCATGGGTTCAGGTCATGGCTTCAGGTCATGGGGTCAGCTCATGGGGTCAGGTTATGGGGTCAGGTCATAGGTTCAGGTATGTGTTCAGGTCATGTGGTCAGGTTATGGCTTCAGGTCATGGCTTCAGATCATGGGTTCAGCTCATAGGATCAGGTCTTGGGTTCAGCTCATGGGTTCAGGTCATGGCTTTAGGTCATGGCTTCAGGTCATGGCTTCATGTCATGGGTTCAGGTCATGGGTTCAGGTCATGGCTTCAGATCATGGGTTCAGGTCATGGCTTCAGATCATGGGTTCAGGTCATGGCTTCAGGTCATGGCTTCGGGTCATGGCTTCAGGTCATGGCTTCAGATCATGGGTTCAGCTCATGGGATCAGGTCATGGGTTCAGCTCATGGGTTCAGGTCATGGCTTCAGGTCATGGCTTCAGGTCATGGGTTCAGGTCATGGGTTCAGGTCATGGCCTCAGATCATGTGTTCAGGTCATGGGTTCAGATCATGGGTTCAGGTCATGGCTTTAGATCATGGCTTCAGATTATGGCTTCAGATCATGGGTTCAGGTCATAGCTTCAGGTCATGGCTTCAGATCATGGGTTCAGGTCATGGGTTCAGTTAATGGGTTCAGCTCATTGGATCAGGTCATGGGTTCAGCTCATGGCTTCAGGTCATGGCTTTAGGTCATGGCTTCAGGTCATGGCTTCAGGTCATGGGTTCAGGTCATGGCTTCAGGTAATGGCTTCAGATCATGGGTTCAGGTCATGGCTTCAGGTCATGGGGTCAGGTCATGGCTTCAGGTCATGGGGTCAGGTCATAGGTTCAGGTATGTGTTCAGGTCATGGGGTCAGGTTATGGCTTCAGGTCATGGGCTCAGGTCATAGGTTTGGGTATGGGTTCAGGTCCGTCCGTCCGCCCGCCCGTTATTCTGTCTGTCTGTCTGTCTGTCTGTCTGTTTGTCTGTCTGTCTGTCTGTCTGTCTGTCTGTCTGCTTGTCTGTCTGCTTGTCTGTCAGAGGCTGCTACGTTACTAACCGTGATGAACCCCACGGGCTCTGATACCCTGCATTACCATCGGGTCACGTGACCAAAACTGCGCCACCTGGTCTGGCTCATCTCGCAACAGTGTCCAGGCGTTTCTGCTGTGAGCATCAGCAACTGCACAAACAAGAGACAACAGTCAAGGCAGGGACATAGCACAGTCACGACAGGGACACAGCACAGTCAAGGCAGGGACATAGCACAGTCAAGGCAGGGGGACAGCACAGTCAAGGCAGGGACATAGCACAGTCACGACAGGGACACAGCACAGTCAGGGCAGGGACATAGCACAGTCAAGGCAGGGACATAGCACAGTCACGACAGGGACACAGTACAGTCAAGGCAGGGACATAGCACAGTCAAGGCAGGGATATAGCACATTCAAGGCAGGGACATAGCTCAGTCACGACAGGGACACAGCACAGTCAAGGCAGGGACATAGCACAGTCAGGACAGGGACACATCAGAGTCAAGGCAGGGACATAGCACAGTCAGGACAGGGACACATCACAGTCAAGGCAGGGATACAGCACAGTCAAGACAGGGACACATCACAGTCAAGGCAGGGACACAGCACAGTCACGACAGGGACACAGCACAGTCAAGGCAGGGACATAGCACAGTCACGACAGGGACACATCTCTGTCAAGGCAGGGATACAGCACAGTCAAGGCAGGGACATAGCACAGTCAAGGCAGGGATACAGCACAGTCAGGGCAGGGATACAGCACAGTCATGGCAGGGATACAGCACAGTCAAGGCAGGGACATAGCACAGTCAAGGCAGGGACATAGCACAGTCAAGGCAGGGACACAGCACAGTCAAGGCAGGGATACAGCACAGTCAAGGCAGGGACACAACACAGTCAAGACAGGGACATAGCACAGTCAAGGCAGGGATACAGCACAGTCAAGGCAGGGATACAGCACAGTCACGACAGGGACACAGGAGAGTCACGGCAGGGACATAGCACAGTCATGGCAGGGATGCAGCACAGTCATTGCAGGGACATAGCACAGTCATGGCAGGGACATAGCACAGTCATGGCAGGGATACAGCACAGTCATGGCAGGGATACAGCACAGTCAAGGCAGGGACATAGCACAGTCATGGCAGGGATATAGCACAGTCATGGCAGGGATACATCACAGTCATGGCAGGGATACAGCACAGTCAAGGCAGGGATACAGCACAGTCATGGCAGGGACATAGCACAGTCAAGGCAGGGATACAGGAGAGTCAAGGCAGGGACATAGCACAGTCAGGGCAGGGACATAGCACAGTCATGGCAGGGATACAGCACAGTCACGACAGGGACATAGCACAGTCACGACAGGGACACAGGAGAGTCAAGGCAGGGACATAGCACAGTCACGACAGGGACATAGCACAGTCACGACAGGGACACAGGAGAGTCAAGGCAGGGATACAGCACAGTCAAGGCAGGGATACAGCAGTCAAATCGGGGACGTAGCACGGTCATTGCAGGGACATAGCACAGTCAAGGCAGGGATACAACACAGTCAAGGCAGGGATACAGCACAGTCAGGGCAGGGATACAGCACAGTCAGGGCAGGGATACAACACAGTCAGGACAGGAACACAGCAGTCAAATCGGGGACGTAGCACGGTCATTGCAGGGACATAGCACAGTCAAGGCAGAGACAATCCACAATCAGGGCAGGGTGACACGCAATATGTAAATATGAAAAAAAAAAGAAATCCAAACAACATATCAGACAGAAAACTAACATTTCAGACAGGAAACACAAAATGTCAGACAACAAACACAACATGTCAGACAACAAACACATCATGTCAGACAGCAAACACAACGTACCAAACAGGCAACACGACATATCGGACAGCTAACACAACAGGTAAGACAGGAAATACAACATACCAGACAACAAACGCATGTCAGACAGCATACACAAAATGCCAGACAGGAAACATGACATATCAGAAGAAAAAAAAACATGTCAGACAGCAAACACAGCATATCAGACAGGAAACACAACATATCAGACAGCAAACACCAAACACAACATATCAGACAGCAAACACAACATATCAGACAGCAAACACCAAACACAACATATCAGACAGCAAACACCAAACACAACAAATCATACAGGAAACACAATATGTCAGACAGCAAACACAACATATCAGACAGCAAACACAACATATCAGACAGGAAACACAATATGTCAGACAGCAAACACAACATCTCAGAACGCAGATACAGCATATCAGGCAGAAAACACAACATATCAGACAGGAAACACAACATGTCAGACAGCAAACACAACATGTGAGACGGCAAACACAACATGTCAGACAACACACACAACATGTCAGACAGCAAACACAGCATATCAGACAGGAACACAACATATCAGACAGCAAACACTAAACACAACATGTCAGACAGCAAACACAACATATCAGACAGCAAACACCAAACACAACATATCAGACAGCAAACACCAAACACAACATATCAGACAGCAAACACAACATATCAGACAGCAAAAACCTAACACAACATATCAGACAGCAAACACCAAACACAACATATCAGACAGGAAACACAACATCTCAGAACGCAGATACAGCATATCAGGCAGAAAACACAACATATCAGACAGGAAACACAACATGTCAGACAGCAAACACAACATGTGAGACAGCAAACACAACATGTCAGACAGCAAACACAACATGTGAGGCAGCATATACAAACTGTCAGAAGGCGAATACAACACAAGACACACGGTGGTTGATGAAGTAGACAGAGACTATACTTTAGCTGAGGTAGTAGACAGACACTAGACATACTTTGGCTAAGATAGTAGACAGACACTAGACATACTTTGACTGAGGTAGTAGACAGACACTAGACATACTTTGACTGAGGTAGTAGACAGACACTAGACATACTGTGGCTGAGGTAGTAGACAGACACTAGACATACTTTGACTGAGGTAGTAGACAGACACTAGACATACTGTGGCTGAGGTAGTAGACAGACACTAGACATACTGTGGTTGAGGTAGTAGACAGACACTAGACATACTTTGACTGAGGTAGTAGACAGACACTAGACATACTGTGGCTGAGGTAGTAGACAGACACTAGACATACTGTGGCTGAGGTAGTAGACAGACACTAGACATACTTTGACTGAGGTAGTAGACAGACACTAGACATACTGTGGCTGAGGTAGTAGACAGACACTAGACATACTGTGGTTGAGGTAGTAGACAGACACTAGACATACTTTGACTGAGGTAGTAGACAGACACTAGACATACTGCGGTTGAGGTAGTAGACAGACACTAGACATACTTTGACTGAGGTAGTAGACAGACACTAGACATACTGTGGCTGAGGTAGTAGACAGACACTAGACATACTGTGGTTGAGGTAGTAGACAGACACTAGACATACCGTGGCTGAGGTAGTAGACAGACACTAGACATACTGCGGTTGAGGTAGTAGACAGACACTAGACATACTTTGACTGAGGTAGTAGACAGACACTAGACATACTGCGGATGAGGTAGTAGACAGACACTAGACATACTTTGGCTGAGGTAGTAGACAGACACTAGACATACTGCGGTTGAGGTAGCAGACAGACACTAGACATACTGTGGATGAGGTAGTAGACAGACACTAGACATACTGCGGATGAGGTAGTAGACAGACACTAGACATACTGTGGCTGAGGTAGTAGACAGACACTAGACATACTGCGGTTGAGGTAGTAGACAGACACTAGACATACTGTGGATGAGGTAGTAGACAGACACTAGACATATTGCGGCTGCGGTATAGACAGACACTAGACATACTTTGGCTGAGGTAGTAGACCAGGATGCCGGTTACCAGGAACGAGGAGACGGAGAAGCAGATGAACACGTACAGGAAAAACCTGTAATCGAGTCTCACTGATGTCATAGCCAGGAGTGACCAGTGGCGCCCTCGTGCTCACGCGTCTCTCACAGAATTTTGGGTCGGCGGTCTCCTGTCGATATCAATATTGGGTTAATCATACGATGGTTTCCCCATTTACACACTACCGGTTGAAGGTCAACTCCATTAATAAGCTGGTTGGACTAGTCTACTGTGGTCGAGGTTATGGGTGTCACAGTCTGTTGTCTGGTATTTACGTTTTAATATCCGAGAAAGGGACAGCCTGTGACATAGGTTTCGTCACTCTCTAGGGGGGTTGTGTGTACGACCCACTATCTAATTGTTGTAGAAGTGATTGAAGCTCTGGCATAGTGAATTTTACAAAACGCGGTATCAGGGCCAGTGCGAAATATCTCCGTGACCTTGTGTGAAAGTCGGATCGCTCGAAACTGACCTATCAGAAGTGAGGTGGTCATTAGGCCGTCCAATCAGAAGCGAGCTAGTGTTTAGCGGTGTGTAAATGGGGAGACCAACGTAAAACGTACCCAATGTTGTAAGTGTGTGTGTGCGCGCACGCGTCTGTGCGCGTCTGTGTATATTTCTGTGTGTCAGTGTGTGTGTATCTGTGTGTGTGTCATGAGTTGACAGTGTCCAGACAACATATTGTATGTGTGTCTGTTAGTGTGTCAATAAGAAATGTGTGTGTAAATGTGTGTATATCTGTGTGTATGTGCATGTGTCATGCGTTGACAGTGTCCTGAAAACATAGTGTATGTGTGTCTGTGAGTATGTCAATGAGTACGTGTGTGTAAATGTGTGTATATGTGTGTGTGTGTCATGAGTTGACAGTGTCCTGACAGCATAGTGTATGTGTATCTGTGACTGTGTCGATGAGTATGTGTGTGTAAATGTGTGTATATCTGTGTGTATGTGTGTGTGTCATGAATTGACAGTGTCCCGACTACATAGTGTATGTGTATCTGTGAGTGTGTCAATGAGTATGTGTGTGTAAATGTGTGTATATCTGTGTGTATGTGTTTTTCATGAGTTGACAGTGTCCCGACAAAATAGTGTGTGTATATATGTGTGTATGTGTGTGTGTCATGAGTTGACAGTGTCCTGTCAACACAGTAAATGTGTATCTGTGAGTTTCTCAATGAGTGTGTAAGTGTGTGTATGTATGTGTGTATATATGTGTGAGTGTCATGAGTTGACAGCGTCCAGTCAACAACAACAAACGTTTTTTCTGTGTTTATCAGTGTTAGAAAGGTTAGAAAAGGTAAGATTAAGCTAGACCTGAGATAACTCTACACCCCAAGATAGAACAGAAAGTGTAAGCTAGACTTGAGATAACTTTACACCCCAAGATAGAACAGAAAGACTACGCTAGACTTTAGATAACTCTACACCCCAAGATAGAACAGAAAGTCTAAGCTAGACCTGAGATAACTCTACATCCTAAGATAGAACAGAAAGTCTAAGCTAGACTTGAGATAACTCTACACCCCAAGATAGAACAGAAAGTCTAAGCTAGACCTGAGATAACTCTACACCCCTAGATAGAACAGAAAGTCTAAGCTAGACCTGAGATAACTCTACATCCCAAGATAGAACAGAAAGTCTAAGCTAGACCTGAGATAACTCTACACCCCAAGATAGAACAGAAAGACTAAGCTAGACCTGAGATAACTCTACATCCCAAGATAGAACAGAAAGTCTAAGCTAGACCTGAGATAACTCTACACCCCAAGATAGAACAGAAAGTCTAAGCTAGACTTGAGATAACTCTACACCCCAAGATAGAACAGAAAGTCTAAGCTAGACCTGAGATAACTCTACATCCCAAGATAGAACAGAAAGTCTAAGCTAGACTTGAGATAACTCTACACCCCAAGATAGAACAGAAAGTCTAAGCTAGACCTGAGATAACTCTACACCCCAAGATAGAACAGAAAGTCTAAGCTAGACCTGAGATAACTCTACATCCCAAGATAGAACAGAAAGACTAAGCTAGACTTGAGATAACTCTACACCCCAAGATAGAACAGAAAGTCAAAGCTAGACCTGAGATAACTTTCTGTGGCCACCAGCAGTTGGTGCAGAAGTGAAAGCATTGCTGGAGGAACACCCATCACCGGAAGATGCTGTTCCACACACAGATGGTTCTGTCATTGGTCAGAAGTGAGTGCATGGACGTTCACGGCAACAGCTACAGGAAAAATCGTTAAAGAAGACAGTGGAGCCTTTGTTTCTACCACCAGCAACATGATAATTGAGGTCATGGCTGTGACAAGGGAGGTCATGGCTGTGACAATGGAGGTCATGGCTGTGACAAGGGAGGTCATGGCTGTGACAAGGGAGGTCATGGCTGTGACAAGGGAGGTCATGGCTGTGACAAAGCTGCTAGAATGGCTGCAAACACTTAAACTCACCAATGCTTGCTTTTTCGACGACTTAATGAGCATGCTACAGAAGTTCAAGGCAGGGCTTATACGCAAACAGTGGCTTCATCTGATTCAGCACGGACCGTTTCGCAAAATCGGCTTCATTTGTAAGCCAGGTTATGCTGGTGTGAAAGGCAATGAGAGCAGAGACTCTGACTGGCAGTGCTACAATCAGTAACAGCCCCTCTATGGACATGAAAGACATCATCAATATGAGACTAAACGCTGTGGGCTTCAAATTTCGTGGGAAATGATTTATTTCACTGAATAGACTGCACACCTTGGGTGTACCAGTTGGAGCTGCGAGACAGGAAAATCATGCGGGAGCCACCCGTCGTTACATCAGCCGGAACAGAATGGATGTTGTTAACCTTAGAAAACACTTGGTGACCTACTTAGGAGGAGATCGGAGTATTTATGGCCATGTTTGTTGTGCGATGAAGATTACCTTTGAATGAACAATAAGATAACTCTACAACCAAGGTACCAGAGGAAAGACTAAGCTAGATTGTATGATAACCCTACGTTCTAGGATAACAGAGGAAAGACTAAGCTAGACTGTATGATAACCCTACATTCCAGGGTAACAGAGGAAAGACTAAGCTAGACTGTATGATAACCCTACATTCCAGGGTAACAGAAGAAAGACTAAGCTAGACTGTATGATAACCCTACATTCCAGGGTAACAGAGGAAAGACTAAGCTAGAAGGTATGATAACCCTACATTCCAGGGTAACAGAGGAAAGACTAAGCTAGACGGTATGATAACCCTACATTCCAGGGTAACAGAGGAAAGACTAAGCTAGACGGTATGATAACCCTACATTCCAGGGTAACAGAGGAAAGACTAAGCTAGACTGTATGATAACCTACGTTCCAGGGTAACAGAGGAAAGACTAAGCTTGACTGTATGATAACCCTACGTTCTAGGATAACAGAGGAAAGACTAAGCTAGACTGTATGATAACCCTACGTTCTAGGATAACAGAGGAAAGACTAAGCTAGACTGTATGATAACCCTACGTTCTAGGATAACAGAGGAAAGACTAAGCTAGACTGTATGATAACCTACGTTCCAGGATAACAGAGGAAAGACTAAGCTAGACTGTATGATAACCCTACGTTCTAGGATAACAGAGGAAAGACTAAGCTAGACTGTATGATAACCCTACGTTCTAGGATAACAGAGGAAAGACTAAGCTAGACTGTATGATAACCCTACATTCTAGGATAACCGAGGAAAGACTAAGCTAGACTGTATGATAACCTACGTTCCAGGGTAACAGAGGAAAGACTAAGCTAGACTGTATGATACCCCTACGTTCCAGGGTAACAGAGGAAAGACTAAGCTAGACTGTATGATAACCCTACGTTCCAGGATAACAGAGGAAAGACCGAAAACGACTTCTCCTCCCCAGGGTAGAAGAGGCACACTAGTATCTTCGTGGGAAGAGCACACGCAGGGAAAGAGGTAGGCACAAATACAAGTTGACTGATAATCAAAAGATAGAAGACAGGAATTCTGTTGGAGTACACAGCGCAGAGTTTGGCATCGATACAAGTGGGCAAATGGTATCTATTGGTCCGACAAACAAGATGTCGGAGTGGACAGCAACATTGTAGGATATCATCGATACAAGTGGGCGGATGGCCTCAATTGGTGGACGAACGACACGGTTTCTTAATGAATAACACAAACAGGATAATTAAAAGATTGTTGGAGATTTGTGGACATTTAAAGTCAACCTTTATTGTGAAGTCGGTTACTGACTGATTGCTGCACGAGCTGAGGAATAACCCAAACATTACTTACTGAACTCATTATACCAGTGATATGGATTGATCACTAGCCTTGTGTAACACGTCACGTAGAAATGTGGCTACAGAAAAACCGCGTCATATTTCCCAGTGGACAGAGTGGACTTTGTGCGACGCTTCCGACTTCCATGAGGTAACTTTTTGGCCACCGCGCAGTTTTGATGACAGAAGCACTATCATCTTGTAGCCACTGGTATTGGGAGAGAGGGGGCGGGCATGGTGGGTGCAGTCCGAGGTATCATGACTAACCGGTTTGACAAGAGCGCTGGACTAACATCCATGATGCTCTCCTGATTTTAGTCTCCACAAACGATGTCAGTCAGTCAGTCCCAAGTCAGTCGGTCCCATGTCAGTCAGTCAGTCCCAAGTCAGTCGGTCCCATGTCAGTCAGTCAGCCCCAAGTCAGTCGGTCCCATGTCAGTCAGTCAGCCCCAAGTCAGTCGGTCCCATGTCAGTCAGTCAGTCAGCCCCAAGTCAGTCGGTCCCATGTCAGTCAGTCAGCCCCAAGTCAGTCGGTCCCATGTCAGTCAGTCAGTCCCAAGTCAGTCGGTCCCATGTCAGTCAGTCAGTCCCAAGTCAGTCGGTCCCATGTCAGTCAGTCAGCCCCAAGTCAGTCGATCCCATGTCAGTCCCAAGTCAGTCGGTCCCATGTCAGTCAGTCAGTCAGCCCCAAGTCAGTCGGTCCCATGTCAGTCAGTCAGCCCCAAGTCAGTCGGTCCCATGTCAACCAGTCCTATATCAGTCAGTCAGTCTTTTGTCCGTCAGCCAGTCCCATATCAGTGAGACCCATGTCAGTCAGTCAGTCAGCCAGCCCCAAGTCAGTCACCAATTCAGCCAGCCAGTCCCATGTCAGTCTGTCCAAGTCAGTCCCAGGTTAGCCAGTCATTCCCAAGTCAGCCAGTCCCAGTTCAGTCGTCAGTCAGTCAGTCATTCCGATGTCAGTCAGTCAGTCCCATGTCAGCTAGCCATCTTTAATTCAGTCAGCCAGTACCAAGTCAGTCCCAATTCAGTCAGCCAGTCAACCACTCCCATGTCAGTCAGCCCCATGTCAGCTAGCCAGTCACAAGTCAGTCAGTCAGTCCATGCCAGCAAGCCATTCCCAAGTCAGCCAGTCCGGGCGACGTTTCCAAGGCATGATCTGGAAGCTTATGACAGAGGTCATGATCTTTGTTGTCAGGACAGAGGAGACATGATCTTTGTTGTCAGGACAGAGGAGACATGATCTTAGTTGTCAGGACAGAGGAGACATGATCTTTGTTGTCAGGACAGAGGAGACATGATCTTTGTTGTCAGGACAGAGGACATAATCTTAGTTGTCAGGACAGAGGAGACATGATCTTAGTTGTCAGGACAGAGGAGACATGATCTTTGTTGTCAGGACAGAGGAGACATAATCTTTGTTGTCAGGACAGAGGAGACATAATCTTAGTTGTCAGGACAGAGGAGACATGATCTTTGTTGTCAGGACAGAGGAGACATGATCTTTGTTGTCAGGACAGAGGAGACATGATCTTTGTTGTCAGGACAGAGGAGACATAATCTTTGTTGTCAGGACAGAGGAGACATAATCTTAGTTGTCAGGACAGAGGAGACATGATCTGTGTTGTCAGGACAGAGGAGACATGATCTTTGTTGTCAGGACAGAGAGGTCATGATCTTAGTTGTCAGGACAGAGGAGACATGATCTTAGTTGTCAGGACAGAGGAGACATGATCTTTGTTGTCAGGACAGAGGAGACATGATCTTTGTTGTCAGGACAGAGGAGACATGATCTTAGTTGTCAGGACAGAGAGGACATGATCTGTGTTGTCAGGACATAGGAGACATGATCTGTGTTGTCAGGACAGAGGAGACATGATCTTTGTTGTCAGGACAGAGGAGACATGATCTTGGTTGTCAGGACAGAGAGGACATGATCTTGGTTGTCAGGACAGAGAGGACATGATCTGTGTTGTCAGGACAGAGAGGACATGATCTTGGTTGTCAGGACAGAGAGGACATGATCTGTGTTGTCAGGACAGAGAGGACATGATCTTGGTTGTCAGGACAGAGAGGACATGATCTTGGTTGTCAGGACAGAGAGGACATGATCTGTGTTGTCAGGACAGAGGAGACATGATCTTTGTCAAAATGGAGCCTGTACTTGAACTGTTGAGTTTCATAACGCTGGGATCTTCTGATGTAGGGTTTGACAAAGTTGTGTGAGATGATGTGATGTGTGGTTTCACAAGATGTGGGGGTTTCACTCACATGCCTGTACAAGCCGCACATGCACTCACACTGGTCACACAGCTGCACAAATCAAACTCAAGTCAATGATCAGAGAACAATAAATGTATTTGTAAGAAACAATTCTACATCTGTGACCACAATAAAGAGTAAATGGTCTCTGCTACTACAAAACATCAAAAACTAAATAAGGTGAACAACGGAACTAGTTAACATCCATGCTAACAAAATATACAGACTGGACACGGTCAGAAAACATGGATGTACTCAGATCTGTGTGTCTATGGGAGCAACTGTACAAATGTTGAAACAGATACGAGGTATCAGCATGGAATGTTCAGATTCAGTTCGTGGATATGTTTGCTACAGGACCAGAAATCTCTCCACATGTCCACCAAGGTGACGCTAGCATCTGTTACCAGACAACCACAGTGAGGCCAGCTTGTGTTACCAGACAACAACAGTGAGGCCAGCTTGTGTTACCAGACAACCACAGTGAGGCCAGCTTGTGTTACCAGACAACCCCCCAGTGAGGCCAGCTTGTGTTACCAGACAACCACAGTGAGGCCAGCTTGTGTTGTGCTGTTACTGGAGATCTTAACTTCAGTCTCACACACACAGCAGATGGTGCAGCAATGCCATCTCCACATATGCCTTATGTGACATTCTGCTAGATGTCACTTCAGCTCTCCACAAAAACACACAACCAATTTGTTCTAGTCCAGAACAGGATAAAACTAGCCTATAACAAACGTTGGTCCCAGTGCTAACATGTTTGATCCAATGAGTTTAGGGCAAGGCCAGAGATCACATAAAGCAAGATATAACATTTAATTCTTTTGCCCTGTAAATATTTTTTTTAAATGTCCTTTTTCAAAACTGGGTTAAAAGAAACATACCCCCTTTTAATTCTCAAAAGTTCGCCCTAAAAGCAAACCCATTAAAAAAAGCAGAAGGAATGAGCCTTGGTCAATTTGTATACAACATGGCAGGGACTGAAACCCACGACCACCGAGCAGACAGGCAAGTCTGGTGGCCCCTGCCCCATGGCGGGGACTGAAACCCACGACCACCGAGCAGACAGGCAAGTCTGATGGCCCCTGCCCCATGGCGGGGACTGAAACCCACGACCACCGAGCAGACAGGCAAGTCTGATGGCCCCTGCCCCATGGCGGGGACTGAAACCCACGACCACCGAGCAGACAGGCAAGTCTGATGGCCCCTGCCCCATGGCGGGGACTGAAACCCACGACCACCGAGCAGACAGGCAAGTCTGGTGGCCCCTGCCCCATGGCGGGGACTGAAACCCACGACCACCGAGCAGACAGGCAAGTCTGGTGGCCCCTGCCCCATCGTGGCAGTCAAATCATGAAATCATTCATTAATATTTGTCAGTGAATTTTACAAGCATCCTAACTGTTGCTATGTGACTACATACACATTTTAGCATAAATGAGTGCTTTCCTTCCCTGATGACAGACACGGTTTTGTTGACTAAGCCTTGAGAAAGTGACCATCATTTAAGATTTCCACAGATGAAATTTCTCACTTGAAATAATAAAATAAAAACCACAGCCACCATATCGACACAAAATGCCAGTACCAGAGCTGTTATACAGGTGTAGCGGCCACAGATTTTCTGTCATCAAAAAAACTTAAATGCCGGGAACACGGCTGTGTCGGTGCCATGGGTTTACAGATTCTGGGTGTCACCAGATGAGGCAATCTGGTCGACATGTCCCAGCAAGCTTGACAGGTCTCTTCCCCCAGCAAATATGTCTAGCTGCTGGCAGCACACAACCCAGGTGGAAGGGTAATAGTTTCCTAATATCAACATGAATACTTCTGGATTATTATGTTTGCCAGACACCCAACACATGTAGAGTCAGTGAAGGGACTGGCAGCACAAATATACAGCAAATAAATGCAACGCAACTCTTCTCCTGACATGCAACAATAATATCACTTCAAACAACAACAATATCATTCATTTTTCAGGAATATCTAACTTTGTGGCTCTGGTGCAATAAATTTCTAATATGACTTCCTTCCCAACCTTCAAAAATGAACAGTGAAATTTGACAGTACAATAGAGAACTGAAGGTCAAAATACTGTAGCAGGAAGTTGACTTAAATATGACATCTGACAAGAAGATGACATGGCAACCTCAGTCAAATCTAAATTATGTATGATTGACTGTATGCTGAAACAACATGCAGACAAATGAATTATGTTGTTGGTTTGGTCTAATCTTATCTGTGAACCACTGCTGTTTATCTGCTGACTATGTCTGCACATGAACACCGCCACACCTGTCAGTTCAGTTTCCAGTGGCTCTCTGTCAGCTACACCAGCTTTAACAACAACTGCAGCTGTGACAGTATCTCATTTGCAGTTGTGTTACACCAATAGCTGTGACAGTATCTCATTTGGAGCTGTGTTACACCAACAGCTGTGACAGTATCTCATTTGGAGCTGTGTTACACCAACAGCTGTGACAGTATCTCATTTGGAGCTGTGTTACACTAACAGCTGTGACAGTATCTCATTTGGAGCTGTGTTACACCAACAGCTGTGACAGTATCTCATTTGGAGCTGTGTTACACTAACAGCTGTGACAGTATCTCATTTGGAGCTGTGTTACACCAACAGCTGCTGCTGTGTTGACTAAATGAATGGCACACAAGCAAAGACAACACACAGCTGTACTAACAGCAGATCTGGCAATAGGAAAGTAACACCAGCCACGCGTGTCTACATAAGGAGCAGATTTTGAAGGCATCAAACACAAGAACAAAAATACTAGATTAGTGCGATTTAACAAGACACAAACACATTCATATGAGAAACAAAAATGTACAACAGCATCTGTGAAGACAAAAAGAACATATACAATATCATATGTATAGACCACAAAAGACACCTATGATTATGAATGCTACACAGCTGACAGCCACATACAAGCCCGACCTACTTGTAAACATTTGGTTGTCCATCTGTCAGAAACCTAGCGAACTGGCCAGCACTGGCCGTAGAATATGAGTGGACAACATCAAGCAACGATTCTCTCACAATGTCAATATTCAACTACTTTCCCAGTCCGAAACAAACAAAAACCTGGTTAAGATATTGCAGACGTGGTGTATATTCTCGTATAAAATTCTTCAAAACAAAACTGGAAACACAAGCAGGGAAATCACGGTGATGACACAAACTTTCTTTTGTTGGTGACAAGTGATCAATCTTTTCTGAACACTGACATCTGTGATTCTAATGACATATCACAACCTCACACACACACACACTCACTTATGACATATCACAACCTCACACACACACACAATCACTTATGACATATCACAACCTCACACACACAAATCACTTATTTCAGTGAAAATTTTTAGGTGAAACATACAAATTAGAAAAACAAAAACATTTCAAATATTGATATGGTATATTAACGGCATCTCGAATGATAATACACGAACCTAGACAAATGACATCTCAAATGATAGTATATTAACTTAAAAATAGCTCAAATCTCACACATAAACCTAGAAATAATGAGAAAAACCTAGACATACTGTCACAGATAGCAGTGCAATCGAATGTTGATGTGTGTGGAGATGACAGACAAGTCTAGATATTACTAGATGGAACTGGACTACATGCAAACAGACAGCATATTCAGATTTAGTAGTAAGTCTCTCTCTCTACAAAACCTCCGGGGCTGCGGCGGATGATCAGTTTGCGAACCTCGTCGTAAATAAAGATGGTCAGACTGTACGGCAGGGCAACCAGCCACCAGGTGAACCTAAAGGGGAACAAACATCACAGGTCACACAGGGCAGCAGGTGACGTGACAAGACATGACATGTGATGTGACAAGACATGACATGTGATGTGACATGAGACATAGCATGTGATGTGATATGAGAACATGACACATAATGTGACAAAGCATGTAATGTGACATGAGACATGGCATGTAATGTGACATGAGGCGTGATATGAGACATGACATATGATGCAACATGAGACATAACATGTGATGTGACATGGTATGTGATGTAACATAAGAGCATGACATGTGATGTGACATAAGACACAACATGTGATGTGATATGAAATGTGATATAACAGACATGAGACATAGCATGTGATGTGACATGAGATGTGATGTAACATGAGAACATGACACATGATGTGACCTGAGACATGGCATGCGATGTAACATGAGAAATAACATGTGATGTAATATGAGACATGGCATGTGATGTAACATGAGATATAACATGTGATGTAACATGAGACATAACATGTGATGTAACATGAGACATGGCATGTGATGTCACATGAGATATAACATGTGATGTCACATGAGATATAACATGTGATGTAACATGAGACATGGCATGTGATGTAACATAAGAACAGGACATATGATGCGACATGAGACATGGCATGTGATGTAACATGAGACATAACATGAGACATGGCATATGATGCGACATGAGACATGGCATGTGATGAAACATGAGACATGGCATGTGATGAAACATGAGACATGGCATGTGATGCGACATGAGACATTACATGTGATGCGACATGAGACATTACATGTGATGTGACATGAAACATAACATGTGATGTAACATGAGACATGGCATGTGATGTGACATAAGAACAGGACATATGATGTGACATGAGACAGGACATATGATGCGACATGAGACATGACATGTGATGTAACATGAGACATGGCATGTGATGAAACATGAGACATGGCATGTGATGCGACATGAGACATTACATGTGATGTGACATGAAACATAACATGTGATGTAACATGAGACATGGCATGTGATGCAACATGAAACATAACATGTGATGTAACATGAGACATGGCATGTGATGTGACATGAGACATAACATGTGATGTAACATGAGACATGGCATGTGATGTAACATGAGACATGACATGTGATGTAACATGAGACATGGCATGTGATGTAACATGAGACATGACATGTGATGTCACATGATGATGACACAAGACATCCCTTACCTGAGAGGCTGCATGCGCAGTCCCTTGTCCAGTCCTGGGCAGTAGCAGAGGAACGCAGCCAGGGCAGTCTCAAAGAAGATGCCAAACGTCAGGTGGTGATTTCTGTGAAAGGAAACATTAACATGAGAATATCTTTAGAAGACCACACAGAGACTGGAACTCTAAACATTCAAAAATCAACATATTAATTCTTTCAGCTCCAGAAGGTGGTCGCTGATGAACAAATGAGGCAATAAGGATGGCAACTAACTCATAAGTATACTACATTCTACGGAGTTAAATACACAACCCTTGTAGGAGACTGGTATGTTGACAGGTGTTTGACTGTGTCCTGTCTAAATATAAAACATACCAGCACAATAGTCTTTATTCCCTGGTGCACACGAGCACAGCCCGTCACTATGTCCCTTTTAAATATAAAATATACCAGCGCAATACTCTACATTACCTGGTGCACAGGAGTACAGCCATTTATACAGCATGCCGTTTGGTGCACACGAGTACAGCCCCTCATACAACATGCCTTGTTTGGTGCACACGAGTACAGCTCCTCATAAAGCATGCCTTGTTTGGTGCACACGAGTACAGCCCTTCATACAGCATGCCTTGTTTGGTGCACACAAGTACAGCCCCTCATACAGCATGCCTTGTTTGGTGCACACGAGTACAGCCCCTCATACAACATGCCTTGTTTGGTGCACACGAGTACAGCCCCTCATACAACATGCCTTGTTTGGTGCACAGGAGTACAGCCCCTCATACAGCATGCCGTTTGGTGCACACGAGTACAGCCCCTCATACAGCATGCCGTTTGGTGCACACGAGTACAGCCCCTCATACAGCATGCCTTGTTTGGTGCACACGAGTACAGCCCCTCATACAGCATGCCTTGTTTGGTGCACACGAGTACAGCCCCTCATACAGCATGCCTTGTTTGGTGCACACGAGTACAGCCATTCATACAGCATGCCGTTTGGTGCTGACAGAGTCAAACACAGTCCTGCATAATCAGAACGACTAATGCACTAAATTCCCTGCTGGAAGAGCTGAGTCGAGAACTGGCACTGCAGTAGAACTTGTGACATTTCACATAAGCACTTTATCTCCATCTTCAGCAGCCTGCTCAGAAAATCTAATGGTACCAGCAGCAGAAAGATGATAAAATGGGAGAGTGATAGACAAACAAAGGACTTACTTCATTCCTTGCTGGAACAGTGACAGGCGCCTGGTCTTGCAGATGATCAAGTCAGCCCACTGGACAACGACAATGGAGACGAAGAAGGCCGTGTGGCAGGTGTACTCAAGCTTCTTGCGCTGGGAGTAAGTCTGGCAACACCAAAACCAATCATCAATCAAAGATGGCAAGTTATGGAGTGTCACACAGAGAGATCAAAGTCTAGTCATCTCGCAACATCAAAACCAATCATCAATCAAAGATGGCAAGTTATGGAGTGTCACACAGAGAGATCAAAGTCTAGTCATCTCGCAACATCAAAACCAATCATCAATCAAAGATGGCAAGTTATGGAGTGTCACACAGAGAGATCAAAGTCTAGTCATCTCGCAACATCAAAACCAATCATCAATCAAAGATGGCAAGTTGTGGAGTGTCACACAGAGAGATCAAAGTCTAGTCATCTCGCAACATCAAAACCAATCATCAATCAAAGATGGCAAGTTATGGAGTCTCACATAGAGAGATCAAAGTCTAGTCATCTCGCAACATCAAAACCAGTCATCAGTCAAAGATGGCAAGTTATGGAGTGTCACATAGAGAGATCAAAGTCTAGTCTTCTCGCAACATCAAAACCAATCATCAATCAAAGATGGCAAGTTATGGAGTGTCACATAGAGAGACCTAAGTCTAGTCATCTCGCAACATCAAAACCAGTCATCAATCAAAGATGGGAAGTTATGGAGTGTCACATAGAGAGATCAAAGTCTAGACATCTGGCCATCATTAACCTGCCTAGCCAGAGTACTTCTGCTTGGATTGATTTATCCGCTCACTTACCCGTTCAGATTCCTACTTTCACTTACCCACTGACTCATTCACCAACTTAGCTACTGACACATCTACTTACTTATTCAGTGACTCCTTCGCTCAATCACTGACATTCACTACTCACTGACTGCTTCACTCACTGACTGACTCCTTCACTCACTCACTGACTCCCTTACTCACTCACTGACTCCTTCACCCATTCACTGACTCACTTATCGACTCCTTCACTCACCGACTCCTTCACTCACTGACTCCCTTAACTCACTGACTCCTTCACTCACTCACAGACTCCTTCACTCACTCACAGACTTTTTCACTCGCTCACTGACTTCTTCACTCACTCAACGACTCCCTTACTCACTCAACGACTCCCTTACTCACTCACTGACTTCTTCACTCACTCAACGACCCCCTTACTCACTCACCTACTCTTTCACTCACTTACTGACTCCTTCACTCACTTACTGGCTGCTCCACTCACTCACTGACCGACTCTTTCACTCACTGACCGACTCTTTCACTCACTGACCGACTCTTTCACTCACTGACCGACTTCTTCACTCACTCACTGACTTCTTCACTCACTCACTGACTTCTTCAATGACTCCTTCACTCACTCACTGACTCCTTCACTCACTCACTCTTTCACTCACTGACTCTTTCACTCACTCGCAGACTCCTTCACTCACTCGCAGACTCCTTCACTCACTCACTGACTTCTTCACTCACTCACTGACTGCTTCACTCACTCACTGACTCCTTCACTCACTCACTGACTGCTTCACTCACTCACTGACTGCTTCACTTACTCACTGACTTCTTCACTCACTCACTGACTCACTCACTCACTGACTCCCTTACTCACTCACTGACTCCTCCACTCACTCACTGACTGCTCCACTCACTCACTGACTGCTCCACTCACTCACTGACTGCTCCACTCACTCACTGACTGCTCCACTCACTGACTGCTCCACTCATTTACTGACTGCTCCACTCACTGACTGCTCCACTCACTCACTGACTCCTTCACTCACTCACTGACTCCTTCACTCACTCACTGACTCCTTCACTCACTCACTGACTCCTTCACTCACTGACTGACTCCTTCACTCACTGACTGACTTTTTTACTCACTGTCTGTCGCAGACTCCTTCACTCACTCACTGACTGCTTCACTCACTCACTGACTGCTTCACTCACTCACTGACTGCTTCACTCACTCACTGACTGCTTCACTCACTCACTGACTTCTTCACTCATTCACTGACTCCCTTACTCACTCACTGATTCCTCCACTCACTCACTGACTGCTAAACTCACTCACTGACTGCTCCACTCATTCACTGACTGCTCCACTCACTCACTGACTGCTCCACTCACTCACTGACTCCTTCACTCACTCACTGACTCCTTCACTCACTGACTCCTTCCCTCACTGACTCCACTCACTCACTGACTCTTTCACTAACTCACAGACTTCCATTACTCACTGACTCCCTTACTCACTCACTCACTCCTTCACTGGCTCATTCACTAACGCACTAACTCAAATTCACTAACTCATTCATTTATTTACACTAATTCACTTATTCACGGATTTTTTCACTTATTTAGTGACTCATTTACTCACTCATTCATTAGCTCATTGACTTATTCACTGAATGACTCATTCATTCACTCACTCTCTAACTCACTGAGTAATTCTAAAATTCAATCAAGGATATAAAGACAGCAATTAGATCAAAAAGTGAAAATACCACAGTATAAGCCAGTATTCAATAATGAACTGAACAAATCACGATGAACTAAAGAACTATAATGAACTAAGATACATGATGAATTAACATTTGATCAGGTGAACAATCAGATGATGTGGGGACCTACCCACTCCTGGCCGTAAGAGTCCTCCAGGTCATTGATGCCAACAGAGTCCCACTCCTTACGCAGACCCAGCAGCCTGGTCATCCAGAAGCCGTTCTCGCCCATGACAACAAAGTAAGTGAAGAAGCCGGCTGTGGCCTGGATCATGCCAATCTGACCATAGGCCATGCTGATCAACCTGGACACAAACACACCAATGTGTACTTTACAGCAACAGTTCACACTAGCTACATTTACATTTGTTGCATTTACACTTGTACTTACACTAGCTACATTTACACTTGTACTTACACTAGCTACATTTACACTTGTACTTACACTAGCTACATTTACACTAGTACCTACACTGGCTACATTTTTTGTTGCTACTCAAGTTTTTAAAATGGTGGCCATCCTGCCATCCTCTCCCACAAACTTGACGGGTTAGCATGTTATGATCATTCAAGTCCCATCAGGAACATCACATGGACCCATCTAGCCCCAGGAAGACAGTCACATGGTCCGATCAAGCCCCAGGAAGACAGTCACATGGTCCCATCAAGCCCCAGGTAGACAGTCTCATGGCCCCATCAAGCCAAAGGAAGACAGTCACATGGCCCCATCAAGCCCCAGGAAGACAGTCACATGGCCCCATCAAGCCCCAGGAAGACAGTCACAGGGCCCATCAAGCCAAAGGAAGACAGTCACATGGCCCCATCAAGCCAAAGGAAGACAGTCACATGGCCCCATCAAGCCCCAGGAAGACCGTCACATTGTCCCATCAAGACTGGAAGCCCCATTATGACCTCTCACATGGCCCCATCAAGCCCCATTATGACCTCTCACATGGCCCCATCAAGCCCCATTATGACCTCTCACATGGCCCCATCAAGCCCCATTATGACCTCTCACATGGCCCCATCAAGCCCCATTATGACCTCTCACATGGCCCCATCAAGCCCCATTATGACCTCTCACATGGCCCGATCAAGCCCCATTATGACCCCTCACATGGCTCCATCAAGCCCCATTATGACCTCTCACATGGCCCCATCAAGTCCCATTATGACCCCTCACATGGCCCCATCAAGCCCCATTATGACCTCTCACATGGTCCTATCAAGCCCCATTATGACCTCTCACATGGTCCTATCAAGCCATATTATGACACCTCACATGGTCCTATCAAGCCATATTATGACACCTCACATGGTCCTATCAAGCCCCAAAATGACCTCTCACATGGTCCTATCAAGCCATATTATGACACCTCACATGGTCCTATCAAGCCATATTATGACACCTCACATGGTTCTATCAAGCCATATTATGACACCTCACATGGTCCTATCAAGCCCCAAAATGACCGCTCACATGGTCCTATCAAGCCCCATTGTGACCCCTCACATGGTCCTATCGAGCCCCATTATGACCCCTCACATGGTCCTATCAAGCCCCAAAATGACCCCTCACATGGTCCTATCAAGCCATATTATGACCCCTCACATGGTCCTATCAAGCCATATTATGACACCTCACATGGTCCTATCAAGCCCCAAAATGACCTCTCACATGGTCCTATCAAGCCATATTATGACACCTCACATGGTCCTATCAAGCCATATTATGACACCTCACATGGTCCTATCAAGCCCCAAAATGACCGCTCACATGGTCCTATCAAGCCATATTATGACCCCTCACATGGTCCTATCAAGCCATATTATGACACCTCACATGGTCCTATCAAGCCCCAAAATGACCTCTCACATGGTCCTATCAAGCCATATTATGACACCTCACATGGTCCTATCAAGCCATATTATGACACCTCACATGGTCCTATCAAGCCATATTATGACACCTCACATGGTCCTATCAAGCCATATTATGACACCTCACATGGTCCTATCAAGCCATATTATGACACCTCACATGGTCCTATCAAGCCATATTATGACACCTCACATGGTCCTATCAAGCCATATTATGACACCTCACATGGCCCTATCAAGCCATTTTATGATACCTCACATGGCCCTATCAAGCCATTTTATGATACCTCACATGGCCCTATCAAGCCATATTATGACACCTCACATGGTCCTATCAAGCCATATTATGACACCTCACATGGTCCTATCAAGCCATTTATGACACCTCACATGGTCCTATCAAGCCATATTATGACACCTCACATGGTCCTATCAAGCCATATTATGACACCTCACATGGTCCTATCAAGCCATTTATGACACCTCACATGGTCCTATCAAGCCATATTATGACACCTCACATGGTCCTATCAAGCCCCAAAATGACCCCTCACATGGTCCTATCAAGCCCCAAAATGACACCTCATATGGTCCTATCAAGCCCCAAAATGACACCTCATGTGGTTCCATGAGACCCTCACATGGTTCCATCAAGTCCCAAAATGACCAGAGAGAGAGAGAGAGAGAGAGAGAGAGAGAGAGAGAGAGAGAGAGAGAGAGAGAGAGAGAGGAGGGAGGGGGAGAGAGATAGAGAGAGAGAGGTAACGGGAGGGAGGAAAGAGAGAGAGAGAGAAAAAGGTAGATGAGCTAATAGAAAGTGACATGATAATGAGCACACAAACCTCTCATTGACCAGCTTGTCTGTGAATGGATTACGGGGCATACGCTTCATGATGTCCAGCTCTGCTTGTTCGTAGGCCAGAGAGATGGCCGGCACCATGTCCGTGCCCAAATCGATGCACAAGATGGTGATGGTGCCCAGGGGCAGTGGAATGTCAGCGATGATGAAGAACAAGAACGGGGAGATCTCGGGGATGTTTGATGTCAAAGTGTAGGCAATCGATTTCTTCAAGTTGTCAAAAATCAAACGTCCTTCCTCAACACCTGTTACAATTGATGCAAAGTTGTCATCCAGCAAGATCATGTCAGCGGCCTGTTTACTGACGTCACTGCCAGCAATACCCATAGCCACACCTGGTCACAGAAAGTTTACACATAGATTATTCATTTGCCACACCTGATCACAGAAAGTTTACACACAGATTATTCATTTGCCACACCTGGTTAGAGAAAGTTTACACACAGATTATTCATTAGCCATACCCGATCACAGAAAGTTTAGATATAAACACACTAGCCACACCTGGTTAGAGAAAGTTAACATAACAATTATTCACTAGCCACACAGTCACAGAAAGTTTACATATTGTTGCGTGCTGATTCATGTGGTTGTAACTTTGTAGGTAGCATGTCAAATACTGACCACAAAAATATTAAGACTGTCAACAAGATATGAACACTGACAGACAATCAAGAGACTTACCAATATCAGCTTTCTTGAGAGCGGGAGAATCATTGACACCATCACCCGTGACGGCAACAATCTGACCCTGTCGCTGACAGCCTTCCACGATGATCAGTTTTTGCTGGGGAGAAGTACGAGCAAACACAATCTCCGCATGGTGGATCAAAATCTCGTCAATCTGAGCCGGGGTCATGTCTCGGAGGTCACCACCATGGATGACAGCAGCCTTGGCTTCTCTGTGGAATAATAGATACACAAATTGTAGGATTGTTTCTGTTAATATTTTAGACGGGGAACATTTAGGGCATGATTTGCTGTCCGCATTCCCCTCATGGAAAAAACCTTGAACATAACTTGCTGTTAGTATATCCTTTATAGAAAAACATGGGACATGATTTGCTGTCAGTATTTACCTCAACAACATCATGGAACAGTTAGTATAGGAGGTGGAACTATAACAAACTTAAGGTTTACAGATGACATCGATGGGTTGGCCAGGGAAGAACAAGAGCTAGTCAAGCTTGTAAATCAGCTCGATGAAACATCAACCAAGTATGGCATGGAAATAAACGCAGAAAAAACAAAAAAGTAATGACTGGCTAACTTCATCAATGTATGTTAAAGGTCACAAATTGAAACAAGTCAATCATTTCAAATATTGAGGATCTATTTAAAGTGACTCGGGGTCAAGACCAGAAATCATACCTATGATTGCCCAGAGAACATCAGTTCTTGCCAGGCAGCAAACATTATGGATATCCAAAAAATATTTTATACAAAACTAAGATTCGACTGCTCAGTGCACTAGCTATTAGTATATTTACACATGGGTGTGAAGTGTGGATGTTAACAGCTGAACTCCAAAGGAAGAAACCAACATTAAAATGTGGATGTTCCAGACAAATTCTTGGCATATACAGAGAGAGACCACATTACAAATGAAGAGGTTAGCTATATAATTACACAACACACTGGCAACTATCAACCTTTCACTACAGACTCAAGCAAACATTGCAATGGTATGGACATGTAATGAGATCTAACGGCCTCTCAGTAACAATACTGCAGAGCTCAGTAGAGGGAAAGAGGATAAGAGGCAGACCAAGAAAGACTTGGTTACAGAACCTCAAGCATGCAACCGTTAGGACCATCACAACCGACAGCCAGAGATGAAGAAAGATGATCACAGTTACAGAAACTGGTGACCCCATGACACGCGATGTTATGAGATGATGATGATTCTCCTCGTGGAAAACTTGCCCAAGATTTGCTGTCAATTACCCTCAGAGGAAGCTTGGGACATGAATGACTATCAGTATTCCCCACATGGAAAACTTGCCCAAGATTTGCTGTCAATTACCCTCAGAGGAAGCTTGGGACATGAATGACTGTCAATATTCCCCACATGGAAAACTTGCCCAACATTTGCTGTCAGTATTAAAACTCAGGAAAAACTTGGGATATGATTTACTGTCAGTGTTTGCCACTAGGGCATAATCTGATGTCAGTGTTTGCCACTAGGGCATAATCTGATGTCAGTGTTTGCCACTAGGGCATAATCTGATGTCAGTGTTTGCCACTAGGGCATGATCTGATGTCAGTGTTTGCCACTAGGACATGATCTGATGTCATTGTTTGCCACATGGGCATAATCTGATGTCAGTGTTTGCCACTAGGGCATGATCTGATGTCAGTGTTTGCCACTAGGACATGATCTGATGTCAGTATTTGCCACATGGGCATGATCTGCTGTCAGTACTCCTGTCATTTCTTTATCACCAGCTCAAACAGGCAATACATGCTGACAGATTACCTTGGGTCGACTTCTTCGACGGGAACGCCTCGCTCTGCAGCAATATCTTCCACTGTCTTGCTGCCCTCAGAGATAATGCCGACACCTTTAGCAATGGCCTTGGCTGTGATTGGGTGGTCTCCGGTAACCATGATAACCTACAAGACAAGGTCCAAGGTTAATGAATGAGTGACACCTGGCTGACATAAATCAACCAACCAGTTTAGAGATATGTCAAAGTATAATGGCTGCTAGTCATGTACAATGTGGCAGCTCTGGTGGATTACAGACAGCAGAAATAATGTTTATGATGGTAATAAATGACAATCTGAAGGAAGACTATCATTAATGCTGAAAATTACAACCTAGCAAAGACAATCATAAAGAAAGATAGAATTTAAAAACAGACAAAAATAAAAAAAACTGAAGACAGACATAAATATTCAAAGTTAAAACACGGAAGAAAGAATTAAAAACAAAGATAGAAATTTTAAAAAAAAAACTGAAGACAGTCATTAATATTCACAATGAAAACATGGAAGACATAATTAAAAACGAAGACAGAAATAAAAAAAAATAGAAGAGTCATAAATATTCAGTTAAAACATGGGAAGATAGAATTGAAAACAAAAGACAACAAATCAAAACAAGGAAGATAGAATTAAAAACAGACAGAAATGAAAACACAGAAGACAGAAAAATGGAAATAAAAATAAGGCTGATAAACAAAAATTAAAAGAAAAAATATGCTAAAAAATGTAAGGGATAAAAACAGGACAAAATCATGGACTTACTTTAATGCCAGCACTTCTACACTTGCCGACAGCGTCTGGGACAGCAGCTCTGGGTGGGTCAATCATAGACATCAGTCCCACAAATCTCAGGCCAGTGATGGGGAAGTTGGGTCCCTCAGGGTCAAAATCAAAGCCAGGGGGGTACTCTTCCGTTGGCAGCAAATAATCACAGAAACCTGAATGGGAAGACAAATGTAAAAAATTAACATGTGACAACTTCATCAGTTGTACTTGACTAGATGTGACAATGTCATCAGTTGTGCATGACTAGATGTGACAATGTCATCAGTTGTGCATGACTAGATGTGACAATGTCATCAGTTGTACATGACTTGATGTGACAATGTCATCAGTTGTACATGACTAGATGTGACAATGTCATCAGTTGTACATGACTAGATGTGACAATGTCATCAGTTATACATGACTAGATGTGACAATATCATCAGTTGTACATGACTAGATGTGACAATGTCATCAGTTATACATGACTAGATGTGACAATGTCATCAGTTGTACATGACTAGATGTGACAATGTCATCAGTTGTACATGACTAGATGTGACAATATCCGTTCTACATGACTAGATGTGACAATGTCATCAGTTGTACATGACTAGATGTGACAATGTCATCAGTTATACATGACTAGATGTGACAATGTCATCAGCTGTACATGACTAGATGTGACAATGTCATCAGTTGTACATGACTAGGTGTGACCAGAGATACTAAAATCCAAATATATAAAACAACTGTATGGCTCTGAAACATGGACATTAGAACTGCAACTCTTCGTTGCTGCTGAAGATGGGGATGGACCGCTTATGGAATTGCACCCGAGTGCTGTGATGTCGGTTCTTGAATCAAATCAAATCTGGATTACACTTAAAAAAGATGAAATTGTTGAGAAAATGCCAGATAAGAGTAACAAAACAAAACACAAAAATTAGTACTCAAAAGAACTGAACAGCAGTCGACCACAAAACAGACCAAGCAGACAGTGGAGAGATAATATACATGCAGATGTACACACACTTGGGGCCAATCCCAGAGATAATTGGAGGTAGGTGATATCTATAACAATTAACCCTAGGGGCTCGGAATGCTAAAGAAGATTAATTTGTGAACAAACAACAAGTGGACATTACCCAGAACCCTCTCTCCGAGCCCTCCCAGCTCCATGTAGGCAGCATTGAAAGCTTCGCGGAAGTTGTCGTCCAGGGGCTGGTCCTTGCCATGCATCAGGATTGTGGAGCAGCGGTCCATGATTCTCTCGGGGGCACCTTTCATCACCAGCAGATAGCGGGGGTCATTGGGGTCTTCTGTCTCATGGATAGATACCTGAAAAGACAGTAATGTCACACTGGTAAAATTGACATCGGGACATGAATCACAAACACCCACTTAATCAGACACTCACTATGACCAGCTGGTAAAACTGACAGTGAGACATGAATCACAAACACCCACTCAATCACAGACACCCACTATAACCCACTTGTAAAATCTGACAGTGAGACATAAATCACAGGCACCTACATTCAGACAGCATCATCATGCACCCCGCCCCTTTCCCTTTTCCAAGGGTGAATGAAAGGGGTAATCCATTATTTTCTAAACTGACCTGATATTTGTTAGTTGAGTTGAATGGGATTTCAACAATCTTTTTGTTCCTGCGACGATATTCTGTGACATTTCCAATGGAAAGTTCCACACATTTCAGCAGAGCTGACTCAGAGGCATCTCCGTTACATTCTCTATTGGAGGGGAAAAACAGAAGTTCTGATGATAACACTGAGCCCTTAAGACATGTGTTTATCAGTTAAGATTTGAACAGATATCTTAATCCTCTTTACATAAGCTGTTAAAAACCTTGCCTACAAGCCTTTTATATTATATACTTTGTCTAAAAGTCTACATATTATATACATTGACTAAAAGTCTACATATTATATACCTTGTCTAAAAGTCTACATACAATATAACTTGCCTAAAAGTCTACATATTATATAACTTGCCTCCCCCGTGTGGGTTCCAGGGCCCCATTGTGGGGAAAACAAGAATAGAACCACTGCCTCCCCAAAAGCAAGAGTCGACTAATTGGGGAGTTTCCTTTGAAGTCGGAGTGCATCTGCCGGAGAGGCAAGGAACCAACAGTCTGTATTCAAGAGAATGAGATCTGTAAAACTGATGCACACGCAACACACAGGTTCTGGAGCAGGACTGCAGTTCAGTTTTGGACGAGCAACCAGAACTTTCCGCCAGAGTGTACAGCTGGTGAACGCGAAGAAGAAGAAGATAACTTGCCTAAAAGTCTACACATTACACAAGCCCGCTGAAAACTAATATTACAACCTCTAATGTAACCAGTTACCAATTTCATGTTAAACCCTCTAATTTGATACCCTCCAATGTGTACAACCTCTAATGTTACACCTTATGTGTACAACCTCTAATGTGACAAACTGTAATGTTACAAGCTTTAATGCGACAAACTCTTAACATCACAAACTCTAATGTGACAACCAAACAGCAATCTTGCTCACCGTTTCAGCACAGGCACATTCTCCTGTCCGACCTTGAACTCAGCACGATTACACAACATACTGATGCGGGCCAGAGCCATCCAGGTCTTGTCATTGCGAGAGTAGGAGGCATCTGAGGACAGGTCAAACACTAGATGATAGTAGCGCAGGTTCACATGTGATACATGTGTCACAGTGACCCACAGTGATACATGTGTCACAGTCACCCACAGTGATACATGTGTCACAGTGATACATGTGTCAGTGTCCGTGATTTGACACCAGCAACCATCATCATTTACAGCAAAACATATGGATGAGCTGACAACATTAGCAAGATGTGAACATTCAAGATAAGATGTCAAGAAAAACAGGACAACATAACGGAGGAAACATAATTAACAAGATAAAGACATTGTTGAAAAGATGCTGATATCATTGACAAGATGGCGACATCACCGACAAGATGACATCATTGACAAGATGACGACATCACTAACAAGATGTGGACATCAATGACAAGATGTGAACATTACTGACAAGATGTGAACATTACTGACAAGATGTGAACATTACTGACAAGATGTGTACACTGAAGATAAGATGTCAAGAAAAACAGGACAATATAAGGGAGGAAACATAATTAACAAGATAAAGACACCGTTGAAAAGATGCTGACATTATTGACAAGATGTGGACATTACTGACAAGATGCAGACATTACTGACAAGATGTAGACATTACTGACAAGATGCTGACATTACTGACAAGATGCAGACATTACTGACAAGATGCAGACATTACTGACAAGATGCTGACATTACTGACAAGATGTGGACATTACTGACAAGATGCAGACATTACTGACAAGATGTAGACACCACTGACATGAAATGTCAAGTTTCTCTACAGCAAGTTAGTCACAGGCTGAATGCCAACAAACCCCCACTTTCCAAGAATGACAAATAATTTATTCCTGCACTTGCCCGACCCCTATGCCATCCCAGAGGCACTCAACCTATCAGATTTAGTTCAGTCAGAAACTGTTGAAATAAACACAGATGCATTTACTGACAGTAGCTTAGAAATGTATGCAAGATAAGAGACATACTAGACTGATCCTCGCTGGTGTCTGCCTCCACGATGCGGCCATCAAACCACATGTGAGCTACAGTCATCCTGTTCTGGGTCAAGGTTCCTGTCTTGTCGGAGCAGATGGTGGACGTGGAGCCCAGAGTTTCCACAGCTTCCAGGTTCTTCACCAGGCAGTTCTTCTTGGCCATACGCTTGGCAGTCAGCGTCAGGCACACCTGTAGGAAAAAGAGTGACAGTTTGTGAATCCAGTAACCACCTGTAGATATCTTACATGCCTTGATATCACTAGACAAGAAATTCATGTAACATTCTCATTCTACATCACTAGACAAGGTATTTCTGTAACATGCTCATCCTGACATCACTAGACAAGGTATTTCTGTAACATTCTCATCCTGACATCACTAGACAAGGTATTCCTGTATCATGCTCATCCTGACATCAGTAGACAAGGTATTCCTGTATCATGCTCATCCTGACATCACTAGACAAGGTATTTCTGTAACATGCTCATCCTGACATCACTAGACAAGGTATTCCTGTAACATTCTCATTCTACATCACTAGACAAGGTATTCCTGTAACATTCTCATTCTACATCACTAGACAAGGTATTCCTGTAACATCCTCATTCTACATCACTAGACAAGGTATTCCTGTAACATTCTCATTCTACATCACTAGACAAGATATTTCTGTAACATTCTCATTCTACATCACTAGACAAGATATTTCTGTAACATTCTCATTCTACATCACTAGACAAGATATTTCTGTAACATTCTCATCCTGGCATCACTAGACAAGGTATTCCTGTAACATTCTCATCCTGACATCACTAGACAAGGTATTTCTGTTATATGCTCTTCCAAAACATCATTAGATAACGTTTGTCTGTAACATTCTTACACTGCATCAAATGAACTAGAAAAAATTTGTATATTGGAAAAATCTATGTAGTCGATGAGATCTGTAGTTTTGAAAATTTCAAGCGAATATGTTTTGAGGAGCTCTGTATTGTGGAGAAAAAGACTGCAGTCTGCAGTGTGGAGAAGTCTGCAGTCTGGGGATGTTTGTATTGCGTGGAAGTCTGTAGTCTGTATAGTTACATCTTGTGTGCAATGAACAACTTACTGTGACAGTAGCCAGGAGACCTTCAGGCACATTAGCCACAATGATACCAATGAGGAAGATGACAGCATCCAACCAGAAGTATCCCAAGATGAACGCAATGACGAAAAAGGTGACTCCAAGAAAAACAGCAACACCTGTGATAATATGGATGAAGTGGGCAATCTCCTTGGCAATTGGCGTCTCTCCAACCTCCAGACCTGAGGCCAAGTTGGCAATACGACCCATCACAGACTTGTCACCAATCTTGACCACAATACCGCGAGCAGTACCTAACAAGAAACAATTATTTCAGTTGTTGTATTCATTTCTTCAGCTGATGGAGATGGAATAAGACTAAATCTCTACTGTGGCTAACAAGATCATCAAAATAATCATGTCAGTTTTTCAGACAAACGAGGAAGAAGAAGAGAGAATGGAGGAAAACAAGGAATAAACTAAAAGAAATAGTATCTGATGTGGCAAATGGCTAAATAAGAGATACAACTGTCTTTTCCTCTGCTCATTTACAGAAGACAAGAGCCAGAATATAAAACAAAAGATACACAAATAGTGACAAGAGCCAGAATATAAAACAAAAGATATACAAATAGTGCCAAAAGCCAGAATATAAAACAAATGATACACAAATAATGACAAGAGCCAGAATATAAAACAAAAAATATACAAATAGTGACAAGAGCCAGAATATAAAACAAAAAATATACAAATAGTGACAAGAGCCAGAATATAAAACAAAAGATTACAAATAGTGACAAGAGCCAGAATATAAAACAAATGATACACAAATAATGACAAGAGCCAGAATATAAAACAAAAAATATACAAATAGTGACAAGAGCCGGAATATAAAACAAAAGATTACAAATAGTGACAAGAGCCAGAATATAAAACAAATGATACACAAATAATGACAAGATCCAGAATATAAAACTAAAGATATACAAATAGTGCCAAGAGCTAATACAAATAGTGACAAGAGCCATAATATAAAACAAAAGATACACAAATAGTGACAAGGGCCAGAATATAAAACAAAGATATACAAATAGTGACAAGAGCCAGAATATAAAACAAAGATATACAAATAGTGACAAGAGCCAGAATTTAAAACAAAGATATACAAATAGTGACAAGAGCCAGAATAAAGATAATACTGACAGAAGTCAAGAATCAGAATATAAAACAAAAGATATACAAATAGAGACAAGAGCCAGAATATAAAACAAAAGATATACAAATAGAGACAAGAGCCAGAATATAAAACAAAAGAAATGAATAAACTATCAGTGGGCACGCACACATGCACGCACACACACACATCAAGTTGGAGAGCCTGGTAAAATCACGAATGAAGAGGTGGAAGAGAGGAAGGAGGGGGGGGGGGGGGGGGGGGAATCTTATTTATAAATGAAAATTATGACATAGATTTTTCAAAAAATAACAAACCAATAATGGCATCATCTATACCAATTATACTGACTCTTGGTCTTCATGGAAAATGTTAACAATGATGGCAGGTTTACACACACAGAGACAGTATCACAAACCATGACACCACCAGCCAGTGGCCCCACTCAATCACATTGACCAGTCACATGTGGCCTCACTCAAAAAAAAATCACACTGTCCAGCCACATGTGGCCTCGCTCAAACAATCACACTGACCAGCCACATGTGGCCTCACTCAAACAATCAAACTGACCAGCCACATGTGGCCTCACTCAAACAATCAAACTGACCAGCCACATGTGGCCTCACTCAAACAATCAAACTGACCAGCCACATGTGGCCCCACTCAAACAATCAAACTGACCAGCCACATGTGGCCCCACTCAAACAACGACACATTGCCTCACTTCAACTATCACACATTATCTGCCACACATTGCCTCACTTCAACCATCACACATTATCAACCACACATTGCCTCACTTCAACTATCACACATTAGCAGTCACACATTGCCTCACTTCAACTATCACACATTAGCAGCCACACATTGCCTCACTTCAACTATCACACATTATCAGCCACACATTGCCTCACTTCAACTATCACACATTATCAACCACACATTGCCTCACTTCAACCATCACACATTATCAGCCACACATTGCCTCACTTCAACCATCACACATTAGCAGCCACACATTGCCTCACTTCAACTATCACACATTATCAGCCACACATTGCCTCACTTCAACTATCACACATTACCAGCCACACATTGCCTCACTTCAACTATCACACATTATCACCCACTCATTGCCTCACTTCAACTATCACACATTACCAGCCACACATTGCCTCACTTCAACTATCACACATTATCAGCCACACATTGCCTCACTTCAACTATCACACATTATCAGCCACACATTGCCTCACTTCAACTATCACACATTACCAGCCACACATTGCCTCACTTCAACCATCACACATTATCACCCACTCATTTCCTCACTTCAACCATCACACATTAGCAGCCACACATTGCCTCACTTCAACTATCACACATTATCAGCCACACATTGCCTCACTCATGTGGCCTCTAACCAGACACAAGAAAACGGTACCTTCAACACAGTTGGTGGAGAAAAAAGCCAGGTTCCTGGTTTCTAGGGGGTTCTCATGGGTAAATTCGGCTGTGCGGGTCTGAGGCTCAGATTCTCCAGTTAGGGAAGAGTTATCTACCTGTGAAGTTGTAAGTGGAAATATTTGTTAGATTGTGCAGAAAGTGGGTGTGAACTGTGGCCCTTGACTACTGTTCACTGTCTGAACCAGAACACATGATTACTGGCTACATGGATCAGTGACATGATTACTGGCTACATGGATCAGTGACATGATTACTGGCTACATGGATCAGTGACATGATTACTGTCTACTTGGATCAGTGACATGATTACTGTCTACTTGGATCAGTGACACGATTACTGTCTACATGGATCAGTGACACGATTACTGTCTACATGGATCAGTGACATGATTACTGGCTACACGGATCAGTGACACGATTACTGGCTTTATGGATCAGTGACATGATTACTGGCTACATGGATCAGTGACATGATTACTGGCTACATGGATCAGTGACATGATTACTGTCTACTTGGATCAGTGACATGATTACTGTCTACTTGGATCAGTGACATGATTACTGTCTACTTGGATCAGTGACACGATTACTGGCTACATGGATCAGTGACACGATTACTGGCTACATTGATCAGTGACACGATTACTGTCTACTTGGATCAGTGACACGATTACTGTCTACTTGGATCAGTTACATGATTACTGGCTACATGGATCAGTTACATGATTATTGGCTACATGCATCCATTACCTGACTACTGGCTACATAGATCAGTTAGAGTTATGTAGACATCACCAAGAGCAAGTTATCTAGACTGAGTTATTACCAAGACTGAGTTATCTACACTTGTTATCGACAAAAGGGTTATCTACACTGTGTTTACGGGACTGAGACATCACCAAGACTGAGTTATCTAGACTGTGTTATCACCTAGACTGAAATATCACCAAAACTGGGTTACCTAGACTGATTTATTATCTAGACTCAAGTTATCACCAAGACTGAGTGATCATTCAGACTGAGTTGAATGTGTATAGTAAACAGGAGAGAATCTTTTCCTTGGTCCACTGCTAACTCTCTAGCCAGAACAATTTAATTTCCAGTACAATAAGAAAGCTTATAAGAGCATGTCTCTTGTGTTGTGATCCGTTTTCTCTGAAATCAGCCAGTCTCTTGTGTTGTGATCCGTTTTCTCTGAAATCAGCCAGTCTCTTGTGTTGTGATCCGTTTTCTTTGAAATCAGCCAGTCTCTTGTGTTGTGATCCGTTTTCTCTGAAATCAGCCAGTCTCTTGTGTTGTGATCCGTTTTCTCTGAAATCAGCCAGTCTCTTGTGTTGTGATCCGTTTTCTCTGAAATCAGCCAGTCTCTTGTGTTGTGATCCGTTTTCTCTGAAATCAGCCAGTCTCTTGTGTTGTGATCCGTTTTCTTTGAAATCAGCCAGTCTCTTGTGTTGTGATCCATTTTCTCTGAAATCAGCCAGTCTCTTGTGTTGTGATCCGTTTTCTCTGAAATCAGCCAGTCTCTTGTGTTGTGATCCGTTTTCTCTGAAATCAGCCAGTCTCTTGTGTTGTGATCCGTTTTCTCTGAAATCAGCCAGTCTCTTGTGTTGTGATCAGTTTTCTCTGAAATCAGCCAGTCTCTTGCATGTCTCTTGTGTTGTGATCCATTTTCTCTGAAATCAGCCAGTCTCTTGTGTTGTGATCCATTTTCTCTTAAATCAGCCAGTCTCTTGTGTTGTGATCCGTTTTCTCTGAAATCAGCCAGTCTCTTGTGTTGTGATCCGTTTTCTCTGAAATCAGCCAGTCTCCTGTGATGTGATCCGTTTTCTCTGAAATCAGCCAGTCTCTTGCACATCTCTTGTGTTGTGATCAGTTTTCTCTTAAATCGGCCAGTCTCGAGAATGTCTCTTGTGTTGTGATCAGTCTTCTCTTAAATCGGCCAGTCTCGAGAATGTCTCTTGTGTTGTGATCAGTCTTCTCTTAAAATCAGCCAGTCTCGAGAATGTCTCTTGTGTTGTGATCAGTGTTCTCTTAAATCGGCCAGTCTCGAGAATGTCTCTTGGGTTGTGATCAGTCTTCTCTTAAATCGGCCAGTCTCGAGAATGTCTCTTGTGTTGTGATCAGTCTTCTCTTAAATCGGCCAGTCTCGAGAATGTCTCTTGGGTTGTGATCAGTCTTCTCTTAAATCGGCCAGTCTCGAGAATGTCTCTTGTGTTGTGATCAGTCTTCTCTTAAATCAGCCAGTCTCTTGCATGTCTCTTGTGTTGTGATCAGTCTTCTCTTAAATCAGCCAGTCTCTTGTGTTGTGATCAGACTTCTCTTAAATCAGCCAGTCTCTTGTGTTGTGATCAGTCTTCTCTTAAATCAGACAGTCTCTTGTGATGTGATCCGTTTTCTCTGAAATCAGCCAGTCTCTTGCACATCTCTTGTGTTGTGATCAGTTTTCTCTTAAATCGGCCAGTCTCGAGAATGTCTCTTGTGTTGTGATCAGTCTTCTCTTAAATCGGCCAGTCTCGAGAATGTCTCTTGTGTTGTGATCAGTCTTCTCTTAAATCGGCCAGTCTCGAGAATGTCTCTTGTGTTGTGATCAGTGTTCTCTTAAATCGGCCAGTCTCGAGAATGTCTCTTGGGTTGTGATCAGTCTTCTCTTAAATCGGCCAGTCTCGAGAATGTCTCTTGTGTTGTGATCAGTCTTCTCTTAAATCGGCCAGTCTCGAGAATGTCTCTTGGGTTGTGATCAGTCTTCTCTTAAATCGGCTAGTCTCGAGAATGTCTCTTGTGTTGTGATCAGTCTTCTCTTAAATCAGCCAGTCTCTTGCATGTCTCTTGTGTTGTGATCAGTCTTCTCTTAAATCAGCCAGTCTCTTGTGTTGTGATCAGACTTCTCTTAAATCAGCCAGTCTCTTGTGTTGTGATCAGTCTTCTCTTAAATCAGCCAGTCTCTTGTGTTGTGATCAGTCTTCTCTTAAATCAGCCAGTCTCTTGCATGTCTCTTGTGTTGTGATCAGTTTTCTCTGAAATCAACTAGTCTCACCTTGGCATGTGGTCGCTGTAAATCTACAATATTGCATTTAACACAAATATTTCCCTACAAGAAATGTATATTCAACAAGCAACAGTTTTCTGGACATTTCATCAATAACCTTACCTTGAAGCCATGAGCAGAAATAACGCGGATGTCGGCGGGGACTCGATCACCAAACTTGACCTCCACAATGTCACCCATGACCAATTCCTCAGCATGCACACTCAGCTTCTGGCCACCGCGAACCACAATAGCATACTGGCAGACAGACAAATATCAGTGAGTACCACAATAGCATACTGGCAGACAGACAAATATCAGTGTGAACCACAATAGCATACTGGCAGACAGACAAATATCAGTGTGTACAAGCATACTGGCAGACAGACAAATATCAGTGAGTACCACAAAAGCATACTGGCAGACAGACAAATATCAGTGAGTACAAGCATACTGGCAGACAGACAAATATCAGTGAGTACAAGCATACTGGCAGACAGACAAATATCAGTGTGAACCACAATAGCATACTGGCAGACAGACAAATATCAGTGTGAACCACAATAGCATACTGGCAGACAGACAAATATCAGTGTGAACCACAATAGCATACTGGCAGACAGACAAATATCAGTGAGAACCACAATAGCATACTGGCAGACAGACAAATATCAGTGTGAACCACAATAGCATACTGGCAGACAGACAAATATCAGTGTGAACCACAATAGCATACTGGCAGACAGACAAATATCAGTGTGAACCACAATAGCATACTGGCAGACAGACAAATATCAGTGTGAACCACAATAGCATACTGGCAGACAGACAAATATCAGTGTGAACCACAATAGCATACTGGCAGACAGACAAATATCAGTGTGAACCACAATAGCATACTGGCAGACAGACAAATATCAGTGTGAACCACAATAGCATACTGGCAGACAGACAAATATCAGTGAGAACCACAATAGCATACTGGCAGACAGACAAATATCAGTGTGAACCACAATAGCATACTGGCAGACAGACAAATATCAGTGTGAACCACAATAGCATACTGGCAGACAGACAAATATCAGTGTGAACCACAATAGCATACTGGCAGACAGACAAATATCAGTGTGAACCACAATAGCATACTGGCAGACAGACAAATATCAGTGTGAACCACAATAGCATACTGGCAGACAGACAAATATCAGTGAGAACCACAATAGCATACTGGCAGACAGACAAATATCAGTGTGAACCACAATAGCATACTGGCAGACAGACAAATATCAGTGTGAACCACAATAGCATACTGGCAGACAGACAAATATCAATGTGAACCACAATAGCATACTGGCAGACAGACAAATATCAGTGTGAACCACAATAGCATACTGGCAGACAGACAAATATCAGTGTGAACCACAATAGCATACTGGCAGACAGACAAATATCAGTGTGAACCACAATAGCATACTGGCAGACAGACAAATATCAGTGTGAACCACAATAGCATACTGGCAGACAGACAAATATCAGTGAGAACCACAATAGCATACTGGCAGACAGACAAATATCAGTGTGAACCACAACAGCATACTGGCAGACAGACAAATATCAGTGAGTACCACAAAAGCATACTGGCAGACAGACAAATATCAGTGAGTACCACACAAGCATACTGGCAGACAGACAAATATCAGTGAGTACAAGCATACTGACAGACAGACAAATATCAGTGTGTACCACAATGGCATACTGGCAGACAGACAAATATCAGTGAGTACCACAACAGCATACTGGCAGACAGACAAATATCAGTGAGTACCACACAAGCATACTGGCAGACAGACAAATATCAATGTGAACCACAACAGCATACTGACAGACAGACAAATATCAGTGAGTACCACAATGGCATACTGGTAGACAGACAAATATCAGTGAGTACCACAATAGCATACTGGCAGACAGACAAATATCAGTGAGTACCACAATAGCATACTGGCAGACAGACAAATATCAGTGTGAACTACAATAGCATACTGGCAGACAGACAAATATCAGTGTGAACTACAATAGCATACTGGCAGACAGACAAATATCTATGTGTACCACTAGCTGGCACAGATATGCAACTAGCAAATAAGCTCGCAAAAACTGTGTGGATACTAACAGACAACAATCATCTGCTACAAGGCCTGACCCAAAGATTTCAGCTGGTTCTGGATATGTTTTTGCTGGCTCAGTGATAGGGACACATCCAGTCCTCGGTATTGCATCCCTTCTTGAAATCATTCTCCTGTACAAAAGTGAGTTACCATCTCTTGGCAACACAGGTCCATGTTAACCCGTGTATATTCCAGTCACCAAAATTGAGTCCACTGCTATCAACCACACAATGTACCAGTCTGAGAGGGTTGTTTCATTTGTATAAACACTTGCAATAGAGAGACAAGTCTGTGGCTTCTGTCACCTGATCAACTTGTAGGCAAACTGTACAATTAAAGTGCCTACACTTGCACCACCAAAACACCCAGACCTGCATTATTAGAGTGTCCACACCTGCACCATTAGTGTCCACACACTGAGCATTAGAGTATCCACACACTGAGCATTAGAGTATCCACACACTGAGAATTAGAGTGTTCACACCTGCACCATTAGAGTATTCACACCTGCACCATTAGAGTATCCACACCTGCACCATTAGAGTATTCACACCTGCACCATTAGAGTATCCACACCTGCACCATTAGAGTATCCACACCTGCACCATTAGAGTATCTATACATCCACCACTAGTCTTAACACTTTGAACTTTCTAGATTTAAAAGAATCATCAAACATTACCACACAGTGACAAATGCCAATGGCTGCTTACCTGTGGCACCATGTTCTTGAAGGAGTCCATAATTCGAGAGCTCTTGGCTTCCTGATAATAGGAGAAGATTCCGGTAACCACGACCACAGCCGTCAGCACGATGCCCAGGTACAGCTGCAGACAGAGCAGAAAGATGTGCTTAACACTGCGGGGAAACCTACATTCTACATATATGCTTTGGCCTATTGCCTAAATTCTGAGGAATTATTGACCATTTGTACCTCTGAGGAATTATTGACCATTTGTAATTCTGAGGAATTATTGACCACTTGTACTTCTTCTTTGTGTTCACCAGCAGTTGACTCCCGCAGAAAGTTCTGGTTCATTAACTTACTTACTTACTTAGTCGCTCCTCTTCTACCTTGGGGTGTAGAGGTTTGCCAGAGAGATCGCCAGACGTCTTTATCAGCAGTTTTCTTTCTGGCTTTGTTCCATTCCAGTCCTCTGTCAGTCAGGGACTGTCGGATGTTGTCTTTCCAGCGCACCCTGGGTCGTCCCGGAGGTCTGGTTCCCTGGTTCTTAGCCTCCCATGGTGGCCGATTTTCTCCCATTCTGCACACATGTCCAAACCATCATAGCTGTGACTGATCCACTCGGGTTTGTAAGGGCTGGGTATCAAGATCTTGACGTATTGTCTGATTGCGGACTTTGTCCCTTCTTGTCACTTGGACCACCTTTCTCAGGTATCTCATTTCTGAGGCCTGCAGCTGGCTTCTGTGAGCTGTTGTCATTGCCCATGACTCACACCCATAGGTCAGGACTGGTACATAGGTAGAGCGGTAAACAGCCATTTTCGTCCTCTTGCCAATTTCTCTTTTGCTAAGAAACCCTCGGTTTATGGCCTGGAAGAGTCTACCAGCAGCTGCTTTTCGTGTAGCCAGCTCAGTCTTAATGCCTCCATTTTGGTCTAATACAACTCCAAGGTATTTGAACTGGTACTACCAGACTTCTAAGTCTCTGCTCAAGAATTCTAGAGTAACTTTTACCGGGAACGCTGAGGAGGGATATGCCTATGTGGTTTTCACATTGTCTGTTATCACCTTTTTTAAATATAGGTATAATGATGGCAATCTCCCAATCTTTTGGTATAGTTTTGCTACACCAGGCTGCCTGGAGAACCTTCAGTAGAAGGCGCTCACCTTCGACTCCCATATATTTGACCATCTCTGGTGTTATACCATCATGACCTGCTGCTTTTCCCAGCTTAATCTTCTCAATAGCTGCCTTCAATTCTTCCATCCTGATGTTATCTTCCCCATGATTGAATTCCTTCTCAGCAGTGAGGTCCATTATTTCTGGGTCATGACTTCCCTCAACGCCGAGGAGCTCTGAGAAGTATTCTTTCCATCTGCCCATATCATTTGTAGAAGTAAGCAGAGCCCCTTCCTTGTCTTTTATGAATTTAAGTGGACACTCTTTCTCCTTCCTCATGTTCTTAAGGGTCTTGTAGAACAGTTTTTGGTTTTCTCTTGCATTCTTTTCCAACTTTTCTCCAAACTCTTCCCATGATTTCTGTTTTGCTTTAAGCACAATATTTTTGGTCTCTGTTCTGAGTGCCACATATTGTTTATATTTTTCTTTATTTCTTCAGCTGTGTTCCTGGCTGCCAGGTATTTCTTCCATGCCCTTTTCTTTTCTCCTATTTTCAATTTGACTTCTTCTGTCCACCAATGTGTCCTGTGTCCCCGCCTTCCACTTGGGACTTCACCACATGCTTCTACTGCAGCTGCTGTGAGGATATTCTTGAATCTGCACCAGAGGGTTTCAGTGTCCTCTGATGATTCTTCTTCAGTTCCTATTGCTTTCACTATTAGCTCCTGGTATCTATCCTTAATATCTGGCTCTCTTAGCTTGTATGCTTTAATCCTCATCCCTTCTTGGTTGCTTGGTTTCTTGCATGGTTGTCGGTGTTGCCTTGTTGGAGCAGTTCTTTCAGTTGTGGTTCATTAACTGTGGTCCTTTATTCCAGAACTGTTTTGATTGCACATCCATTTCATAGATCTGGCTTATTTTGTATGCAGACTGTTGGTTCCTCACCTCTAAGGCAGATGTAGGGCTTGGAGGGAGACCACTAATTAGCTGTCTTGTACACACGCTCGTTCAGGAGATATCAATGGGGCCCCAGAACCCATATGTGGGAGGGGGCCATCAAACATAAACAGAGAACAGAGATATCCCCAGGTGGGGCCCCGTTCTAGTCATATACTCAAGGAGGGCGTAAGGGTCCCACCATATACTCAAAGAGGGTGTGAGCGTCTTGCAACATGCTCAAGAGGGGTTGGGGGTGTGAGGGTCTACTCATGGGGGATGCGAATTGCAAATGATTGCAGCCCACTGCCTTAGAGGGTGTACTCATGTTGACTGGATCAGCTCCCAGTCTCTCACAGACCAATGCCCTAAAGGGTGAACTCATGTTGACTGGATCAGCTCCCTGTCTCTCATACAACTCTTCATATATCTAGTATATATATGTAGGATGGGGACAGAGCACATACAGGAATGCCCTGAGTGCTGTGATGTGAATTCTTGACTCAACTCATCTAGTATACGTATCTAACATATGTTAGCACAGACATGGGTATCATAACTAGTTTACATGAGTATCTAACATATGTGAGCACAGACATGGCTATCATATCTAGTATATGTATCTAACATATGTGAGCACAGACATGGCTATCATATCTAGTATATGTATCTAACATATGTGAGCACAGACATGGCTATCATATCTAGTATATGTATCTAACATATGTCAGCACAGACATGGCTATCATATCTAGTACATGAATCCAACATGTGTAAGCAAAGACATGGCTATCATAATTAGTCCATTTAGTATCTAACATCTGTGAGTTATACACATGAAAGACATGTCACTTACATTGTCCCCAGGTGGCGCCTCCATCTGACTGGCTTGGATACCATAGGCAATGTAACACAGAATGGCACCAATCCACAGCAGCAGGGAGAAACCAGTGAACAGCACTTTACAAAACTTGATCCACTCTGGTGTTGTCTTGGGTGGGGTCAGTGCGTTTGGACCATCACGGAGCAGGATCTCCTTGGCTCGTTCCACAGTATGTCCCTGTCAGAAGTGACAGCAATGGTAAACATCCGATGGCAGTCAACTAACATGTCAAGGTCAGCAGACATGACAGATTATTGGAGAAGAGAATCTACAGACACCAGTCACTGACAGCACAAACACGGCTCTAAATGACTACAAACACTGTGTCTGTTGCTAATGAACATTCAAAGTATTTGGATACAAGTGTACACACATGGCTCACGTACAGTCTCTAGTGTAGGTAACTATTTAATTGTACAAGTTATTTAATAATTGACAGCAGAGAATAAGTCAGTTATGGCCATTTTGAAACTGGGTGCATCTGTATTTGTTATTTTTTCAGTTTCATTATCAAAATAAAATAAAATGTTAAAACTACAAAACAAAACAGCCAGGTGTTTTTTGTTTGTTTTCATAAGCACTTTGTATATTTACTATAAATATTTAAATAATATAATAACACAGGCATTTATAGACTAAGACGGTTGGGGCATATTGAGAGAATGTCAGATGACAGATGTGAAAACTGTATACACAAAGGAGATAAATGGTCGTAGAACATGAGGCAGACCAAGAAGATGATGGAGAGAGAATGTCCAGACAGACCTGCAAACACCCACTGTCACGAACTGGAAAGAGAAGGCCAACTAAAGAGATGAATGAAGGTGAGTGATATCTGCAGCAACGAACCTCAAGGGCTGGGAATGCTGAAGAAGAAGAAAAAGAAGATTCAGACAGAACACATTCTGACACAAAAAAAGTATATCCATGGTGTGTTTCACTTCTTTTATGGAATCTACTGTCATCTTTGTAATCACATTTCATTATGTTAGTGGCTCTAGGTGAGGGTTTTGCTATATACTCAATGGGAGCATGAGGGTTTTGCCATATACCCAAGGAGGGCGTGAGGGTCTTGCCATATACCCAAGGAGGGCGTGAGGGTCTTGCCATATACCCAAGGAGGGCGTGAGGGTCTTGCCATATACCCAAGGAGGGCGTGAGGGTCTTGCCATATACCCAAGGAGGGAGTGAGGGTCTTACCATATACCCAAGGAGGGAGTGAGGGACTTGCCATATACCCAAGGAGGGAGTGAGGGTCTTTCCTACACCCAAGGAGGGCGTGAGGGACTTGCCATATACCCAAGGAGGGAGTGAGGGTATTGCCATATACCCAAGGAGGGAGTGAGGGTCTTGCCATATACCCAAGGAGGGAGTGAGGGTCTTGCCTACACCCAAGGAGGGAGTGAGGGTCTTGCCATGTACCCAAGGAGGGCGTGAGGGTATTGCCATATACCCAAGGAGGGAGTGAGGGTCTTGCCTACACCCAAGGAGGGCGTGAGGGACTTGCCATATACTCAAGAGGGTGTGACGGTCTACTCATGGGAGACATGACCTGAAAATGATTGCAGACCACTGTGTGTACTCACGTTAACTGGATCAGCTCCGAGTCTCTCATACAACTCTTCAATAGGAATTTTGTGCTCATCCATGTCCAGTTCTTGTTTAAGTTCATCCAAGTCATCTTCCTTCTTCTTCTTTTTCTTCTTCTTCTCATCGCCGGAAGGAGTGACGGCATATCGGTAGCTTTCAGCCCGTGGGCCTCCCTGTGAAAGACAGACAAGGCATGTAGACATATAGTCTTTGGTGTAAACCAACATTTCTTCAATTCTTTTCGCCGTGGCAACCTTGCTAGGCAAAAACAGATTTGCGGCATAGCACCTACCCTTAAAGCAGTTTGAATACTTAGGAAAAGAAGAAAAACTGCAAATTCAATGTTCAGTTGTCTTTAATGCAATGAATTAAACTGGATGAATTTTCAATTTCCATTATGTTTATGGGAAGTTTAGTTAACTGTAGCCTTAAATCACTTGAAGGTTGCTCCTGTATCTGTTAGTGTACATTGAGAATGCACTGCAGCCTTGCCAATAGCAGTGTTCTGAATAAACCTGCATCCACAACTCTTTCTGTCTTCCTGTATTTTATAGTATTTCTGTTTTATACTGCTGGCCTACCCGATCTCAAGCAGATTTGGACAAATTCTTGAGGACTGCAGCGACATCATTGGCCCACGCTTCACCTAGTTTGAGAACCGCCGGTGTAAACAGTCACTGCAAAACTTGTCTAGTACATGGACTGTCTTATCAACCTAGTCCTAGAATTCTGTCTAACTGATCTACCTAGTCCAGGGATTCTGTCCAACTGATCAACCTAGCCCAGGGATTCTGTCCAACTGATCTACCTAGTCCAGTGATTCTATCTAATTTATCAACCTAGCCCAGGGATTCTGTCTTATTTATCAACCTAGTCCAGGGATTCTATCTTATTTATCAACCTAGTCCAGAGATTCAGTCTAATTTATCAATCTAGTCCAGGGATTCTATCTTATTAATCAACCTAGTCCAGGGATTCTGTCTAATTTATCAACCTAGCAAAAGGATGCTGTCTTATTTATCAACCTAGTCCAGGGATTCTGTCTTATTTATCAACTAGTTCAGAGATTCTGTCTTATTTATCAACCTAGTCCAGGGATTCTGTCTTATTTATCAACTAGTTCAGAGATTCTGTCCAACTGATCTACCTAGTCCAGGGATTCTGTCTTATTTATCAACCTAGTCCAGGGATTCTGTCTTATTTATCAACTAGTTCAGAGATTCTGTCCAACTGATCTACCTAGTCCAGGGATTCTGTCTTATTTATCAACCTAGTCCAGGGATTCTGTCTTATTTATCAACCTAGTCCAGGGATTCTGTCCAACTGATCTACCTAGTCCAGAGATTCTGTCCAACTGATCTACCTATACCTAGTTCAGAGATTCTGTCCAACTGATCTACCTAGCCCAGGGATTCTGTCTTATTTATCAACCTAGTCAAGGGATTCTGTCTTATTTATCTACCTAGTCCAGAGATTCTGTCCAACTGATCTACCTAGTCAAGGGATTCTGTCCAACTGATCTACCTAGTCAAGGGATTCTGTCATATTTATCAACTTAGTCCAGGGATTCTGTCAAATTTATCAACCTAGTCAAGGGATTCTGTCGTATTTATCAACCTAGTCCAGGGATTCTGTCTAATTTATTAACCTAGTCCAGGGATTCTGTCTCTATCAACCTAGTCCAGGGATTCTGTCTAACTGATCTACTTAGTCAAGGGATTCTGTTTAATTTATCAACCTAGTCCAAGGATTATGTTTAATTTATCAACCTAGGTCAGGGATTCTGTCTTATTTATCCAGTCCATGGACTCTGCCTTATCTAGACCAATTATTCTGTTTATCCACCTAGACAAAGGATTCTGTTTATCCACTTAGGCCAAGGATTCTGTTTACCTACATAGTCCATGGATTAACTTGTCTACCTAGTCTATGGATTGTCTTATCTACCTACTCCATGGATTCTGTCTTATTCACCTAGGACACAGATTCTGTCTTATCCAACTAGTCCATGGATTCTCTCTTATCCACTGACTCTATTAATTCTGTCTAATCCACCTACTCCATGGATTGTATCTTATCCACCTAGTCCACGGATTATGTCTTATCCACCTACTCTATGAATTATGTCTTATCCACCTAGTCCATAAATTATGTCTCATCTACCTAGTCCATGGATTTTGTCTCATCTACCTAGTCCATGGATTTTGTCTTATCCATCTAATCCATGGATTTTGTCTTATCCATCTAATCCATGGATTTTGTCTTATCCATCTAATCCATGGATTATGTCATATCCACCTACTCCATGGATTGTCTTATCCACCTACTCCATGGATTGTCTTATCCACCTAGTCCATGGATTTTATCTTATCCATCTAGTCCATGGATTATGTCATATCCACCTACTCCATGGATTCTGTCTTATCCACCTACTCCATGGATTCTGTCTTATCCACCTACTCCATGGATTTTGTCTTATCCACCTACTCCGTGGATTGTCTTATCCACCTAGTCCATGGATTATGTCTTATCCACCTAGTCCATGGATTTTATCTTATCCACCTAGTCCATGGATTATGTCATATCCACCTACTCCATGGATTATGGCATATTCACCTACTCCATGGATTCTGTCTTATCCACCTACTCCATGGATTCTGTCTTCTGAAGCCAAAAATCTATGGATTGTCATCCACCACCTGGTGTCCACCCTGCCTGTTTGTGTTGACAGCCACACACACACATGATGTCCACTTCTGACATGTTTCTGACAGTTGTGCCCTTCTATGGCAGCAGTTATACATTTTCTCTAATAAGTTGTTGCTTGCAAAATGAACTAGAGCAAAAGTCTGGTTGTAGAAACTAGCCAATATTGGCCAGAAATCGTCCAGCATGACTGACTGGCGGTCCAGGGCGAGAAGCAACTGTCATGGGTCCAGAATGACTTGACAGGCCGGGTGGCCATATCTAGTCTCATGTCTGGTGACTCCCAAGCAGAAAGAAGTGAATATTTCTGGATTTAACCAAGTCTAACGTTTACAGAAATAAAAAAAATGCTGTCAGACAGAATGCGAATGTTGCAGACACATGCTGACAAATACTAACCACACTGGTATGAAGAGATTCAGCGCTGACAGACGTCGGATCGACCTGGGCAGCTTCGAGCACGTTCTGGTGATAACCTCTAAATTAATTAAATGTCCTCTAGCTGGCCCAGCTCGGCATTCTTCAGCTTGCCTACACTGATGGACTGCTGCGACAGCTCGGGCACATTTTCTTCGGTTCTATGACAATCTCCTGCACAAAACAACATCTACTAGTCTGCGAAAACGTCGTTCCCCATTGACGGCTGGTATCTAGAGATAACGGTTCGGGGCCAACGCTGACAGATAAGGAAATGGCGATAAGATAATTGTTCCGGGACAGGCCGGCTACTGTCTGACTATATCTGGTACTGACAGCAACAAACCGCGCGATTCAATCACATTTAATTAATTCAACAAATAAACTGATATCAATAAGCAAAGAATCAATCAAGGACTGATACGAGCACACAGAAAGAATTACAACTCTCGACAAACGCTCCTTACCTGCTTGTTCACTTTGCTGGACGCCATGACGACTGTGCCTGGCTGTAGAGGGCGCTGCCTGTTAAATGAGAGTCACGTGACGTCACCGATGAAATTAAGAGCCGGGTCTTGCGAAATCTCCTCCCGCCCTCTTGTCTGTCTGTCGGTCTCTGTGTCTGTCTGTCGATCTCTCTCGCTCTCTGTGTGTGCTTGATTGCTGCCTGTAAATCTTAAAAAACTTCCAAGTCCTCTATCAACAAAAGATAGAAGAAATAGCCGATTTCTGGTCAATGTAACTATGAAATGCCTGCTGTAACCTCTGACTGCAGGACACAAGCTAGACTAGAAGACAGGACCCGACCGTCGGCACGCCATCGACCAGGGAGCACGACTGAACTATGGCAGAGATACCATGAACCCGCGTTTGTTTTATAATTTGTTTGCCCTTCATTCATCCTTGTCTCATCAGGCGGACCGTCATGTCACAGATTTACTTGCTGCCACGGAGGGGAGGGCGTGACATGTAATGTTGGCGAAGTTGCCGCTGTGTCTTGTCCTGCTGTGGGAATTACTAGAGGACTTCTGCGGCGACTAACGGCCATTGACACATCTCACTGAACATGTGTATACAAAGGCATCTTCCAGCTAGCTTTTTGCATAACTCCCCCCCCCCCCCCCCCCGGTTTGTCTGGCTTGGCACCCCTGTCCCTAGCTATGTGTAACCTGACACCCCCCCCCCCCCCGCTCCTGTCCCTAGCTGTGTGTAACTTGGTATCCCCCCCCCCTCCCTCTCTGCCCCTAGTTTGTGTGCATTGACACCCCCTTCCTACCCAACTAGGCTGGTTTTGAGTTTCCAAACCATGCATACATTTACAGTCAGATATATGGCGAGAGGAACTGGATACCGCAGCTCGTTCAGCCATGACGGAACGTGTCTAAATGTTCAGCGTTTGATAGTTTACAACAATTTCCGTTCACTAAACTACACGTTTTCTGAAAGTCGTTGTCTTCTCATTCATGATGTGTGTGCGTGCGTGTGTCGTGTTCGTGTGTGTGTTTGACGTAAGGCCCCGGGTAATCAATCTTAGCCTTCAATCATTAGCACCGGGCTCTGAACAATCAATCATAACGGGATAATCGTCCGCCCTGGATTCCAGAAAAATATCAAAGGTGGACAATCATTGGCACTATGCTACAACAATCAAGCATAAGTAGACAATGGTCGACACTAGACAATCAAGCATAAGTAGACAATCGTCGACACTAGACAATCAAGCATAAGTAGACAATGGTCGACACTAGACAATCAAGCATAAGTAGACAATCGTCGACACTAGACAATCAAACAGTTAGTCTATCATTAGTTTACTAGGCTATAACAATCAAACAGTTAGTCTATCATTAGTTTACTAGGCTACAACAATCAAGCATAAGTGGACAGTAACTGACATTATGATTTAACAATCAATGGCTGACCTCCGAATAACGGTCCCAAATTATCGAGGCCAAAAATTTACCCTAACAGGGTCTCAGTCACATGTGAATTTCGGACTTCCGGCGACTACCGACACCGCCGAGAGTCTCTCACACGCCGCTACGCGGGTTAGGATGAACAAATAGCCGTGATTTAATGTGACAAACAATGAAGTCATCGTTTGCTACTCCAGCAATCTCAAGACAGTCTGACCTGTGTAGAGCTAGTGGTCACACAATAGCCGCCATGTTCGCTCAAATATATTCTGAGACCTAGCTTCCAGTTCAATACAGTTCATAGAAACTTAATTTCACTCAGCAAAAATATAACATATTTGAAAAGAAAGCCTGAGCTCTAGTGGTCAGCCTTTACAAGTGAGCACATTAAAGGCATTGAACATCACCTTCATAGGCACACCTTCAGTCCAACTGACTTGTCTGGAAGGAAGAGCTTGAAAAGAAAGCATTAGTTCTAGTGGTCAGCCTTTACAAGTGAGCAGATTATAGGCATTGAACATCACCTTCATAGGCACAGCTTCAGCCCAACTGACTTGTCTGGAAGGAAGAGCTTGAAAAGAGAGGCGTGACCATGGGTATCTCTAAAACTAAAACCATGGTGATCTCAAGAGAGGACAAGAAACACCAGATCATGATGGTACAGTATGCATTGGAGCAGGTTAACCAGTTCAAATACCTTGGAGTTGTATTAGACCGAAATGGAGGCATTAAGACTGAGCTGGCTACACGAAAAGCAGCTGCTGGGAGACTCTTCCAGGCCATAAACCGAGGGTTTCTTAGCAAAAGAGAAACTGTCAAGAGGACGAAAATGGCTGTTTACCGCTCTACCTATGTACCAGTCCTGACCTATGGGTGTGAGTCATGGGCAATGACAGCTCACAGAAGCCAGCTGCAGGCCTCGGAAATGAGATATCTGAGAAAGGTGGTCCAAGTGTCAAGAAGGGACTAAGTCCGCAATTAGACAATACATCAAGATCTTGATACCCAGTCCTTACAAACCCGAGTGGATCAGTCACAGTTACGATGGTTTGGACATGAATGCAGAATGGGAGAAAATCGGCCACCATGGCAGGCATGGGAGGCTAAGAACCAGGGAACCAGACCTCCAGGACGACCTAGGGTGCGCTGGGAAGACAACATCCGACAGTCCCTGACTGACAGAGGACTGGAATGGAACAAAGCCAGAAAGAAAACTGCTGATAGAGACGTCTAGCGATTTATCTCGCAAACCTTTACACCCCAAGGTAGAAGAGGAGCTACTAAGCAAGCAAGCAAGAAAATCACCTACCGGATGTTATGTCTAGATTGTAAACAAATTATTTTTAAACAAAAAACAGACAACTGAAGTTTCATTAGTATTTTTATTGTAACAAATTTGGCACTGGAAAAGTAAATTGTATATTGATGAAAATGTTAAATTAAATAATTAAATGTTTGAAATGTGTTAATGAAAAAGATGTATGATTGCTTTTATTGTTCATATCACTTTGTATCTAACAAAACGGACGTGACAATGACATTAATGATAGATAACAACAAAATGAATGGACTTTTAATTATTATTATGTACAAATAAATAATTTCAAATGAATAATTGGGATACTTGAATAGACCGGGAAAAGGTAAATTATAAGAAAGAATGATGGGTAGATGAAACCAGCAAAAATATGAGAATCGGATCAAGCTCCCTGAGAGGGGGAAACATGAACATTCAACTGAGAAGGACGCTATTTTGGACTGGTCCAGTGAGTGCATATAGTGAAGGTGTGACTTTTGCATGTTTTTGATTATTATTCTACAGCCGTAATGGACTTCCGCACCAAATGAAGGGTGTCTTAGGGCGTTGTTCTGTCGTTAGGCAGACTTTGGGGTGGGATGGAAAATGTGCAGAGCCGATATGGTCTTCTGCGCTAGTTAGGAATGTCTTCGGGTGGTAATCCTATTAGGCTATATGGTGCTCACTGGGTGCAACAACTGGTGATGTTACAAGTGGATTTCAGGGTCAACCTAAGTAAAGGTAAGCCCTAACCAACAACCAAGTTTGAAAGTGAGAACGGTCCACGTCATTATATTAAAGGATTCCTCAACCATAAAGAGGTAGCAATGGGGAAAACAGTTTTTTTTTTCCCTCAATGAGAAGCGGAGTATGTACTGATGAGAATCCCATGGAAAACCGGCTAGCGTCTCATTGATGACGTAGAAGGTCAAAAGACCATAGGAAATAAGGGACACCGGTAAATTATGTGTTTAGTGTATTTCGTGTTTTATTGAACTGTGATAAGCGGAAAGCATGAGATTGGAACGAACGTTTGAAAGCTAGAGAGGATAGGAAATCAGTTGATGTTTGGACACGTATGTGAGCGGTCGGATGAAGAGAAAGACTGTGAAGAATGCAGATTGCCTGAGTTCATGTAGTAGTTGTCTGGACGCTGAGAGACATAGCGGTGTGGATGTGAGCGAATCTCAAACGACTGCAGAATTCTCTTAGATTCTGCTGTGTGGAAATGCAAGTGCAAGCGACTGGCATGAACGTACAGTCTGAAAAGTAATTGCATCTAGATTCGAGTTGTGATGTTTTTGAAGCAGTATTTATAATTGGGCTCTTGTTTTATTGAAGAGAACACAGAACATGACCGGACAGTACAGGTGTTGGATTGGCTAATAAAATTAATAATTGCCGTGTTTGTCATCTGACGAGTTCATTCTAACTGTTTACAATAAGGAAAGAAAGAACAGGATTTTGATGCGCCGAGATAAAACCTAGATGGAGCAACATTGCAAAGATGATGGTATTCAAGATTAGCTGTTGGGAAACATCATGGCTCGTTATCAAGATAGTCAGTGCACACTTCGAACAACAGAGGCAATGACGATTATTGTCACACACCACCAAGAAGAGAATGTACAACACTAGACTAACGTTTTACATCAAACGTTCACAAAGTAGGACGTGAGCATAAACACCGCGAAAACTGAGGGATTGAGGATAGGCAGAAAACATGATACTATGAACGTTCATGTTAACGGTACTACAATGAAACAAGTATGAGAATTCAAATATCTAGGCAGCATATTTACGGAGGACGGCAGACTCGATAGAGAGATAGAAGCCAGAGTACAGAAGACAAATGCTGTTATCAACCATAGCACCCACTGCCTAGACACCCAAATGTTTTCCTTCCAGCAAATCAGCAAATGAAAAATAACGTCTTTATCCCTACTTTATGTTATCGATGCGAAATATGGACAACGAATAGGGCACTAGAAAAAAATAACTACATTTGAAATACGCTGTTTTCGAAAGGTCACTTACAATACAAGAAGAGGCAGGGTTAATAGTTAACTGACACACAGGGAGTCAGAAATGAACCCTGGTAACGGCATAAAGTGAAAGCTGGAATACAAGGTCCGACAATTAAGTAATGAGACTGATTTTATTATGGCCAAGACAAAAATGCCTTTTATGAAGCAAAGAAAAGGCAGCCTACGTTTATGATCTGGCAACTTTTCATTGCCGCCTGATAAGCAAACAACAAACAAGCCGCCATTTTATTGACCTAGTCAGAGTTGCATTGTTACGTAATCAGTATGGGACAAAAAGCTAACATTAAATTCTGTTTAAAACACACACACAAAATGTGCTGCTAAGACAGATGAACTGATGTGACAAGTTTATAGAAATAATTGTTTATCTGGTGCATAGATTTGCAGGTGGTATTCGCGATTCAAAAATGGTGTAGAAATAATTACTAATGCGACTAGACATGGAAGCCCAATTTCTGTTTGTAATGATGAACCCATTGCAAAAGTCACAGAACTGATACAAGAAGATCGCTGTTTTACTGTCAGAATGATGGCAGATTGAATCTGATGTTACCAGAGAGACCTTTCGTAAAATTTTAGTGCAAGATTTTGGCAAGAAAAAAGTTGCTTGCAGCTTTGTATCGCATTCGTTGTCTGATGACCAAAAACAACAGATTGAATACCCACGAGACATAATCAAAACAGGAATTTTTGGCCCCCAAAAAATGTGTTCTCAACCATCCATCCCATTCCCCAGATTTGTCTCCCTGTGATTATTTTATATTCCCTAAATTAAAGTTATCATTTAAAAGACGCTTTTTTGACACCCATAGGGCCGTAACATTGACTTTAAGGGCCATAGCAACAAAAGAACTACAGCGGTCGTTCCAGTGTTTGTTAGATCGTGCTACTCACTGTAATAATGCACAAGGGGTTTACTTTCAATAAAATACATTTTATATCTTCAACTGTTGATTATTTTAATTTTTATGGAATTTAGTCTCATTACTGAACTTAATTGTCAGATCTTGTATATTGGCTGACAGAGAATGAAAAGGTTCGGCCATCTAGTGAGAAGCAGCCAGACCAAACGGAATATGGGACTTTCTACAGCATCTGGGAGGAAGACCAGAGGAAGACCAGGAAATTATGGATAAATGTTGTATATGAAACCTGCAAAAAGATGAAACATCCATCACTCAGGCAACCGGAGAAGCGCAAGACGAATACAGAAAACCTCCTGGGTTTGTTTTTGGCCATTTGGTAAATCATAAAATAAGAACTGTGGTACAAAATGTGCAGATTTTAGGTTCTTTATCAACTTCAATTTAATGTCGACGTGTAAATAGTAAACTGACTGACTGACTTTCTACCCCACTAGGACATCACACAAGCGATAAACACCCGATGACACCATATGGATGATGATCGCCGTTGAGAGGTCCCTGAAACCGCCTTTCAGACAATTGGCCATAGGCTATTTATGGCCTGCCTATATTGCGGCCCCTAGCAAAAGCCAGGGTGGGGCCTCAAATAACAAAAAAAAATTGGTCCTAAAACGGACGAAACACTTATTATATGGTAATTATGTGTAAATAGTAAAGTGTTACTTCACATTTTATTCTGAAAGTGCAGTTGAGAGCAGTGTTACAACATGGAGTTATTTGCCAGGATGTCATTCAAGGACTCGTGCAACTTTACACACGTGTGTAAAGGTAAAGGTAAAGTCGGGAGATGTGAACCAGCTTCCTGTCACACGGTTATAATCCATAAGTGCTTTGCCACCAGTACGGACAGCTGATAAACTGTCCGCCTGTGTCGCCGTCCGCACGTAACTCCGTAGCTACAGCGTCGTTCATACATTCACCTCAGAGTGTGTGTGTCTGCAATCAAGTTGATGTCATCGCATGCAAGTTAGTAATGGTGAAGACATTCAGAAATAAAGAGTACGGAAGGGAGAGAGAAAAAAAAGCACACACATCAGCAAGAAAATCTGCCATTGTGTATAGAAGCCAGATTTGAATCTCTGTGTTGCTGTTGTTCTGAATGCTTCTATTGTCTAGTGTGTAACCTGTGTTTCTCATGCAGTGTTCCAGTCTGTGTGATGTTTTTGATCCTTCGCTTTTAATATGCCGTGTATTACACACTACTGGAGTAAGCAGACGGGTTCACTTGTGACAAATGCTGCACACTTTTGTATTTTTAATTTATGGTCTAACAATAACTTGAAGACGTTATAGGAAACACAGTTAGGAAACTGTTCCCCATCTACAGACATCGTCTAGGCCGCTTGCTGTAAAGTTGTTACCTGTAATTATTTTATTAGACACGGCACTTGTGTCAGTCCTGAGTCCCACAACCTGCCCCCCCCCCCCACACACACACACATTCATGCACACGCGCACACACACACCACCCACAATAGGACCTAACCACTTGTCGCTTGCCTGTAGTGGCCGATGAAGGTGACTTTCTGGTAACCTTGAAGACAGGTCGACAAGGCGTGCACGACCGGGTCTAGTGTCAGGCCCAGCTCTATCAAGTGCCTGTGAAAATTTTCCAGCCAGCCAAAGTGTGGCCAGGTAATAAAGACATATATTTCTATTGTTTTATGTCGTTGCCAAAAATAGCCAGCTGACATATCAGACAGGCCGCTACTTCGTGTTCCGTGTTTTCACCTGGCAAGCTGCTAGCGTCGCCTAATGCTGGTCTGTCGGTGTTCGGTTTGAATCCCGGATCCTTTTAGGGTTCTGGGTTTCGACCCTTCCTCCTAAAAAAGAGAAGAAAATTGTCAGAAAGATAAAATGATCGCTCTTCTTCTTCTCTGTTAGAGTCAAGCAAAGCTGATATATTTGTGCCTTTTGGTTTGGTCTCTACATCTGAGCTAGATTCAATCAATAGATTTGAGTTAGTGGCCACATTTCCTCCAAGTGCCGACACCATCTGCATCCCTTTCTCCCAAGGTTGATACTGCCTAGTCGTCCCCGCCCCCTACCTGTCAGGGAAAGCAGAAGTAACGACCAAGAGGATCTGTCATTGCAGAGCAGATATATGGTGCTAGTTAGTTGCTTATCTTTTACAGTACGTTGCAGAACCAATCTTAACATTTTTTTGGCTGTTGCGGGTTTTCTATGCAAGTTTACGTCCAGTAGTTTGTCATTGCTTTCTGGAACATGGTGCTGCTTATTTTTTTTTTTAAATCAAGCTACCTACCTACCTACCTACCTAGCTACCTAGCTATTTATTCATTTATTTATCAAGCTATCTATTTATTTATCAAGCTATCTATTTATTTATCAAAGCTATCTATTTATTTATCAAAGCTATCTATTTATTTATCAAAGCTATCTATTTATCTAGCTGTCTAGCTATTTATCTAGCTGGCTATCTACATAGATAGCTGGCTAGCTACCTACCTACCTATCTTTCTATCCAACTGTCTGGGAGTTTTTCTTCTCCCTTAACCTACATTTCTAAGGATCCAGTTTGGACAAGAGATCCCATTGTTATCGTCCTGGTCTTAGACCACAAAGTATTTCTACACAAAAGATCAAGTAGAGGTAGGGGTAGACCATAGATATATAATAGAGACACCTAGACTACACCAGAGAGTTGTGACTTCTGTACTTGAGACAACCAGCACAAGCTCTCAGTCAAGTGACTAAACAGCTGCTATCTCGCTGATCTTTGTGCATGACTAGGAGAAAGTCCTACAAGGACATGGAAAAATTATTCTGTCTCGCTGATCTTAGTGCGTGAGTAGGAGAAAGTCCTACAAGGACATAGAAGAATTATTATGTTTCGCTGATCTTTGAGCGTGAGTAGGAAAAAGTCCTACAAGGACATGGAAAAATTATTCTGTCTCGCAGATGTTAGTCCTTGTGTATGAAACTAGTCCTGCAAGGACATGACATGTACACTGACTCCTTACATTTAAAAAAAGAGTGCAGGTAGGATATTGTATGTGACCTTTCACCTGTTAGTCCTCCAGTTGTCCTCTACTATCCGTCACCTATGTCCGGATGTGCCAGTTTCCTGGTCTCAGTTTCAAGCCTGCATTATTTTGTGAGGGTAAAGTAATAGAATAACAGCACGTCGGTTGTAGTAATGTAGCTGTATACAACTCAGGCTTGAAGGCGGACAGGGGGACAGGGGGATTCTTTGCATTAGCGAGTGTGCTTGTATGTGTGTGTGTGATTGTATGCCTGTATGCGTGTGTGTGTGTCCTAATGATGCGGGACAGGTAACGTGGTAACGGCATTCTTGCAGCAGACCATGCAGTGCCATGCTACACGCATCATTTGCTAGATCACGTCTTTATGATGCTTTCTAGTAGCCTTCTGCAGCTCATTTCCCTCTTTTGACGCACAGGGAGCCAGAGGTGAACTCAGGGAGTCAGAGATAAACCCAGGGAGTGACACACAGGGAGTCAGAGATAAACACAGGGAGTGACACACAGGGAGTCAGAGATGAATCTAGGGAGTGACACACATGGAGTCTGAGATGAGCCCAGGGAGTGACACACATGGAGTCTGAGATGAGCCCAGGGAGTGACACACATGGAGTCTGAGATGAGCCCAGGGAGTGACACAAGGGAGTCAGAGATGAACCTAGGGAGTGACACACAGGGAGTTAGAGATGAACCCAGGGAGTGACAAACATGGAGTCAGAGATGAATCTAGGGAGTGACACACATGGAGTCTGAGATGAGCCCAGGGAGTGAAACAAGGGAGTCAGAGATGAACAAAGGGAGTGACACAGGAATTTAGAGATGAACCCAGGGAGTGACACACAGGGAGTTAGAGATGAACCCAGTGAGTGATACACAGGGAGTTAGAGATGAACCCAGGAAGTGACACACGGGGAGTTAGAGATGAACCCAGGGAGTGACACACGGGGAGTCAGAGTAGAACCAAGGGAGCTAGAGATGAACGCATGGAGTCCTAAATGAACCCGGGGAGTGACACGGAGGGTTTCAGAGATGAACCTAGGGAGAGACACACAGGGAGTCAGAGATGAACCCAGGGAGTCAGAGATGAATGCAGGGAGTGACACACAGGGAGTCAGAGATGAACCCGGGGAGTGACACACAGGGAGTCAGAAATTAATCCAGGGAGTGACACACAGGGAGGGACAAACAAGGAGCCAGAGATGAACCCAGGGAGTGACACGCAGAGAATTAGAGATGAACACAGGGAGTGACACACAGGGAGTCTGAGGAGAACCCAAGGAGTTAGAGATGAACCCAGAGAGTCAGAGATGAACGCAGGGAGTGACACACAGGGAGTCATAGATAAACCCGGGGAGTGACACACAGGGAGTCAAAGATTCATCCAGGGAGTTACACACAGGGAGTCATAGATGAACCCAGGGAGTGACACGGAGGGAGTTAGATATGAACCCAGGGAGTGACACACAGGGAGTCAGAGGAGAACCCAGTGAGTTAGAGGTGAACCCAGGGAGTCCGAAATGAACCCGGGGAGTGACATGCAGGGAGTCAGATATTAAACCAGGGAGTGACACACAGGGAGTTAGAGATGAATCTAGGGAGTGACATGCACACACACCACAGAAAGAGAGAGGGCCACCACACAGCTGGGGGCTGGACACAGCTAGAAACTGAAGCCACTACACAGCTGGGAGCTGGACACAGCTAGAAACTGGGGCCACCACACAGCTGGGAGCTGGACACAGCTAGAAACTGAAGCTCCCTGTTAAATTCGTGGCAGCGCACCTACCACACAGTTAAAGAAATCCTGAGACTGGACTTGACCCGAGGCCGAGGCTTGTGTGGAGAACATAACACGTCGGAGATAGTGTGAAACATTAACATCCGAGTTTAGGGGAAATCTGAGCTGGAATAGACGCTTCGTCCACGGACACAAGATGACTATTGACTGACAGATCGTCAAGTGTCGGGAGGGGGTTGTGGAGAGCGGACTAGCCGGTGGAAACTGGAATGTAGCGGCAGTCACCAGCCCTAGCCATCTCAGGCTCACATCTGCTTACACTGCTGGAGTTGGGGGGAGCCGGGAATGAAGTTGTCAACATGCAGAATTTGTGGAGCCGTGTAGAAGAACCTAGCAGATATCACAGAATGATTGCCATGTAGCGAATATGGCTGGGGTTTATCTGTTAGTGACCTCAGAAGAAGAAAACTATGCTTGTATTTTGGTCACGTAAAATAACTTGCGGCTGCCGGTTAATTTATGGGTCCCAACAGTTGCCTAATCAGATTATAAACCCGATAGGGTTGAGCGACTCGCTGATAACGCTGACCCAGTTTTGGCAGCCAGAGAATAGCAACAAGTGAAGCGTGGAGGAGAGTGCATACACCAGCACAGCAAAACGCTTCTTCATCCGTTTCCTGTTCTTTATTCTTTCCCTTGGCCGTCTGTTCCCCCCCCCCCCCCCCCCAAAAAAAAAAAAAAAACGTTGACGTCAACAGGAAACACCTTCAGAATTGCGAGCTAAGTACAGGAAATATTAAAAACTAACCTGGCAAGTCAGTTGTCTTTAAATCTCCATGGCTGAACCAGTTGTGTTGCGTGACACTGTGTACAACTGTATACTGCGATGAGGCTAGCCAGTTACCGATTACCTCCATGTTCAGCCAGGTTGTAAGGACTTAACTTTTTTTGTTCGGGGCTAGCGCTTTGAAGGTCGGGGGTTTCTTTTTACAAATGCAGTTTACAGTGATCGCCTTTTGAGCTCCAGAGTTAATGCATGCTTTGTGCGACCCTGCCCGCAGACCCAGCTCTATGGGATAAAACCTGGCGTAGTAAGGTAATTCTCTCGACTAACTTTGTTGATGACCAGCAGTCGATCTCAGCCCCCCCCCCCCCAGACAACAGACACACACACATACGCAGACAATTAGGAGACAATGAACTTAGCTGAGTCAGAAAGAGAGAGAGAAAAAGAGAAACAGGGATACAACACTGAGGAGTATGGGGCGCGTGCTAGTGCATGCACAGCTAATGCTAGTCACAGAATAGCTTGCCCTTGTTCCTGTGACATGAACCGGCTGACAGCAGATAATTGCCCCATGCCAGGGCAGTCACACACCCAACAATGGCTGAAGTACAGGCCCGCACGCTGCTGTTACATTACGTCCTTCCTACGTCTTTGGCACCACCCCTGTCATGTCTTTGAGGTCGCCCCTGAAATGTCTGCCCCACTGTCCATATAATGTATGTTCGTGCAAAGTATCTCTCATAGAGTGTCTGGGACACTGTCCATATAATGTATGTGCGTGCAAAGTATCTCTCAGAGTGTCTGGGACACTGCCCATATAATGTATGTGCAATGTATGTCCGTGCAAAGTATCTCCCAAAGAGTGTCTGGGACACTGTCTCTGTTATGTTTGTGTGTATGGGGGGATCAACCACTCTGTAAAAAAAAAAAGGGGGGGGGGGGGGGGGTGTAATTTCATGAATGGGGCAGGTGAATGGGGGAACAGGCCTGTCGCCACGATATTGAAATAACTCAGCCCCGACCTTTTCTAGTTAAACAGATCAAATGTTAGAAAGCCTGGCAGGCAATATTGAAAAATCTGAAACAATGTTAGAAAATCTGAAAGAAACAATGTTAGAAAATCTGAAAGAAACAATGTTAGAAGATCTGAGACAATGTTAGAAAATCTGAAAGAAACAATGTTAGAAGATCTGAGACAATGTTAGAAGATCTGAGACAATGTTAGAAAATCTGAAAGAAACAATGTTAGAAGATCTGAGACAATGTTAGAAAATCTGAAAGAAACAATGTTAGAAAATCTGAAAGAAACAATGTCAGAAAATCTGAAAGAAACAATGTCAGAAAATCTGAAAGAAACAATGTCAGAAAATCTGAAAGAAACAATGTCAGAAAATCTGAAAGAAACAATGTCAGAAAATCTGAAAGAAACAATGTCAGAAAATCTGAAAGAAACAATGTCAGAAAATCTGAAAGAAACAATGTCAGAAAATCTGAAAGAAACAATGTTAGAAAAACTGAGACAATGCTAGATAACCTGAGAGACAATGTTAGGAAATCTGATAGACTGTTAGGAAATCTGAAAGACTGTTAGGAAATCTGAAAGACTGAAAATATGAGAGCCAAGTACCATCAGTTCACTTACTAGCAAGATGGTCTTGGGTTCAAATCCATATCCAGAAGGATTCTTTATAATTGATCCATGTTCCTAGGTCAACCTAGACCAAAATGGGTATGTAGTAATCTCCTGGGAAGTAAAGGTGACCAGCATGATGCTGACCAGCATCCATCAAGTGGCGACTGCTCTATCCATCAAGTGGCGACTGCTCTATCCATCAAGTGGCGACTGCTCTATCCATCAAGTGGCGACTGCTCTATCCATCAAGTGGCGACTGCTCTATCCATCAAGTGGCGACTGCTCTATCCATCAAGTGGCGACTGCTCTATCCATCAAGTGGCGACTGCTCTATCCATCAAGTGGCGACTGCTCTATCCATCAAGTGGCGACTGCTCTATCCATCAAGTGGCGACTGCTCTATCCATCAAGTGGCGACTGCTCTATCCATCAAGTGGCGACTGCTCTATCCATCAAGTGGCGACTGCTCTATCCATCAAGTGTCGACTTGTCTATACAAATATGAAGTACTAAATACACATTAAATGTGACTATAAAACTCAATGGAGGGAATAGAACAAATGGACACAAACTAAGGAGAAATGTTTTGACCAAAGTCTTTATCAATCAACCACACATTAGAATGCTTACTATAAAAATAGAGTAATTCTAGACAACTTAATTGCAATGATAGCAAAACACAAACTTTCCTGGAATGATCAATGTAACAGAAATCTTTTTTAATGCTCATGTTCCATTTTCAAGGAATGAAAGTTATGGTGCACAATCTTGGGCACCCACTGTCCATGCTGGCTCCCACACAGACACTGTCTTTGACGTTCTCTCCCACCCAGACTCTGTCCATGCATGCTCCCACCCAGACACTGTCTTTGATGTTCTCTCCCACCCAGACACTGTCTTTGATGTTCTCTCCCACCCAGACACTGTCTTTGATGTTCTCTCCCACCCAGACACTGTCTTTGATGTTCTCTCCCACCCAGACACTGTCTTTGATGTTCTCTCCCACCCAGACACTGTCCTCCACCTTCTCTCCCACCCAGACACTGTCCTCCACCTTCTCTCCCACCCAGACACTGTCCTCCACCTTCTCTCCCACCCAGACACTGTCCATGCATGCTCCCCCACCCAGACACTGTCCATGCATGCTCCCCCACCCAGACACTGTCCATGCATGCTCCCCCACCCAGACACTGTCCATGCATGCTCCCCCACCCGGACACTGTCCTCCACCTTCTCTCTCACCCAGACACTGTCCTCCACCTTCTCTCTCACCCAGACACTGTCCTCCACCTTCTCTCTCACCCAGACACTGTCCTCCACCTTCTCTCTCACCCAGACACTGTCCTCCACCTTCTCTCTCACCCAGACACTGTCCTCCACCTTCTCTCCCACCCAGACACTGTCCTCCACCTTCTCTCCCACCCAGACACTGTCCACCACCTTCTCTCCCACCCAGACACTGTCCTCCACCTTCTCTCCCACCCAGACACTGTCCTCCACCTTCTCTCCCACCCAGACACTGTCCTCCACCTTCTCTCCCACCCAGACACTGTCCTCCACCTTCTCTCCCACCCAGACACTGTCCTCCACCTTCTCTCCCACCCAGACACTGTCCTCCACCTTCTCTCCCACCCAGACACTGTCCTCCACCTTCTCTCCCACCCAGACACTGTCCTCCACCTTCTCTCTCCCACCCAGACACTGTCCTCCACCTTCTCTCCCACCCAGACACTGTCCTCCACGTTCTCTCCCACCCAGACACTGTCCTCCACGTTCTCTCTCACCCAGACACTGTCCTCCACGTTCTCTCTCACCCAGACACTGTCCTCCACGTTCTCTCTCACCCAGACACTGTCCTCCACCTTCTCTCCCACCCAGACACTGTCCTCCACGTTCTCTCCCACCCAGACACTGCCCTTCACGTTCTCTCCCACCCAGACACTGCCCTTCACGTTCTCTCCCACCCAGACACTGCCCTTCACGTTCTCTCCCACCCAGACACTGTCCTCCTCCTTCTCTCCCACCCAGACACTGTCCTCCACCTTTTCTCCCACCCAGACACTGCTCTCCACCTTCTCTCCCACCCGGACACTGCTCTCCACCTTCTCTCCCACCCGGACACTGTCCTCCACCTTCTCTCCCACCCGGACACTGTCCTCCACCTTCTCTCCCACCCGGACACTGTCCTCCACCTTCTCTCCCACCCGGACACTGCCCTCCACCTTCTCTCCCACCCAGACACTGTATGTTCTCCCACTGTTGTCCATATTCTCTATCACCCTGAAACTGTCCTTGTTCTCTCACATACTATGTTCTTTCACACCCTGACACAACGGTCTTGCACATATTGTAGAAAGTCTCCAATGGCTATACTACGTCTGCACTGAATGTCTAAGCTGCACACACAATACAAGATGGTCGACACATTGACAGATTCTACAATGTAATATGGCGGGATGGTTAATGGCAGTGACAACACAAGATGGAAGACATTGACATAAAAAACAAACAAATAGGAAATAGCCTGCCTGCAAAACTCTCTGGAAAAAAAAGTGCCTGCAAAATGTAAGGAACCAGTAGGTCTGTATGTGGTGAGGAAGTTCCACAAAACTGATTCCAAACTTATTTCTGTGTGTGTGGGTGTGTGTAGGTGTGGGTGTGTGTAGGTGTGGGTGGGTGTGTGTGTGGGTGTGGAGGTAGCTACACTGACAAAATAGGAACATTTACAAAACTGCCGCCATCTTTAGTTCACTTATTTTCTACAATTGACCTACATTCAGTATTTACAGGAACTTGTAGTCTCAGCTGACAAAACTATGCCAGCTAGTAATATGTCTCTCTCTCGACAAAGCCTCCTGGACTTCTTCGCAGTATCAGCTTGCGCAGCTCGTCATAGACGACAATGAGCAGACTGTAAGGAAGAGGAACCAGCCACCAGGTGAACCTGTTAGAAGAGACATACAATGGTAATAGCTCCATAGCTTTTCACAATGATCCGTCAGGTAAGACGCAACAGGTGGTAATGAGTTCATTTATTACAGTGATTTAAACAGACTACTCTGTTACATGTTCTCTTTCAGACAAAAATAACAAAATTAGCCTGAGCACACCAATCATGAACACTAATTCTCCCTTCTTAGCATCCACCGGCAGTAAACTCTGGGAGTTGTTCATCCATATGTAGAGTTTAATCTAGTTGCTGATTTGGTTTATTTTTAGATGCAGATTGATTGCTTCCTCACCTCACAGGCAAATTCACCAGCTTTGAAGAAAACATCTTTAGTTAGTCAACTTTCATGATATGCTTGTGGGCCGGGGGAGGGAGGGGGAAGGGATGTCAGTTTATTCTCAACTCCCCCAACCCAAATGGGCCCTAGCACCCACATGAAGACAACCATCCTAAACAAAATGATCGTGTAAAGACAAAGCAATAGTTGAAGATTCTAGAAGGTGACATGTAGAGGTCACATGTAGAGGTCACATGTAGAGGTCACATGTTCACTGGCTGGTCTGAAAGTAACAACAGGTAGATTTGGACACAGAAATCTTGGCTCTCAAGATTCAGCCAGCCTTAAAAATTGTACCTGAAAATGTCTAGGAAATAAAGGCAGCCAGCATGATGTGCACAACACCTGATGAGTGCTGGCTAGTTGATACAAACACTAAGTCTGTGCTAGTGTTGCATAAAGAGTCCTTTACTCTATGTATGAGTGGTTGGTACACATGCGTGGTTGGTACACATGAATGTACACATGCATGGTTGGTACACATGTATGTATATATGAGTAGTTGGTACACATGTACATATGAGTGGCTGGTACACATGAACGTAGGAGTGGGTGATACACATTTATGTAGGAGTGTGTCTATTTTATAAGCTATAATTGTTATCTATTGTCCCTCTGAGAATGTGTCTATTTTCTGTTATCTATTTGTTATCTATTGTCCCTCTGAGAATGTGTCTATTTTCTGTTATCTATTTGTTATCTATTGTCCCTCTGAGAATGTGTCTATTTTCTGTTATCTATTTGTTATCTATTGTCCCTCTGAGAATGTGTCTGTATTTGCATAACTATATTTGTTATCTATTGTCCCTCTGAGAATGTGTCTGTGTTTTCTGAGCTTTATTTGTTATCTGCTGTTTCTCTGATGCTGTGTCTGATAGTCATCTGTATATCAAGCCATGAACAGCTATTAAAGATGAGATATCCACAAAGTAGATAACCACCCACTTGTGTTTCTAAAATAGATATAAGCTCCAATTTGTATTATAGTTTGCATTTTTGAAATAGCCATTACCAGAACTTGTATTGCTGAAGTAGATATCTCCAGTCAGGAATTTCTAGAATAAATATCCAACCATGACATGTAGTTCTTAAATAAGCATAGTGCCTTTCCTAAACAGTTAAGTCCTGAATGTCTGAAGTAGTTGTAACTGAGCTCCTGAATGTCTGAAGTAGTTGTAACTGAGCTCCTGAATGTCTGAAGTAGATGTAACTAAGCTCCTGAATGTCTGAAGTAGATGTAACTGAGCTCCTGAATGTCTGAAGTAGTTGTAACTGAGCTCCTGAATGTCTGAAGCAGTTGTAACTGAGCTCCTGAATGTCTGAAGTAGTTGTAACTGAGCTCCCAAATGTCTGAAGCAGATGTAACTGAGCTCCCGAATGTCTGAAGTAGTTGTAACTGAGCTCCCAAATGTCTGAAGCAGATGTAACTGAGCTCCCGAATGTCTGAAGCAGATGTAACTGAGCTCCCGAATGTCTGAAGCAGATGTAACTGAGCTCCTGAATGTCTGAAGCAGATGTAACTGAGCTCCTGAATGTCTGAAGTAGTTGTAACTGAGCTCCTGAATATCTGAAGTAGTTGTAACTGAGCTCCTGAATGTCTGAAGTAGTTGTAACTGAGCTCCTGAATGTCTGAAGTAGTTGTAACTGAGCTCCTGAATGTCTGAAGTAGTTGTAACTGAGCTCCTGAATGTCTGAAGTAGTTGTACCTGAGCTCCTGAATGTCTGAAGTAGTTGTAACTGAGCTCCTGAATGTCTGAAGTAGTTGTAACTGAGCTCCTGAATGTCTGAAGTAGTTGTAACTGAGCTCCCTAATGTCTGAAGTAGTTGTAACTGAGCTCCCAAATGTCTGAAGTAGTTGTAACTGAGATCCTGAATGTCTGAAGTAGTTGTAACTGAGATCCTGAATGTGTGAAGTAGTAACTGAGCTCCTGAATGTCTGAAGTAGTTGTAACTGAGCTCCTGAATGTCTGAAGTAGTTGTAACTGAGCTCCTGAATGTCTGAAGTAGTTGTAACTGAGCTCCTGAATGTCTGAAGTAGTTGTAACTGAGCTCCTGAATGTCTGAAGTAGTAACTGAGCTTATCTTTTAAACAATAAATAAATAAATAATGTTTTTAAAACCAAATGATAAAATTTTAAACTATCAAGTTATGAAACTATAAATGATAACAACGTGAATCTAACCTGAGAGGCTGCAGTCGCAGAGCTGTGTCCAGTCCGGGACAGTAACAGAGAAATATGGCCAGACATGTCTCAAAAAGCAGTGCAAAGTTGAGGTGATGATTTCTAAAATTTCAACCAGGCAAAAGAAATTAGATCACTACTTTATATACAAAATCTCAAAGGTGACCAGATGTGCAAGCCACCCAGAATGTACACAAGCCACCCAGAATGTACACAAGCCACCCAGAATGTACACAAGCCACCCAGAATGTACACAAGCCACCCAGAATATACACAAGCCACAAGCCACCCAGAATGTACACAAGCCATGCAGTTAGCTCCAGCTGCTACCCTAAATGCATTATAAGCAAATCTAAGTTGTCCTTGAACACATGTCATTATTCTCTCAGCTGTTTGCTTTTCAGATGATTTTAGTATTACTCTAATTGCTCTTCAGATGCATTTTCTTGTCTACCTGTGTGTGTGTGCACATGCATGCACCAGTTAATAGTTGAATAGTTAAGGGGGCAGTCCTATCTAAACTCCGTCAGTTACACAGACAGTGGTTTGAGTCATTGCAAAACTCTCCAGAGTGTGCAGTTACCTTCATATTTGTCCTAGGGCATGCAGGCGTTGTTACTGAAAGAACTGATAGACTGGTAAATGTTACATTAATTGAAAATGGCCAGCCCATGGATCACGCAGACATTGTCAATGCCCTTAGAGAGATAGGACGTTCCAAGGAGTTTGGAAGCAACGTGTCCACATCACTGATAAGAATACCAGAACTGGGAGTAAAGATCAGCACAGCCAAGCATGAGAAGCACACCGGATGCACAAAAAGTCTTGTCAACCAGCATAGGACTGGCACTATTAAACGTGCAACGCTGATGAATATGTTGAGAGGGGAATCTGATCACTATGGATGTGTCGGGAGTGCTGTAAAGCTAATCCAACTCATAACTTTTATTGGGAGTTTGTGTATAGCTGGATGATTGATGTGAATTTTTAAAAAAAAATGAATGGTTAATGTGATTTTGAGTGTATCTAAATGGTTAATGGAGGTTTGTGTATAGCTGGATGGTTAATGGGAGTTTGTGTACAGTTGTGAGGTTAATGGAAGTTTGTATACAGCTGTGAGGTTAATGGAAGTTTGTGTATAGCTGTGAGGTTAATGGAAGTTTGTGTACAGCTGTGAGGTTATTGGGAGTTTTGTGTTTGTGAGGTACAGCTGTGAGGTTAGTGTATAGCTGTGAGGTAATGGAAGTTTGTGTATAGCTGTGAGGTTAATGGAAGTTTGTGTACAGCTGTGAGGTTAATGGAAGTTTTTATACAGCTGTGAGGTTAATGGAAGTTTGTGTACAGCTGTGAGGTTAATGGAAGTTTGTGTACAGCTGTGAGGTTAATGGAAGTTTGTGTACAGCTGTGAGGTTAATGGAAGTTTGTATACAGCTGTGAGGTTAATGGAAGTTTGTGTACAGCTGTGAGGTTAATGGAAGTTTGTATACAGCTGTGAGGTTAATGGGAGTTTGTGTACAGCTGTGAGGTTAATGGGAGTTTGTGTACAGTTGTGAGGTTAATGGAAGTTTGTGTGCAGCTGTGAGGTTAATGGAAGTTTGTGTACAGCTGTGAGGTTATTGGGAGTTTGTGTACAGCTGTGAGGTTAATGGAAGTTTGTATACAGCTGTGAGGTTATTGGGAGTTTGTGTACAGTTGTGAGGTTATTGGGAGTTTGTGTACAGTTGTGAGGTTAATGGAAGTTTGTGTACAGTTGTGAGGTTAATGGAAGTTTGTATACAGCTGTGAGGTTAATGGAAGTTTGTATACAGCTGTGAGGTTAATGGAAGTTTGTATACAGCTGTGAGGTTAATGGAAGTTTGTGTACAGCTGTGAGGTTAATGGAAGTTTGTGTACAGCTGTGAGGTTAATGGAAGTTTGTGTACAGCTGTGAGGTTAATGGAAGTTTGTGTACAGCTGTGAGGTTAATGGAAGTTTGTGTACAGCTGTGAGGTTAATGGAAGTTTGTGTACAGCTGTGAGGTTAATGGAAGTTTGTGTACAGCTGTGAGGTTAATGGAAGTTTGTATACAGCTGTGAGGTTAATGGAAGTTTGTATACAGCTGTGAGGTTAATGGAAGTTTGTATACAGCTGTGAGGTTAATGGAAGTTTGTGTACAGCTGTGAGGTTAATGGAAGTTTGTGTACAGCTGTGAGGTTAATGGAAGTTTGTGTACAGCTGTGAGGTTAATGGAAGTTTGTGTACAGCTGTGAGGTTAATGGAAGTTTGTGTACAGCTGTGAGGTTATTGGGAGTTTGTGTACAGCTGTGAGGTTAATGGAAGTTTGTATACAGCTGTGAGGTTAATGGAAGTTTGTATACAGCTGTGAGGTTAATGGAAGTTTGTATACAGCTGTGAGGTTAATGGAAGTTTGTGTACAGCTGTGAGGTTATTGGGAGTTTGTGTACAGCTGTGAGGTTATTGGGAGTTTGTGTACAGCTGTGAGGTTATTGGGAGTTTGTGTACAGCTGTGAGGTTAATGGAAGTTTGTGTACAGCTGTGAGGTTAATGGAAGTTTGTGTACAGCTGTGAGGTTAATGGAAGTTTGTGTACAGCTGTGAGGTTAATGGAAGTTTGTATACAGCTGTGAGGTTAATGGAAGTTTGTATACAGCTGTGAGGTTATTGGGAGTTTGTGTACAGTTGTGAGGTTAATGGAAGTTTGTATACAGCTGTGAGGTTATTGGGAGTTTGTGTACAGTTGTGAGGTTAATGGAAGTTTGTGTACAGTTGTGAGGTTAATGGAAGTTTGTATACAGTTGTGAGGTTAATGGAAGTTTGTATACAGCTGTGAGGTTAATGGAAGTTTGTGTACAGCTGTGGAGGTTAATGGAAGTTTGTGTACAGTTGTGAGGTTAATGGAAGTTTGTGTACAGCTGTGAGGTTATTGGGAGTTTGTGTACAGCTGTGAGGTTAATGGGAGTTTGTGTACAGTTGTGAGGTTAATGGAAGTTTGTATACAGCTGTGAGGTTAATGGGAGTGTGTATACAGCTGTGAGGTTAATGGAAGTTTGTATACAGCTGTGAGGTTAATGGAAGTTTGTGTACAGCTGTGAGGTTAATGGAAGTTTGTGTACAGCTGTGAGGTTAATGGAAGTTTGTGTACAGCTGTGAGGTTAATGGGAGTTTGTGTACAGCTGTGAGGTTAATGGAAGTTTGCATACAGTTGTGAGGTTAATGGGAGTTTGTATACAGTTGTGAGGTTAATGGAAGTTTGTGTACAGCTGTGAGGTTAATGGAAGTTTGTATACAGCTGTGAGGTTAATGGGAGTTTGTATACAACTGTGAGGTTAATGAAAGTTTGTGTACAGATAGATGTTAATGGGAGTTTGTGTACAGATAGTTGTTAATGGGAGTTTTTGTACAGCTGTGAGGTTAATGGGAGTTTGTGCAGAAATACCTCTGTCTCTCAGTCAACCACCTAATGATGGGTAAATAGCATTCAAAGAAACAGATTTCCTAACTTGGGCATCTAAGTCCACTGAATTTAACTGTAAATATCTGTTCCACAGGAAGCCTGCTCAACGACACATGGGAATCACCTCCCCTCGTCTTTCACTAGAGAGTATCAGAATCGCAAAGTCCTCCTTGTCCCATCAATAATTTTTTTTCCCAAAACAAATATTTTATCTGTACATAATTTGTCCCATTAAATGTCACTTCTTTAAAGTCAACAGGGACCTAGGGGTCACAAGGTGGACTGTGACTGGACATGCAAGTCCACTAATAGAACACTGACCAGCTGAGGAATCCAATCACTCGTTGTTGGAGGTTATCAAAGTCTGACTTCATTCCTTGATGGAAGAGTGACAGACAGACAACAGACTTAACTTCATTCCTTGATGGAAGAGTGACAGTCAGACAACAGACTTAACTTCATTCCTTGATGGAAGACTGACAGTCAGACAACAGACTTAACTTCATTCCTTGATGGAAGACTGACAGTCAGACAACAGACTTAACTTCATTCCTTGATGGAAGACTGACAGTCAGACAACAGACTTAACTTCATTCCTTGATGGAAGAGTGACAGTCAGACAACAGACTTAACTTCATTCCTTGATGGAAGACTGACAGTCAGACAACAGACTTAACTTCATTCCTTGATGGAAGAGTGACAGTCAGACAACAGACTTAACTTCATTCCTTGATGGAAGACTGACAGTCAGACAACAGACTTAACTTCATTCCTTGATGGAAGAGTGACAGTCAGACAACAGACTTAACTTCATTCCTTGATGGAAGACTGACAGTCAGACAACAGACTTAACTTCATTCCTTGATGGAAGAGTGACAGTCAGACAACAGACTTAACTTCATTCCTTGATGGAAGACTGACAGTCAGACAACAGACTTAACTTCATTCCTTGATGGAAGAGTGACAGTCAGACAACAGACTTAACTTCATTCCTTGATGGAAGACTGACAGTCAGACAACAGACTTAACTTCTTTCCTTGATGGAAGACTGACAGTCAGACAACAGACTTAACTTCATTCCTTGATGGAAGAGTGACAGTCAGACAACAGACTTAACTTCATTCCTTGATGGAAGACTGACAGTCAGACAACAGACTTAACTTCATTCCTTGATGGAAGACTGACAGTCAGACAACAGACTTAACTTCATTCCTTGATGGAAGACTGACAGTCAGACAACAGACTTAACTTCATTCCTTGATGGAAGAGTGACAGTCAGACAACAGACTTAACTTCATTCCTTGATGGAAGACTGACAGTCAGACAACAGACTTAACTTCATTCCTTGATGGAAGCACAGTCAGACAACAGACCTAACTTTATTCCTTGATGGAAGAGTGACAGTCAGACAACAGACTTAACTTCATTCCTTGATGTACAGAGTAACAGACAGACAACAGACTTATCCTTGATGGAAAAGTGACAGACAGGCAAGACTCACATCATTCCTTGATGGAAGAGAGACAACAGGCTTACAACATTCCTTGATTTACAGAGTGATAGAGAGACAACAGACTTACAACATTCCTTGTTTGAATAGAGACAGACAGACAACAGACTTAAAACATTCCTTGATGTACAGAGTGACAGACAGACAACAAACTTACAACATTCCTTGATGTACAGAGTGACAGACAGACAACAGACTTACAACATTCCTTGTTTGAACAGAGTGACAGACAGAAAACAGACTTACAACATTCCTTGTTTGAACAGTGACAGGCGCCTGGTCTTGCAGATGATGAGGTCAGCCCACTGGACAATGACAATGGAGACAAAAAAGGCTGTGTGACAGGTCTGTTCCAGCTTCTTTCTCTGTGTGTAGGTCTGAGGAAATACAAGCAGATTGTTAGACTGTGTGTAGATCTGAGGAAATACAAGCAGATTGTTAGACTGTGTGTAGTGTCTGAGGAAATACAAGCAGATTGTTAGACTGTGTAGGTCTGAGGAAATACAAGCAGATTGTTAGACTGTGTAGGTCTGAGGAAATACAAATAGATTATTAGACTGGGTGTAGGTCTGAGGAAATACAAGCAGATTGTTAGAATGTGTGTAGTGTCTGAGGAAATACAAGCAGATTGTTAGACTGTGTAGGTCTGAGGAAATACAAGCAGATTGTTAGACTGTAGGTCTGAGGAAATACAAATAGATTATTAGACTGGGTGTAGGTCTGAGGAAATACAAACAGATTGTTAGACTGTGTGTAGATCTGAGGAAATACAAGCAGATCGTTAGACTGTGTGTGGGTCTGAGGAAATACAAGCATATTGTTAGACTGGGTGTAGGTCTGAGGAAATACAAGCAGATCGTTAGACTGTGTGTAGGTCTGAGGAAATACAAGCAGATTGTTAGACTGGGTGTAGGTCTGAGGAAATTCAGATTGTTAGACTGGGTGTAGGTCTGAGGAAATACAAGCAGATTGTTAGACTGGGTGTGGGTCTGAGGAAATACAAGCAGATTGTTAGACTGGGTGTAGGTCTGAGGAAATACAAACAGATTGTTAGACTGGGTGTAGATAAACAGTTGAAACAATATGCCATGCAGATGCCATGACTGTCCTGTTGGGTGTGACAGAAGCAGTCTGTAACATAACTTATTTCTTACCCATTCCTGGCCGTATGAATCTTCCAAGTTATTGATGCCAACAGAGTCCCATTCCTCACGTATGCCGATTAGTCTAGACATCCAGAAGCCATTCTCTCCCATGACAACAATGTATGTGAAGAATCCAGCCAGTGCTTGAATCATTCCAATCTGTCCATATGTCATACTGATTAACCTGTGACATAGACAATACTAATTAACCTGTGACATAGACAATACTGATTAACCTGTGACATAGACAATACTAATTAACCTGTGACATAGACAATACTGATTAACCTGTGACATAGACAATACTGATTAACCTGTGACATAGACAATACTAATTAACCTGGGACATAGACAATACTGATTAACCTGGGACATAGACAATACTGATTAACCTGGGACATAGACAATACTAATTAACCTGGGACATAGACAATACTGATTATCCTGGAACATAGACAATACTGATTATCCTGGAACATAGACAATACTGATTAACCTGGGACATAGACAATACTGATTAACCTGGGACATAGACAATACTGATTAACCTGTGACAGACAATACTGATTAACCTGGGACATAGACAATACTGATTAACCTGGGACATAGACAATACTAATTAAAATGTGACATAGACAATACTGATTAACCTGGGACATAGACAATACTGATTAACCTGGGACATAGACAATACTAATTAACCTGGGACATAGACAATACTAATTAACCTGGGACATAGACAATACTGATTAACCTGGGACAGACAATACTGATTAACCTGGGACATAGACAATACTGATTAACCTGGGACATAGACAATACTGATTAACCTGGGACATAGACAATACTGATTAACCTGGGACATAGACAATACTGATTAACCTTAGACATAGACAATACTGATTAACCTGGGACAGACAATACTGATTAACCTGGGACATAGACAATACTGATTAACCTGGGACATAGACAATACTGATTAACCAGGGACATAGACAATACTAATTAAAATGTGACATAGACAATACTAATTAACCTGTGACATAGACAATACTGATTAACCTGGGACATAGACAATACTAATTAACCTGGGACATAGACAATACTAATTAACCTGTGACATAGACAATACTGATTAACCTGGGACAATACTAATTAACCTGGGACAATACTAATTAACCTGGGACAATACTAATTAATCTGAGACAATACTAATTAATCTGAGATATGAACTACTTTTCTCAACTCATGGAATGCCTCGTGGCATCAGGTCAAGAGGATGTCTCTGGAACAGGCTCTTTTATTCGCTTTGTATAAAACACTTTTCATTGTTTCTGATATTTCTGTGGTCCATCTTCTGCGTGACCAACCTCTAGCTCTGTTGCTGCTGTTTCTGTATAACTTTGCTCTTTTTGGTGCCCTGTCTGTTGCCAATAATTTTACATGACCGTTTTATTTGTTGTCTATCTATAAAGTGCAGTATTGGTTCTGTGTTGACTCTCCTCCTGATATCAACGATCCTAAGTTGATCTTTCCTCATAACAACTAGCACAGTACATAAACATTTCATTTTGTCGCGACTATTTTCCTTCTATCTTCTGAAGACAGTGTCCATGTTAGACAGTAATAGCACAGCAATGGTAAGAATATTGTGCTGAACAGGTGTTCTTTTAGTACTTCATAATCACATACTTGCATTTCAAAATTGGTGCCATTTGGACTAAAACTTGACTGGCTTTATTACATCTTTGCTGAAATTCTGTACTAATTCTTTCGTCTTCTGAAAAAATGCTCCCCAGTACGTAAAATCCTTCGCCTGTTTAAGCTGGTGTTAATCAATTTTAATATTGGCTTTTCTTCCTTTCCTGGAGAAAGTCATCGCTTTTGGTCTTTATATCACAGTTGTAGCATTCCGAGGGGAGTCTATTAATATGAACATGCATGAACATACATGAAAATACATGAACATACAGTAATAAACCATTTCTTTATCTAGCGGTACGCAGTACCAACACCTTTCTTCCAGCACTACTGTAATAGACACTTTATGATGAGTACCAGCAGTATTGTACTGGTCACAGACACACACACAGTAATGCACTGACCACAGACACACACACAGTAATGCACTGACCACAGATACACACACAGTAATGTATTGACCACACAGACTAATAACTAACCAGCATTGTCAAACTAGCGCTTGTAGACAGTGCTGTCAAACTAGCGCTTGTAGACAGCGCTGTCAAACTAGCACTTGTAGTCAGCACTGTCAAACTAGCACTTGTAGTCAGCGCTGTCAAACTAGCACTTGCAGACAGTGCTGTCAAACTAGCACTTGCAGACAGCATTGTCAAACTAGCACTTGTAGACAGCATTGTCAAACTAGCCCTTGTAGACCGCATTGTCAAACTAGCCCTTATAGACCGCATTGTCAAACTAGCACTTGTAGACAGCATTGTCAAACTAGCACTAGACAGCGCTGTCAAACTAGCACTTGCAGACAGTATTGTCAAACTAGCCCTTGTAGACAGCATTGTCAAACTAGCACTTGTAGACAGCATTGTCAAACTAGCACTTGTAGACAGCATTGTCAAACTAGCACTTGTCGACAGCATTGTCAAACTAGCACTTGTAGACAGCATTGTCAAACTAGCACTTGTAGACAGCATTGTCAAACTAGCACTTGACAGGGCTGTCAAACTAGCACTTGGAGACAGCGCTGTCAAACTAGCACTTGGAGACAGCATTGTCAAACTAGCACTTGGAGACAGCACTGTCAAACTAGCACTTGGAGACAGCGCTGTCAAACTAGCACTTGGAGACAGCGCTGTCAAACTAGCACTTGGAGACAGCGCTGTCAAACTAGCACTAGTAGACAGCATTGTCAAACTAGCGCTTGGAGACAGCGCTGTCAAACTAGCACTTAACAGGGCTGTCAAACTAGCACTTAACAGGGCTGTCAAACTAGCACTTGACAGCATTGTCAAACTAGCACTTGTAGTCAGCATTGTCAAATTAGCACTTGTAGTCAGCACTGTCAAACTAGCACTTGTAGACAGCATTGTCAAACTAGCGCTTGGAGACAGCGCTGTCAAACTAGCACTTAACAGGGCTGTCAAACTAGCACTTAACAGGGCTATCAAACTAGCACTTGACAGCATTGTCAAAATAGCACTTGTAGTCAGCATTGTCAAACTAGCACTTGTAGTCAGCATTGTCAAACTAGCACTTGTAGTCAGCACTGTCAAACTAGCACTTGTAGACAGCATTGTCAAACTAGCACTTGTAGACAGTGCTGTCAAACTAGCGCTTGTAGACAGCATTGTCAAACTAGCACTTGTAGACCGCATTGTCAAACTAGCACTTGTAGTCAGCATTGTCAAACTAGCACTTGTAGTCAGCACTGTCAAACTAGCACTTGTAGACAGCATTGTCAAACTAGCACTTGTAGACAGCACTGTCAAACTAGCACTTGTAGACAGCATTGTCAAACTAGCACTTGTAGTCAGCACTGTCAAACTAGCACTTGTAGACAGCGCTGTCAAACTAGCACTTGTAGACTGCATTGTCAAACTAGTGCTGGTAGACAGCATTGTCAAACTAGCACTTGTAGACAGCACTGTCAAACTAGCACTTGTAGACAGCATTGTCAAACTAGCACTTGTAGACAGTGCTGTCAAACTAGCACTTGTAGACAGTGCTGTCAAACTCGCTCTTGTAGACAGCATTGTCAAACTAGTTCTTACAGACAGCAAGCACAGTTTAAAGGTTTCTCCAGTGACTGGCTACAAAACTGAGGTACTTTTTGGGATGTCATACCAAACAGAATCAAAATCAGATAACACCTCAGTGGTGAGCCAAATCAAAGTTGTCAATGGAGTGACAATTGTGAAGGAAGTAAAAAGCGTAAAGTCGAACCTTGCATTAACTAATTTATCAGTTTCTGGATTTCTGGGTGCTCTCTTCATGATATCCTGCTCCGCCTTCTCGTAGGCCATAGATATGGCTGGGATCATGTCGGTGCCCAGGTCGATACACAAGATGGTGATGGTGCCCAGTGCCAGGGGGATGTTGGCAGTGATGAAAAGCAAGAATGGTGATACTTCTGGGATCTTCGATGTCAAGGTGTAGGCAATCGATTTCTTCAAGTTGTCAAAAATCAAACGTCCCTCCTCAACACCTGTCACAATTGATGCAAAGTTGTCATCCAGCAAGATCATGTCAGCGGCCTGTTTACTGACGTCACTGCCAGCAATACCCATAGCCACACCTGGTCACAGAAAGTTTACACATAGATTATTCATTAGCCACACCTAGTCACAGAAAGTTTACATATAAATTATTCATTAGCCACACCTGGTCACAGAAAGTTTACATATAAATTATTCATTAGCCACACCTGGTCACAAAAAGTTTACATATAAATTATACACCACCACACCTGGTCACAAAAAGTTTACATATAAATTATTCACTAGCCACACCTGGTCACAGAAAGTTTACACATAAATTATTCACTAGCCACACCTGGTCACAGAAAGTTTACATATAAATTATACACCACCACACCTGGTCACAGAAAGTTTACATATAAATTATTCATTAGCCACACCTAGTCACAGAAAGTGTACATATAAATTATTCATTAGCCACACCTGCACACAGAAAGTTTACATATAAATTATACACCACCACACCTGGTCACAAAAAGTTTACATATATATTATTCACTAGCCACACCTGCACACAGAAAGTTTACATATAAATTATACACCACCACACCTGCTCACAGAAAGTTTACATATAAATTATACACCACCACACCTGCTCACAGAAAGTTTACACATAAATTATACACCACCACACTTGCTCACAGAAAGTTTACATATAAATTATTTTTGAGCCACACCTGGTCGCAGACAGTTTACACATAAATTATACACATCCACACCCAGACATGGGATATTTACAAACATACATATGGAATGTGGTAATTTATACCATATAGCCGACTTGAAGAGACTAAACATACATATGGAATGTGGTAGTTTATACCATATAGCCGACTTGAAGAGACTAAACATATATATGGAATGTGGTAGTTTATACCATATAGCCGACGGGGAGAGACTAAACATATATATGGAATGTGGTAGTTTATACCATATAGCCGACTTGGAGAGACTAAACATATATATGGAATGTGGTAATTTATACCATATAGCCGACTTGAAGAGACTAAACATACATATGGAATGTGGTAGTTTATACCATATAGCCGACTTGAAGAGACTAAACATATATATGGAATGTGGTAGTTTATACCATATAGCCGACGGGGAGAGACTAAACATATATATGGAATGTGGTAGTTTATACCATATAGCCGACTTGGAGAGACTAAACATATATATGGAATGTGGTAGTTTATACCATATGGCCGACTTGAAGAGACTAAACATATATATGGAATGTGGTAGTTTATACCATATAGCCGACTTGGAGAGACTAAACATATATATGGAATGTGGTAGTTTATACCATATAGCCGACTTGAAGAGACTAAACATACAAATGGAATGTGGTAGTTTATACCATATAGCCGACTTGGAGAGACTAAACATACATATGGAATGTGGTAGTTTATACCATATAGCCGACTTGGAGAGACTAAACATACATATGGAATGTGGTAGTTTATACCATATAGCCGACTTGGAGAGACTAAACATACATATGGAATGTGGTAGTTTATACCATATAGCCGACTTGAAGAGACTAAACATACATATGGAATGTGGTAATTTATACCATATAGCCGACGGGGAGAGACTAAACATACATATGGAATGTGGTAATTTATACCATATAGCCGACTTGAAGAGACTAAACATACATATGGAATGTGGTAGTTTATACCATATAGCCGACTTGGAGAGACTAAACATACATATGGAATGTGGTAGTTTATACCATATAGCCGACAGGGAGAGACTAAACATAAATAAATATTAGTTTGATAAAATCTCATGTTCATTCCTTGTTCAAATATTTCTGCTTGAGTTGTTTTTACTGACATGCATGTGTGATTCAGGAGCAAAAATACCTCTGGTCACATGCAACAAGCTTGCAGTACTCTAACTGGTTGTGTGCGGCTTTACTCTAACTGGTTGTGTGCGGCTTTACTCTAACTGGTTGTGTGCGGCTTTACTCTAACTGGTTGTGTGCGGCTTTACTCTAACTGGTTGTGTGCAGCTTTACTCTAACTGGTCGTGTGCAGCTTTACTCTAACTGGTCGTGTGCAGCTTTACTCTAACTGGTTGGCTGCGGCTTTACTCTAACTGGTTGTGTGCAGCTTTACTCTAACTGGTTGTGTGCGGCTTTACTCTAACTGGTTGTGTGTGGCTTTACTCTGTTTGGTTGTGGCTTTGCTCTGTTTGGTTGCGGCTTTACTCTAACTGGTTGGGTGCGGCTTTACTCTAACTGGTTGGCTGCGGCTTTACTCTAACTGGTTGGCTGCGGCTTTACTCTAACTGGTTGGTTGCAGCTTTAACCTAACTGGTTGGGTGCGGCTTTTAAGGTTGAACTTATAAAAGTAATACAAATAAAATTAAAAAGCTATTCATATCAACAAACTAAGGTTTCATTGAGTTTTGAGGTGTACTGTCCATATTTGTTTCGATCACTTGCCCGCGGTTCACTTCAAGTCCACTCACCAATATCAGCTTTCTTGAGAGCGGGAGAATCATTGACACCATCACCCGTGACGGCAACAATCTGACCCTGTCGCTGACAGCCTTCCACGATGATCAGTTTTTGCTGGGGGGAAGTACGAGCAAACACAATCTCTGTGTGGTTGATCAAGATCTCATCAATCTGGTCCAGAGTCATGTCTCGGAGTTCACCACCATTGACGACAGCTGCCTTGGCATCCCTGTTAGGCAATGTCAAGTACAATTAGAACATGCAAGAAAACATGAGAAGGTCCGGTCTATGTGAAGGATCATCAGCATCTGTCACCCACCCACATCAGATCCCTATGACACCACCCACATCAGATCCCTATGACACCACCCACATAAGATAGCAGGGGATCTTGAGAGTTGGTGGTTCCCACAGTGGTTCCTACAGCATTTCCTACAGTGGTTCCTACAGGGATTCCTACAGGGGTTCCTACAGGGATTCCTACAGTGGTTCCTACAGGGGTTTTTACAGATGAAATGTCTAGAAATCCTCAAAGACTCATCAGCCCACCTCATTGCATGGGTGATAACATGCATGGAACATTTATCTGGAACATGAGAACTCCACTGTCCAAGTACCCTACTAAATGACAAACTCAGACTCAAAGATCTGTCATCTGAAAGTCCTATTACATTGACCAAATTACTAAAATGTAGTACTGTATATAGCAAAAGGTTCAGATGTCCCTCACTTAAAGATCTGACTTGACACACAGATATCCCTCACTTAAAGATCTGACTTGACACAAAAGGTTCAGATGTCCCTCACTTAAAGATCTGACTTGACACAAAAGGTTCAGATGTCCCTCACTTAAAGATCTGACTTGACACAAAAGGTTCAGATGTCCCTCACTTAAAGATCTGACTTGACACAAAAGGTTCAGACGTCCCTCACTTAAAGATCTGACTTGACACAAAAAAGGTTCAGACGTTCCCTCACTTAAAGATCTGACTTGACACAAAAGGTTCAGACGTCCTCAAAGATCTGACTTGACAAAAAAGGTTCAGACGTCTCACTTAAAGATCTGACACAAAAGGTTCAGACGTCCCTCACTTAAAGATCTGACTTGACACAAAAGGTTCAGATGTCCCTCACTTAAAGATCTGACTTGACACAAAAGGTTCAGATGTCCCTCACTTAAAGATCTGACTTGACACAAAAGGTTCAGATGTCCCTCACTTAAAGATCTGACTTGATGACACAAAAGGTTCACATGTCCCTCACTTAAAGATCTGACTTGATGACACAAAAGGTTCAGATGTTCCTCACTTAAAGATCTGACTTGATGACACAAAAGGTTCAGACGTTCGTCACTTAAAGATCTGACTTGATGACACAAAAGGTTCAGATGTCCCTCACTTAAAGATCTGACTTGACACAAAAGGTTCAGATGTCCCTCACTTAAAGATCTGACTTGATGACACAAAAGGTTCACATGTCCCTCACTTAAAGATCTGACTTGATGACACAAAAGGTTCAGATGTCCCTCACTTAAAGATCTGACTTGATGTCACAAAAGGTTCAGATGTCCTTCACTTAAAGATCTGACTTGATGACACAAAAGGTTCAGATGTCCCTCACTTAAAGATCTGACTTGATGACACAAAAGGTTCAGACGTTCCTCACTTAAAGATCTGACTTGATGACACAAAAGGTTCAGATGTTCCTCACTTAAAGATCTGACTTGATGACACAAAAGGTTCAGATGTTCCATACCTAAAGATCTGACTTGACACTAAAGGTTCAAATGTCCACTTGCAATGACCATACTTGTAGTGTAATGACCATACAGGATAGTAACTCCTGATGCATGCTTACCACAAATACCACAAAAAGTGTGGGGACATCCATGTGAAAGGTGCGGGGACATCCATGTGAAAGGTGACAAAGATAGAAGTTTCAAATGCATGCTGAGCAAGTGAGATGACCATTTCTGCAGAGAACTTGGTCTCAGGTCCAACTTCTTCCCTGCCCACAATGAGTGGAAGGCTCCAACTACTTCCCTGCCCACAATGAGTGGAGGGCTCCAACTACTTCCCTGCCCACAATGAGTGGAAGGCTCCAACTTCTTCCCTACCCACAATAAGTGGAAGGCTCCAACTTCTTCCCTGCCCACAATGAGTGGAAGGCTCCAACTTCTTCTCTGCCCACAATGAGTGGAAGGCTCCAACTTCTTGCCTGCCCACAATGAGTGGAAGGCTCCAACTACTTCCCTGCCCACAATGAGTAGAAGGCTCTAACTTCTTGCCTGCCCACAATGATGGAAGGCTCCAACTACTTCCCTGCCAACAATGAGTAGAAGGCTTCAACTTCTTCCCTGCCCACAATGAGTGGAAGGCTCCAACCTCTTCCCTGCCCACAATGAGTGGAAGGCTTCAACTTCTTCTCTGCCCACAATGAGTGGAAGGCTCCAACTACTTCCCTGCCCACAATGAGGAAGGCTCCAACTACTTCCCTGCCAACAATGAGTGGAGGGCTCCAACTACTTCCCTGCCCTCAATGAGTGGAAGGCTCCAACTTCTTCCCTGCCCACAGTGAGTGGAAGGCTCCAACTTCTTCCCTGCCCACAGTGAGTGGAAGGCTCCAACTACTTCCCTACCCACAATGAGTGGAAGGCTCCAACTTCTTCCCTGCCCACAATGAGTGGAAGGTTCCAACTACTTCCCTACCCACAATGAGTGGAAGGCTCCAACTACTTCCCTGCCCACAGTGAGTGGAAGGCTCCAACTACTTCCCTACCCACAATGAGTGGAAGGCTCCAACTACTTTCCTACCCACAATGAGTGGAGGGCTCCAACTTCTTCCCTACCCACAATGAGTGGAGGGCTCCAACTACTTCCCTGCCCACAATGAGTGGAAGGCTCCAACTATTTCCCTGCCCACAATGAGTGGAAGGCTCCAACTTCTTCCCTGCCCACAATGAGTGGAAGGCTCCAACTTCTTCCCTGCCCACAGTGAGTGGAAGGCTCCAACTACTTCCCTACCCACAATGAGTGGAAGGCTCCAACTTCTTCCCTGCCCACAATGAGTGGAATGCTCCAACTACTTCCCTACCCACAATGAGTGGAAGGCTCCAACTTCTTCCCTGCCCACAATGAGTGGAAGGCTCCAACTACTTCCCTGCCCACAATGAGTGGAAGGCTCCAACTTCTTCCCTGCCCACAGTGAGTGGAAGGCTCCAACTTCTTCCCTGCCCACAGTGAGTGGAAGGCTCCAACTACTTCCCTACCCACAATGAGTGGAAGGCTCCAACTTCTTCCCTGCCCACAATGAGTGGAAGGCTTCAACTACTTCCCTACCCACAATGAGTGGAAGTCTCCAACTACTTCCCTGCCCACAGTGAGTGGAAGGCTCCAACTACTTCCCTACCCACAATGAGTGGAAGGCTCCAACTACTTCCCTACCCACAATGAGTGGAAGGCTGAACATACCGAAGCAAAGTTAAGCATCCCTGTACAAAAGTGCTATGTATCAGCTTTGCATTTATGGAAGCCTCATTTGATGGTGAGTGATGTCTATTGCTCTGCCCTGGATGGGTCATCGAGGGTTCAATACCTCTGGATTAGGGGATGATGAATTCACTACATATAACAGGCTTTAAATGTCCCTCAAAACTATCTGGACTAACTTGAATTAAAAATGCCTGAAGAAGTCAGATGTGTCGGCCAAATGGTACAAATATTGCAACTCTATTGTAAACAGACACAAGGCATTTATGTCAGTAGGACAAACAATGAAGAAGATACCAATTACATAAGTCCCTGTGACTAATGTCCTCTACTTCAAGGGATGCCACAATGGGCTGACACTCACGGTCTGTTGCTGTTTGTAGCACAGAGTACTGAATTCAAGTCTTCAAACAATACTATAAAAAATGGTCCCATTCAAGCCTCCAGCAAAATTACAAAATCTGAGCTTACATTTTGAAATCTGACATGATCCTACCTTGGATTCACTTGCTCGACAGGAATGCCACGTTCTGCTGCAATATCTTCGACCGTCTTGCTGCCCTCGGAGATGATGCCGACACACCTGGCAATGGCCTTGGCTGTGATAGGGTGGTCCCCTGTGACCATGATAACCTGACAGATAGTAATGTTTGTGTCTTTAACATGAGACCATCATGAGGGTCAAGGTAACCACAGTGCATCGACCACTCAGGGTGGGGGTGGCGGGCCCAAGATAACCATGCAGTACTGTCGGGGAGTCACAAGTATCCATATGGTAGCGACCACTGTTGGGGGAGGGGGGGTGTCACAAGTAGCCACATGGTAACTACCACTGTAAGGGGGAGGGGGGGTCACAAGATAGCCATATAGCAGATACCACTGTTGAGGGGTTACAAGGTAGCCACATTGTAGCTATCACTTTTTTTTTTGGGGGGGGGGGGGTGTTCACAAAGTAGCCATGTTGGGGAAGGGGTCACAAAGCAGCAACATAGTGGCTATCACTGTTGGTTATGACATGATTCCACAACTTGTAGAAATGACATGTTTGTGGTGTAGTATAACAGCAAGGCTCAGACAGAGGACAGCGACACCCTCTCTCTCAAGCCAGGACGCCTAATAAAGGAGCCTCTAAATACTACTCATCTTTCTTCAACTTCCGACCTCACTTTAAGTCCTTTAAAAATTTTCGGAACTTTATCAATTGACTGTACCTATACTCATGTCCACTACATCTTTACCATTTTTTACAAGAAGAAAACTTGTCTAAACAATTGAAAAAAAAAAAAAAATAAAACAAAATTGTTACCCTATAAAAAAAAAAAATAAAAAAAAAAAAAAAAAAAAAGCCGAACGCTCCACAACACACGGACCATGGATTCAACACTTGATGTTCTCCACAACACACAAACCACGGATTCAACACTTGATGTTCTCCACAACACACAAACCACGGATTCAACACTTGATGTTCTCCACAACACATGGACCATGGATTCAACACTTGATGTTCTCCACAACACACGGACTATGGATTCAACACTAGATGTTCTCCACAACACGGACCATGGATTCAACACTTGATGTTCTCCACAACACACGGACCATGGATTCAACACTTGATGTTCTCCACAACACGGACCATGGATTCAACACTTGATGTTCTCCACAACACACAGACCATGGATTCAACACTTGATGTTCTCCACAACACGGACCACGGATTCAACACTTGATGTTCTCCACAACACATGGACCACGGATTCAACACTTGATGTTCTCCACAACACATGGACCATGGATTCAACACTTGATGTTCTCCACAACACACGGACCACGGATGGATTCAACACTTGATGTTCTCCACAACACACGGACCACGGATTCAACACTTGATGTGCTCCACAACATATGGACCATGGATGAATTCGACACTTGATGTGCTCCACAACATACACTTGATGATGTGCTCCACAACATATGGACCATGGATGGATTCAACACTTGATGTGCTCCACAACATATGGACCATGGATGGATTCAACACTTGATGTGCTCCACAACACATGGACCATGGATGGATTCAACACTTGATGTGCTCCACAACACACGGACCATGGATGGATTCAACACTTGATGTGCTCCACAACATATGGACCATGGATGGATTCAACACTTGATGTGCTCCACAACATATGGACCATGGATGGATTCAACACTTGATGTGCTCCACAACATATGGACCACTGATTCAACACCTGATGTTCTCCACAACATATGGACCATGGATGGATTCAACACTTGATGTGCTCCACAACACACGGACCATGGATGGATTCAACACTTGATGTGCTCCACAACATATGGACCATGGATGGATTCAACACTTGATGTGCTCCACAACATATGGACCATGGATGGATTCAACACCTGATGTGCTCCACAACATGGACCACGGATTCAACACCTGATGTGCTCCACAACACACGGACCATGGATGGATTCAACACTTGATGTGCTCCACAACATGGACCACGGATTCAACACCTGATGTGCTCCACAACATGGACCACGGATTCAACACTTGATGTGCTCCACAACATGGACCATGGATTCAACACTTGATGTGCTCCACAACATGGACCATGGATTCAACACTTGATGTGCTCCACAACATGGACCACGGATTCAACACTTGATGTGCTCCACAACACACGGACCATGGATTCAACACTTGATGTGCTCCACAACATATGGACCATGGATTCAACACTTGATGTGCTCCACAACATGGACCATGGATTCAACACCTGATGTGCTCCACAACATGGACCACGGATTCAACACTTGATGTGCTCCACAACACACGGACCATGGATTCAACACTTGATGTGCTCCACAACATGGACCACGGATTCAACACTTGATGTGCTCCACAACATATGGACCATGGATGGATTCAACACTTGATGTGCTCCACAACACACGGACCATGGATGAATTCAACACTTGATGTGCTCCACAACACATGGACCATGGATTCAACACTTGATGTGCTCCACAACACACGGACCATGGATGGATTCAACACTTGATGTGCTCCACAACACATGGATGGATTCAACACTTGATGTGCTCCACAACACACGGACCATGGATTCAACATTTGATGTGCTCCACAACACACTGACCATGGATGGATTCAACACTTGATGTGCTCCACAACACACAGACCATGGATGGATTCAACACTTGATGTGCTCCACAAAACATGGACCATGGATGGATTCAACACTTGATGTGCTCCACAACATATGGACCATGGATGGATTCAACACTTGATGTGCTCCACAACACACGGACCATGGATAGATTCAACACTTGATGTGCTCCACAACACACGGACCATGGATGGATTCAACACTTGATGTGCTCCACAACATATGGACCATGGATGGATTCAACACTTGATGTGCTCCACAACACACGGACAATGGATGGATTCAACACTTGATGTTCTCCACAACATACGGACCATGGATGGATTCAACACTTGATGTGCTCCACAACACACGGACCATGGATGGATTCAACACTTGATGTGCTCCACAACACATGGACCATGGATTCAACACTTGATGTGCTCCACAACACACGGACCATGGATGGATTCAACACTTGATGTGCTCCACAACATATGGACCATGGATGGATTCAACACTTGATGTGCTCCACAACACATGGATTCAACACTTGATGTGCTCCACAACACATGGACCATGGATTCAACACTTGATGTGCTCCACAACACGGACCATGGATTCAACACTTGATGTGCTCCACAACACACGGACCATGGATGGATTCAACACTTGATGTTCTCCACAACAAACGGACCATGGATGGATTCAACACTTGATGTGCTCCACATCACATGGACCATGGATGGATTCAACACTTGATGTGCTCCACAACACACGGACCATGGATGGATTCAACACTTGATGTGCTCCACAACACATGGACCATGGATTCAACACTTGATGTGCTCCACAACACATGGACCATGGATTCAACACTTGATGTTCTCCACAACACGGACCACAGATTCAACACTTGATGTGCTCCACAACACATGGACCACGGATTCAACACTTGATGTGCTCCACAACACATGGACCACAGATTCAACACTTGATGTGCTCCACAACATATGGACCATGGATTCAACACTTGATGTGCTCCACAACATGGACCATGGATTCAACACTTGATGTGCTCCACAACACACGGACCATGGATGGATTCAACACTTGATGTGCTCCACAACATATGGACCATGGATTCAACACTTGATGTGCTCCACAACACACGGACCATGGATGGATTCAACACTTGATGTGCTCCACAACATATGGACCATGGATGGATTCAACACTTGATGTGCTCCACAACACATGGACCATGGATTCAACACTTGATGTGCTCCACAACACATGAACCATGGATTCAACACTTGATGTGCTCCACAACACACGGACCATGGATTCAACACTTGATGTTCTCCACAACACACGGACCATGGATGGATTCAACACTTGATGTGCTCCACAACACATGGACCATGGATTCAACACTTGATGTGCTCCACAACACATGAACCATGGATTCAACACTTGATGTGCTCCACAACACACGGACCATGGATTCAACACTTGATGTGCTCCACAACATATGGACCATGGATGGATTCAACACTTGATGTGCTCCACAACATATGGACCATGGATGGATTCAACACTTGATGTGCTCCACAACATATGGACCATGGATGGATTCAACACTTGATGTGTTCCACAACATATGGACCATGGATGGATTCAACACTTGATGTGCTCCACAACATATGGACCATGGATGGATTCAACACTTGATGTGCTCGACAACACACAGACCACTGATTCAACACTTGATGTGCTCCACAACACACGGACCACCTCAATTTTCAGCAAGTCTTCTAGTCCTTATTCTAATTTGAGATACATGAAGACAAGCTAATAAACATAAAACAAATCCTGCTCTGATAGGGATTCAAACTCAGCATAACATTCAAGCAGTCAAGAGCACTAGCCACAGGAGCCTCTGGCTGGAGCTGTATTTGATCTTCCACAGCTCCTGTTATCCCACCTTGACAAAACAACACTGCACCCATTGTCCCATCTTGACGGTACAATATAGTACCCATTGTCCCACCTTGACAGAACAATATAGTACCCATGGTCCCACCTGACAGAACAATACAGCACCCATTGTCCTAAATTGACAGAACAATACAGCACGCATTGTCCCAAATTGACAGAACAATACAGCACACATTGTCCCATCTTGACAGAACAATACAGCACCCATTGACCCATCTTGACAGAACACAGCACCCATTGTCCCACCTTGACAGAACAATACAGTACCCATTGTCCCATCTTGATAGAACAATACAGTACCCATTGTCCCATCTTAAATCTAATAAACAGTTCATATAAGCCTAAGTAAACAGTTCATATAAGCCTAAGTAAACAGGTCACATAAGACAAAGTAAACAGGTCACAAAAGACAAAGTAAACAGGTCACATAAGACAAAGTAAACAGGTCACATAAGACTCAGTAAATAGATTGCCCAAACTAAAAAAAATTAGGATAATTTGTGAATACATGGACTCACTTTAATGCCAGCACTTCTACACTTGCCGACAGCATCTGGGACAGCAGCTCTGGGTGGGTCAATCATAGACATCAGTCCCACAAATCTCAGGCCAGTGATGGGGAAGTTGGGTCCCTCAGGGTCAAATTCAAAGTTGGGCGGGTATTCGTCTTCAGGCAACACATAATCACAGAATCCTATTTCAAATACACACACAGATCTATAACCATTGCAACATATAATCACAGAATTTTATTTCAAATACATACATACCTAATCACTCCTCTTCTACTTTGGGGTGTAGAGGTTACCAGAGAGGTCGTCAAACGTCTTTATTAGCAGTTTTCTCTCTGGCTTTGTTCCATTCCAGTCCTCTGTCAGCTAGCGACTGTCAGATGTCTTCCCACCGGACCCTGGGTCACCCTAGAGGTTTGATTCCCTGGTTCTTAGCCTCCCATGGTGGCCGATTTTTCCCCATTCTGCATGCATGTCCAAACCATCATAACTGTGACTGATCCACTCGGGTTTGTAAGGCCTGGGTATCAAGATCTTGACGTATTGTCTGATTACGGACTTTGTCCCTTCTTGTCACTTGGACCACCTTTCTCAGATATCTCATTTCCGAGGCCTGCAGCTGGCTTCTGTGAGCTGTTGTCATTGCCCATGACTCACACCCATAGGTCAGGACTGGTACATAGGTAGAGCAGTAAACAGCTCTTTTCGTCCTCCTGTCAATTTCTCTTTTGCTAAGAAACCCTCAGTTTATGACCTGGAAGAGTCTCCCAGCAGCTTCTTTTCGTGTAGCCAGCTCAGTCTTAATGCCTCCATTTCGGTCTAATACAACTCCAAGGTATTTGAACTGGTTAACCTGCTCCAATGCATACTGTCCCATCATTTACATACACAGATATTAACCATGGCAACACATAATCACATAATTCTATTTGAAATACATGCCGATCTATAACCATGGCAACAAATAATCACAGAATCCTATTTCAAATACAAACATTGATCTATAACCATGGCAACAGATAATCACAGAATGCTATTTCAAATACAAACATTGATCTATAATCATGGCAACACATTGACCATGAATAGCATCATCTACCAAGAACATGACACTTTCACATGATCAGTGACATCACACCATTAGACATCACACCATCAGACATCTTGACATTACAGCATCAGACATCACACCATCAGACATGACATCATGACATCACACCATCATGACATCACACCATCATGACATCACACCATCATGACATCACACCATCACGACATCACACCATCATGACATCACACCATCATGACATCACACCCTCATGACATCACACCCTCATGACATCACACCATCACACCATCACACCATCACACCATCACGACATCACACCATCACACCATCGTACATCACACCATCGTACATCACACCATCGTACATCACACCATCACACCATCGTACATCACACCATCGTACATCACACCATCGTACATCACAACATCGTACATCACACCATCGTACATCACACCATCGTACATCACACCATCGTACACCACACCATCACACCATCGTACATCACACCATCGTCCATCACACCATCGTACATCACACCATCACACCATCGTACATCACACCATCGTACATCACACCATCACACCATCGTACATCACACCATCGTACATCACACCATCGTACATCACACCATCGTACATCACACCATCACACGATCATACATCACACCATCACACAATCAGACATCACACCATCACACAATCAGACATCACACCATCACACAATCAGACATCACACCATCACACGATCAGACATCACACCATCACACGATCAGACACCACACCATCACACGATCAGACACCACGCCATCACACGATCAGACACCACGCCATCACACGATCAGACACCACGCCATCACACGATCAGACACCACGCCATCACACGATCAGACACCACGCCATCACACGATCAGACACCACGCCATCACACGATCAGACACCACGCCATCACACGATCAGACACCACGCCATCAGACAGACATCACACCATCAGACAGACATCACGCCATCAGACAGACATCACGCCATCAGACAGACATCACGCCATCAGACAGACATCACGCCATCAGACAGACATCACGCCATCAGACAGACATCACGCCATCAGACAGACATCACGCCATCAGACAGACATCATGCCATCAGACAGACATCACGCCATCAGACAGACATCATGCCATCAGACAGACATCACACCATCAGAAAGACATCACATTTTATTCATACCCTAACAAAAGCTACATCACCAGCATGACATCTCATCCATGTCCTAAGGAAACTCCACCATCAAACATGCTACCTCATCTGTGTCCTAACACAGTTCTGCCCAATGTCCCAGAATACAACCACGTCAGCTCAGTTACATTCTGACCATGTATTCAGGGACATGCAGACTCTCCCTAAGATTCTTACTCTAAACCAGCTATCCATCAAATCAATGACCTCTCCCCACATCTAGACCTTTCATCCATCAAATCAATGACCTTAGACTCTCCCCCCAATCTAGACCTTCCATCCATCAAATCAATGACCTTAGACTCTCTCCCCACATCTAAACTTTCCATCCATCAAATCAATGACCTTAGACTCTCTCCCCACATCTAGACCTTTCATCCATCAAATCAATGACCTTAGACTCTCTCCCCACATCTAGACCTTTCATCCATCAAATCAATGACCTTAGACACTCCCCCCCCCCCCCATCTAGACTTTCCATCCATCAAATCAATGACCTTAGACTCTCTTCCCACATCTAAACTTTCCATCCATCAAATCAATTACCTTAGACTCTCTCCCCACAGACCTTTCATCCATCAAATCAATGACCTTAGACGCTCTCCCCACATCTAAACTTTCCATACATCAAATCAATGACCTTAGACTCTCTCCCCACATCTAGACCTTCCATCCATCAAATCAATGACCTTAGACTCTCTCCTCACATCTAGACCATTCATCCATCAAATCCCTCACCTAAAACCCTCTTCTAAAGTCTATAGACTTTCATACATCAGATCACTGACTTCAGACTCTCCCCACATCTAGACCTTTCATCCATCAAATCAAAGACCTTAGACTCTCTCCCCACATCTAGACCTTTCATCCATCAAATGACTGACCTAAAACTCTCTCCCCAAGACTCCCCAGCTCCATGTAGGCAGCATTGAAAGCTTCGCGGAAGCTGTCGTCCAGGGGCTGGTCCTTGCCATGCATCAGGATTGTGGAGCAGCGGTCCATGATTCTCTCGGGGGCACCTTTCATCACCAGCAGGTAGCGGGGGTCATTGGGGTCTTCTGTCTCATGGATAGATACCTGAGGAGGGCAGCAAGTATTCTCAAGACCACATACAAATAAAGAATTAACACTTGAGGATTTCTTCCTCTATCACTCAATGTTAACAGGATTTCTTCCTCTATCACTCAATGTTAACAGGATTTCTTCCTCTATCACTCAATGTTAACAGGATTTCTTCCTCTATCACTCAATGTTAACAAAGACACTACAATGGCTGCCTACACAAAGTGTAGCTTCCTTTGCTGGATGAGAATCATCTGGAGCATATCATGAATTTTATGTCCAGGATATTTGGGTGTGTGGGGTAATGAGCAAGCTGAAAGACTGGCTGCTGCCGCCCTTCTGGGTAATGAGTTTTGATAAAGCAGAAGTGGTGAAGGTTTTCTGTGATATCATCTGTTGTACAGTCGCCAGCATCTTTCCCTCATCTCTTGTACAGTGCCAGCATCTTTCCCTCATCTCTTGTACAGTGCCAGCATCTTTTCCTCATCTCTTGTACAGTGCCAGCATCTTTTCCTCATCTCTTGTACAGTGCCAGCATCTTTTCTTCACTTGTACAGTGCCAGCATCTTTCCCTCATCTCTTGTACAGTGCCAGCATCTTTCCCTCATCTCTTGTACAGTGCCAGCATCTTTTCCTCATCTCTTGTACAGTGCCAGCATCTTTTCCTCACTTGTACAGTGCCAGCATCTTTTCCTCATCTTTTATACAGTGCCAGCATCTTTTCCTCATCTCTTGTACAGTGCCAGCATCTTTTCCTCCCTTGTACAGTGCCAGCATCTTTTCTTCCCTTGTACAGTGCCAGCATCTTTTCCTTATCTCTTGTACAGTGCCATCATCTTTTCCTCACTTGTACAGTGCCAGCATCTTTTCCTCATCTCTTGTACAGTGCCAGCATCTTTCCCTCATCTCTTGTACAGTGCCAGCATCTTTTCTTCACTTGTACAGTGCCATCATCTTTCCCTCATCTCTTGTACAGTGCCATCATCTTTCCCTCATCTCTTGTACAGTGCCAGCATCTTTCCCTCATCTCTTGTACAGTGCCATCATCTTTCCCTCATCTCTTGTACAGTGCCAGCATCTTTCCCTCATCTCTTGTACAGTGCCATCATCTTTCCCTCACCTCTTGTACAGTGCCAGCATCTTTCCCTCATCTCTTGTACAGTGCCAACATCTTCCCTTTACCTCTTGATCACTAGAATTTGTTTCATTCAGCCGCAGTGCTCGTTATAAATGATTCTATCATCCCAACAAAGTGTTTTTTGCTTCGTGCATTTAATGAATGTAATCTATTTTCCAGTATCACACATTTCTGCTTCAACAGCAGTACAGATCTGATTTAGGTTCAATAATCTCAGTTTGGGACTATTTTTCAATGTCTTTGACTTCCAGATTTCCTATTGTTTTAAAAACCTCAGTTGTAATTGTAATTTTCATTCTTATAGTTCTGCCTGTTTTCAACTGTATCTAGATTACCGCCTAAAAATGTGAATCGTTTCCCATTTTGAAGTAGGGCATCACCAAAAGGCATCACCAAAAGGCATCACCAAAAGGCATCACCAAAAGGGACTGGAGTGATTATTGTTGGACTGGGTTATTCTAATTTTCTGGAATGTTTAGACCCGTTTGTGGATTTCCCACTAACAATGTTTAAATTATTTAGACTCAGTTGTGGATTTCCCACTAACAATTTTTAAATTATTCAGACCCAGTTGTGGATTTTCCACCAATGATGTTTAAATTATTTAGACCCGGTTGTGGATTTCTCACTAACAATGAATTATACAGACCTGGTTGTGGATAACCCCCTAAAGATGTTTAAATTATTTAACATCTGATTTTGTTTGTGTAGCAGAAGAGCAGTGTCATCAATGAAGTCTAAGATCTATACTGAGTTGTTCAAGATTTTCTGTAGAAAATCCCCCCCCCCCCCCCCCCCCAATTGCTTTATCAATTTGCAGAAAAATTATTAGTTATATAAAAATGCAGGGCAGGAAGGAAGGGGGTGAGGATGATATTCAATGCTGAGGGGAAACAAGTCCCCAGTAGCAACTGGAACTATTAGCACGGAGACTGTCAGCTATTAGCACGGAGACTGTCAGCTATTAGCACGGAGACTGTCAGCTATTAGCACGGAGACTGTCAGCTATTAGCACGGAGACTGTCAGCTATTAGCACGGAGACTGTCAGCTATTAGCACGGAGACTGTCAGCTATTAGCACGGAGACTGTCAGCTATTAGCACGGAGACTGTCAGCTATTAGCACGGAGACTGTCAGCTATTAGCACGGAGACTGTCAGCTATTAGCACGGAGACTGTCAGCTATTAGCACGGAGACTGTCAGCTATTAGCACGGAGACTGTCAGCTATTAGCACGGAGACTGTCAGCTATTAGCACGGAGACTGTCAGCTATTAGCACGGAGACTGTCAGCTATTAGCACGGAGACTGTCAGCTATTAGCACGGAGACTGTCAGCTATTAGCACGGACACTGTCAGCTATTAGCACGGACACTGTCAGCTATTAGCACGGAGACTTGAAGAAGTTGACAGAGCATGTGCAGGGATGTTCTTGGTACAATGATGTCAATTCTGGATTCTTTAGTTCATTCCTTCATTCGTTGATTCTTTAGTTCATTCCTTCATTCGTTGATTCTTTAGTTCATTCCTTCATTCGTTGATTCTTTAGTTCATTCCTTCATTCATTGATTCTTTAGTTCATTCCTTCATTCGTTGATTCTTTAGTTCATTCCTTCATTCGTTGATTCTTTAGTTCATTCCTTCATTCGTTGATTCTTTAGTTCATTCCTTCATTCGTTGATTCTTTAGTTCATTCCTTCATTCGTTGATTCTTTAGTTCATTCCTTCATTCGTTGATTTCTTTAGTTCATTCCTTCATTCGTTGATTCTTTTAGTTCATTCCTTCATTCGTTGATTCTTTAGTTCATTCCTTCATTTGTTGATTCTTTAGTTCATTCCTTCATTCGTTGATTCTTTAGTTCATTCCTTCATTCGTTGATTCTTTAGTTCATTCCTTCATTCGTTGATTCTTTAGTTCATTCCTTCATTTGTTGATTCTTTAGTTCATTCCTTCATTCGTTGATTCTTTAGTTCATTCCTTCATTTGTTATGTAAAAGTCTATTCACAGTTCCCAATTGTGGCCTGCTTGCATTTTTTCAGTTTTCCACAAATAATGTGTGGGCGTTAATTCAAATAAATGACTGTAAAACAGAGCTGAGACACATACACATCTCTTTGTTAGGACAGAGGTGACACAAGGAGGACATGCATTTAACAGAGAGAGAGAGAGACATTTACACATCTTTTTGTTAGCAGGACAGAGGTGACACAAGGAGGACATGTGTTTAGCAGAGATAGAGAGACATTTACACATCTCTTTGTTAGCAGGACAGAGGTGACACAAGGAGGACATGTGTTTAGCAGAGATAGAGAGACATTTACACATCTCTTTGTTAGCAGGACAGAGGTGACACAAGGAGGACATGAGTTAGCAGGACAGAGGTGACACAAGGAGGACATGAGTTTAACAGAGAGAGAGACAGAGACAGAGGGGGGGGGGGGACATACAGAACAAGAGAGAAAGAGTTGCTGTTAATGTTTTATTAGAATGACAAGACAAATTTACTTTAATATTTAAATTTTTTGACGAGTGAGTTTAAAATGTGTATTATTTTTAACTGTAGAGAGGGAAAGGAAGGAAGGCAGAGAAATAGCAAGTGAGAGTTTAATGTTTGTACAAGTATTAGGGTAAACATGCATAACTAACTAAAAGATTTGGCTTTAAAATCAATTTTTATTAACTGCTCTGTAGATAAGAAGATTACCTGTTTGCAAAGTTCATTCTGACATGGTAGAATTTTCAGAGAGAATTTTCACTACCTGCTCTTGTTTGCAATGATTGGGTGGTACTAACAGACAGGTTTTTGTCTGCACACATTTAACACATGTGACATTTTTGATACCCTCATTTGCACAATAGTGTCTTCAAATGAATACTAAAGATAAAAAAAGTTAAATCTTAAAATCTGAAAGAAACTGACCTGATATTTGTTGGTTGAATTAAATGGGATTTCACAAATCTTTTTGTTCCTGCGACGATATTCTGTGACATTTCCGATGGAAAGTTCCACACATTTCAGCAGAGCTGACTCAGAGGCATCTCCGTTACAATCTCTAATGGAGGGGTTACAGAGACAAACATTACATTTGCAAGTAAGTGACATTAGAAGAGATTTGAATTAGAAATAAGATTACACTGATAAATAATTAATTGCACAGACAACAAATGTTAGGTTTTCTACTACTGCTCATGTTCTTGACATCAAATTATATTCTCTAATTTTGTTCTGGACATCAAATCTATGTTGAATTGTTTTGAAGACGAATTTGTTTTTATGCAGCAACTCATACTATTTACTAACATAAACAGAACTGGCTAAAAAACTAGCTGCACACACTTTTACACATTCTCACAAGTGCTGCACACACTCGTACACATTCTCACAAGTGCTGCACACACTCGTACACATTCTCACAACAAGTACTGCACACACTTGTACCCATTCTCACAAGTGCTACACACACTTCCTACTCATGCCCACAACAAATGCTACATACACTTGTATACATTTTCACAAGTGCTACACACATTCTTACAAATTCTCTCACGTGCTACACACCCTCCTACACATTCCCACAACGAGTGCTACAAACATTCATACAAATTATCTCACATGCTACACACCCTCCCACACATTCCCACAACCAGTGCTACACACACTCCTATAAATTTCACACAGCAAGTGCTACACACTCCTATACATTTCACACAGCAAGTTCTTCACACACTCCTATACATTTCACACAGCAAGTGCTTCACACACTCCTATACATTTCACACAGCAAGTGCTTCACACACTCCTACACATTTCACACAGCAAGTGCTTCACACACCCCTATAAATTGCGCACAGCAAGTGCTTCACACACCTCTATACATTTTCACACAGCAAGTGCTTCACACACTCCTAAATATTTCACACAGCAAGTGCTGCACACACCCCTATACATTTCACACAGCAAGTGCTGCACACACCTCTATACATTTCACACAGCAAGTGCTGCACACACCCCTATACATTTCACACAGCAAGTGCTGCACACACTCCTATACATTTCACACAGCAAGTGCTGCACACACCTCTATACATTTCACACAGCAAGTGCTGCACACACCTCTATACATTTCACACAGCAAGTGCTGCACACACTCATATACATTTCACACAGCAAGTGCTGCACACACCTCTATACATTTCACACAGCAAGTGCTGCACACACTCCTATACATTTCACACAGCAAGTGCTGCACACACCTCTATACATTTTCACACAGCAAGTGCTGCACACACTCATATACATTTCACACAGCAAGTGCTGCACACACTCATATACATTTCACACAGCAAGTACTGCACACACCTCTATACATTTCACACAGCAAGTGCTGCACACACTCATATACATTTCACACAGCAAGTGCTGCACACACCTCTATACATTTCACACAGCAAGTGCTGCACACACTCATATACATTTCACACAGCAACTGCTGCACACACCTCTATACATTTCACACAGCAAGTGCTGCACACACTCCTATACATTTCACACAGCAAGTGCTGCACACACCTCTATACATTTCACACAGCAAGTGCTGCACACTCCTATACATTTCACACAGCAAGTTCTTCATACACTCCTATACATTTCACACAGCAAGTGCTTCACACACTCCTATACATTTCACACAGCAAGTGCTTCACACACTCCTACACATTTCACACAGCAAGTGCTTCACACACCCCTATAAATTGCACACAGCAAGTGCTTCACACACCTCTATACATTTCACACAGCAAGTGCTTCACACACTCCTAAATATTTCACACAGCAAGTGCTGCACACACCCCTATACATTTCACACAGCAAGTGCTGCACACACCTCTATACATTTCACACAGCAAGTGCTGCACACACCCCTATACATTTCACACAGCAAGTGCTGCACACACTCCTATACATTTCACACAGCAAGTGCTGCACACACCTCTATACATTTCACACAGCAAGTGCTGCACACACCTCTATACATTTCACACAGCAAGTGCTGCACACACTCATATACATTTCACACAGCAAGTGCTGCACACACCTCTATACATTTCACACAGCAAGTGCTGCACACACTCCTATACATTTCACACAGCAAGTGCTGCACACACCTCTATACATTTCACACAGCAAGTGCTGCACACACTCATATACATTTCACACAGCAAGTGCTGCACACACTCATATACATTTCACACAGCAAGTACTGCACACACCTCTATACATTTCACACAGCAAGTGCTGCACACACTCATATACATTTCACACAGCAAGTGCTGCACACACCTCTATACATTTCACACAGCAAGTGCTGCACACACTCATATACATTTCACACAGCAAGTGCTGCACACACCTCTATACATTTCACACAGCAAGTGCTGCACACACTCCTATACATTTCACACAGCAAGTGCTGCACACACCTCTATACATTTCACACAGCAAGTGCTGCACACACTCCTATACATTTCACACAGCAAGTGCTGCACACACTCATATACATTTCACACAGCAATTGCTGCACACACTCCTATACATTTCACACAGCAAGTGCTGCACACACTCATATACATTTCACACAGCAAGTGCTGCACACACTCATATACATTTCACACAGCAAGTGCTGCACACACTCCTATACATTTCACACAGCAAGTGCTGCACACACCTCTATACATTTCACACAGCAAGTGCTGCACACACCTCTATACATTTCACACAGCAAGTGCTGCACACACTCATATACATTTCACACAGCAAGTGCTGCACACACTCATATACATTTCACACAGCAAGTGCTGCACACACCTCTATACATTTCACACAGCAAGTGCTGCACACACTCCTATACATTTCACACAGCAAGTGCTGCACACACCTCTATACATTTCACACAGCAAGTGCTGCACACACCTCTATACATTTCACACAGCAAGTGCTGCACACACCTCTATACATTTCACACAGCAAGTGCTGCACACACTCATATACATTTCACACAGCAAGTGCTGCACACACTCATATACATTTCACACAGCAAGTGCTGCACACACTCATATACATTTCACACAGCAAGTGCTGCACACACCTCTATACATTTCACACAGCAAGTGCTGCACACACCTCTATACATTTCACACAGCAAGTGCTGCACACACCCCTATACATTTCACACAGCAAGTGCTTCACACACTCCTATACATTTCACACAGCAAGTGCTTCACACACTCCTATAAATTTCACACAGCAAGTGCTGCACACACCTCTATACATTTCACACAGCAAGTGCTACACACACCCCTATACATTTCACACAGCAAGTGCTTCACACACTCCTATAAATTTCACACAGCAAGTGCTTCACACACTCCTATAAATTTCACACAGCAAGTGCTGCACACACCTCTATACATTTCACACAGCAAGTGCTGCACACACCTCTATACATTTCACACAGCAAGTCCCGCTGGACAGTATCACTCACCGAAGTTCAGGGGTATGCTCAGCCACTGACTGAACCTAAAGTTTCAACCACTGACTGGCCCTAAAGTTCTAGTCACTGACTGTACCCTAAAGTTCCAACCAGTGACTGACACCAAAGTTCCAACCACTGACTGACACCAAAGTACCAACCACTGACTGATACCAAAGTACCAACCACTGACTGACACCAAAGTTTCAGCCACTGACCTCCCTACCCCCCCCCCCCCCCCCCTCTCCCAAGTTTTAGCTCACCGTTTCAGTACTGGCACATCCTCCTGTCCAACTTTGAACTCAGCACGGTTACATAAGATGCCAATTCTGGCAAGAGCCATCCAAGACTGGTCGTTCTGAGAATACAAGGCGTCTGAAACAGAACCATATCCAGGTTTAGATCTGCTACTAACATTTGTGTTCCTGTACTAGCTTGATCTGGTCACAAGCTATCATGGTTGTTTGTCTGTCAATCTGACAACATACATGTACACACACATGCATACAAACGAGCTTGCAGACATAAACATGGTCTTGTTCTATGTTCTAGTCAAATGGTCTTGTTCTATGTTCTAGACAAATGGTCTTGTTCTATGTTCTAGACAAATGGCGTGTTCTATGTTCTAGACAAATGGTCTTGTTCTATGTTCTAGACAAATGGTCTTGTTCTATGTTCTAGACAAATGGTCTTGTTCTATGTTCTAGTCAAATGGTCTTGTTCTATGTTCTAGACAAATGTTCTTGTTCTATGTTCTAGACAAATGGTCTTGTTCTATGTTCTAGACAAATGGTCTTGTTCTATGTTCTAGACAAATGGTCTTGTTCTATGTTCTTGACAAATGGTCTTGTTCTATGTTCTAGACAAATGGTCTTGTTCTATGTTCTAGACAAATGGTCTTGTTCTATGTTCTAGACAAATGGTCTTGTTCTATGTTCTAGACAAATGTACTTGTTCTATGTTCTAGTCAAATGGTCTTGTTCTATGTTCTAGACAAATGGTCTTGATCTATGTTCTAGACAAATGGCCTTGTTTTATGTTCTAGACAAATGGTATAGTTTTATGTTCTAGACAAATGGCCTTGTTCTATGTTCTAGACAAATGGCCTTGTTCTATGTTCTAGACAAATGGCCTTGTTCTATGTTCTAGACAAATGGTCTTGTTCTATGTTCTAGACAAATGGTCTTGTTCTATGTTCTAGTCAAATGGTCTTGTTCTATGTTCTAGTCAAATGGTCTTGCTCTATGTTCTAGACAAATGGTCTTGCTCTATGTTCTAGACAAATGGTCTTGATCTATGTTCTAGTCAAATGGTCTTGTTCTATGTTCTAGACAAATGGTCTTGATCTATGTTCTAGTCAAATGGTCTTGTTCTATGTTCTAGACAAATGGTCTTGTTCTATGTTCTAGACAAATGGTCTTGTTCTATGTTCTAGACAAATGGTCTTGTTCTATGTTCTAGACAAATGGTCTTGTTCTATGTTCTAGACAAATGGTCTTGTTCTATGTTCTAGACAAATGGTCTTGTTCTATGTTCTAGACAAATGGTCTTGTTCTATGTTCTAGACAAATGGTCTTGTTCTATGTTCTAGACAAATGGTCTTGTTCTAGACAAATGGTCTTGTTCTAGACAAATGGTCTTGTTCTATGTTCTAATTAAATGGCCTTGTTCTACAACATTCCACATGTGAACAGCTACCAAGCAGCCTGTCCTCTCATGATCTTCTGTCCTCTCCACAGTACTCTCATATTCTTCTGTCTTACCACTGTCCTCTCATAATCTTGTCTTCTCCATTTTTCTTTTATAATCTTGTCTTCTCCACTTTTCTCTCATAATCTTGTCTTCTCCACTTTTCTCTCATAATCTTGTCTTCTCCACTGTCCTCTCATGATCTTGTCCTCTCCACTGTTCTCTCATGATCTTCTGTCTTTTGATGATCTTCTGTCTTCTGATGATCTTCTGTCTTCTCATGATCTTCTGTCTTCTCATGATCTTCTGTCTTCTCATGATCTTCTGTCTTGTCATGATCTTCTGTCTTCTCATGATCTTCTGTCTTCTCATGATCTTCTGTCTTCTCATGATCTTCTGTCTTCTCATGATCTTCTGTCTTCTCATGGTCTTCTGTCTTCTCATGATCTTCTGTCTTCTCCACTGTACTCTCATGATCTTCTGTCCTCTCCACTGTACTCTCATGATCTTCTGTCTTCTCCACTGTTCTCTCACGATCTTCTGTCTTCTCCACTGTACTCTCATGATCTTCTGTCTTCTCCACTGTACTCTCATGATCTTCTGTCCTCTCCACTGTCCCCTCATGATATTCTGTCTTCTCCACTGTCCTCTCATGATCTTCTGTCCCCTCCACCGTCCTCTCATGATCTTCTGTCTTTTCCACTGTACTCTTGTGATCCTCTTATCTCCACCCCCCGCCCCCTTTTCCAACCCTGATGTCAATGTGAATATATTTCAAGTGTTTACCAGTATGAAAGTAATATAATATTACCATAAATAACATGTTCTAATTGTCAGTGGTTGCAGTTTATGTCTGGCAAAGAAACACTTAATATTTCTACATACTCCATTGGTTTTCACTGGTGTCTGCCTCCACGATGCGGCTATCAAACCACATGTGAGCTACAGTCATCCTGTTCTGGGTCAAGGTTCCTGTCTTGTCGGAGCAGATGGTGGACGTGGAGCCCAGAGTTTCCACAGCTTCCAGGTTCTTCACCAGGCAGTTCTTCTTGGCCATACGCTTGGCAGTCAGTGTCAGGCACACCTGTAACACAACAAGGGTTTCAGTCATACCTGTCCAACATTGCCACAGACCTGTAACACAACAAAGGTTTCAGTCGTACCTGTCCAACATTGCCACAGACCTGTGACTAGCTACAAGACAGCACAGATGCCAGATTGGCTGGAAGCACAATTATCAGACTAGGGAGATGAAGTTAGCTGAGTATCTTTTACAGGAAGTTGCAGAAAAAACACCAACCTTTATTTGGCTGTTGTGATTTTTCTAGGCAAATTTGTTTCCCCAGTAGTTTGCCACTGCTTTCTGAGCAGTCAGCAGCACTGTGGAAATCAACATAGGACAGATCATTCACAGGTGAGATTTAACCCGACACCCTGGCATTGCACAGCTTGTTTGCAATGCCTAAGCCACAGATAGCATAGACTAAAGACAGTACAGATTTATGACTAGATAAAAGACTTTATGGAATCTAGGGCTAGACCTATATTTTATAGACCAATCGGCACAAGATGGCTGATGTGGTCAGCATTTAGCCAGCCGCCTTGACTTCCTGGAACTGCATCCGGTACCCACTCAAGGCTGGGTCGACCTGGGAGCTAAGGTAATTTTGGAAACAGTCAGGATCTTCCAGTGAGTAAACCCACGACCTTCAGATCCATGAGGAGCGTCTAGCCGCTCCCCCTCAGCGACTCCCACAGATATAAGACTTATCACAAGACAGTACAGATATAAGACTGTCAGAAGATGGTATAGATTTAAGAATAGATGGAAGACAGTATATATATATATATATATATATATATATATATATATATATATATATATATATATATATATATATAAAGTCTAGATGCAGGACAGTACAGATGTAATACTAGCCTGTAAATATTTCACAGACTAACTGGGAGACAGCACAGACTTTTATGGAAGACTAGTTTTCAGTCGCATGATTTGCATACGTATCATAAGAAGGATGGTGATGAGTATGAGAAGAACAATTTTTTTCCATAGTTTAGTTTTATAAAGATAAAGTTTAACAAGATTCTGTTTTGTTTACTGGGAAATGGCAAAGTCTGTGTTCAATCAGTATGCCAGATTTATGCTGCCTGTGTGCCAGATTTATGCTGCCTGTGTGCCACATTTGTGTGCTAGCATGTGCTGACTCAAATCTACCTGCCTGTTTACACTACTCAAATGTGTCAAATCTATAAACAACATGTGTAAATAAAACAGGAAAAAACATACAATCTATAAATAAAACATGAAAACAAACTTACCGTGACGGTAGCCAGGAGACCTTCAGGTACCCAAGCCACAATGATACCAATGAGAAAGATGACGGCATCTAGCCAGTTGTAGCCCAGGATGAAGGCGATGATGAAAAATAGGACGCCAACAAAAACAGCACAAAATGTGATAATGTGGATAAAGTGAGCAATTTCTTTGGCTATTGGGGTTTCTCCAACCTCGAGACCTGAGGTCAAGGTTGCAATTCGGCCAATCACCGTCTTGTCTCCAACCTTGACAACAATACCAGATGCTGTACCTGTTGATGATAACAAAATTATAGCAGACTCGAAATGTTACTTTGATAGTTAGATAGTTGAGAGAATAAAATTATATAGCAGACTCGAAATGTTACTTTGATAGTTAGATAGTTGAGAGAATAAAATTATATAGACACAAAATGTTACTTTGATAGATAGTTGAGAGAATAAAATTATATAGCAGACTCAAAATGTTACTTTGATAGATAGTTGAGAGAATAAAATTATATAGCAGACTCAAAATGTTACTTTGATAGTTAGATAGTTGAGAGAATAAAATTATATAGCAGACTCAAAATGTTACTTTGATAGTTAGATAGTTAAGAGAATAAAATTATATAGCAGACTCAGAATGTTACTTTGATAGTTAGATAGTTGAGAGAATAAAATTATATAGCAGACTCGAAATGTTACTTTGATAGTTAGATAGTTGAGAGAATAAAATTATATAGCAGACTCGAAATGTTACTTTGATAGTTAGATAGTTGAGAGAATAAAATTATATAGACACAAAATGTTACTTTGATAGATAGTTGAGAGAATAAAATTATATAGCAGACTCAAAATGTTACTTTGATAGATAGTTGAGAGAATAAAATTATATAGCAGACTCAAAATGTTACTTTGATAGTTAGATAGTTGAGAGAATAAAATTATATAGCAGACTCAAAATGTTACTTTGATAGTTAGATAGTTGAGAGAATAAAATTATATAGCAGACTCAAAATGTTACTTTGATAGTTAGATAGTTGAGAGAATAAAATTATATAGCAGACTCAAAATGTTACTTTGATAGTTAGATAGTTGAGAGAATAAAATTATATAGCAGACTCAAAATGTTACTTTGATAGTTAGATAGTTGAGAGAATAAAATTATATAGCAGACTCAAAATGTTACTTTGATAGTTAGATAGTTGAGAGAATAAAATTATATAGCAGACTCAAAATGTTACTTTGATAGTTAGATAGTTGAGAGAATAAAATTATATAGCAGACTCAAAATGTTACTTTGATAGATAGTTGAGAGAATAAAATTATATAGCAGACTCAAAATGTTACTGTGATAGATAGATAGTTGAGAGAATAAAATTATATAGCAGACTCAAAATGTTACTTTGATAGTTAGATAGTTGAGAGAATAAAATTATATAGCAGACTCAAAATGTTACTTTGATAGTTAGATAGTTGAGAGAATAAAATTATATAGCAGACTCAAAATGTTACTTTGATAGTTAGATAGTTGAGAGAATAAAATTATATAGCAGACTCAAAATGTTACTTTGATAGTTAGATAGTTGAGAGAATAAAATTATATAGCAGACTCAAAATGTTACTTTGATAGTTAGATAGTTGAGAGAATAAAATTATATAGCAGACCCAACTGTTACTTTAAGCATCCCAGATTTGTTAAAAAAAAATGTATTTGACTAGCTGAGCACTGAAATAGAATAAAAATAAGTCACCAACAGCATTAGTGCAGGATAAAGACACCTGTGATACAGTAATAGAAATGTAACCAACAGCATTAGTGCAGGATAAAGACACCTGTGATACAGTAATAGAAATGTAACCAACAGCATTAGTACAGGATAAAGACACCTGTGATACAGTAATAGAAATGTAACCAACAGCATTAGTGCAGGAGAAAGACACCTGTGATACAGTAATAAAAATGTAACCAACAGCATTAGTGCAGGATAAATTCACCTGTGATACAGTAATAGAAATGTAACCAACAGCATTAGTGCAGGAGAAAGACACCTGTGATACAGTAATAGAAATGTAACCAACAGCATTAGTGCAGGATATAGACACCTGTGATACAGTAATAGAAATGTAACCAACAGCATTAGTGCAGGATAAAGACACTTGGGGTACAATAATAGAGCATGGGAGAAAGACACTGTGGTACCACAACAGAAATGTAACCAATAGCATATGAGAAAAACTCCCAGGCCTGCCACCATGAAGAAAACATTGGGTGGAATGATCATCTTCATAATTTTCTAGGCAGCATGAGTAGGTGGGGTGGGGTTGGGGGTCCTTATTGTGCAATAATAATAATTATTATTTTCTGATTTGAGTGCTGAGGTCCTGTTGTGGAGATAAAAGGAACAGACATTCTGCCGTCTGACAAACATGTCCTAAAAGTCAGCATGTTTCTTGCTTGAGGAGTGAGGAAATATCAGTCTGCAAACAAACAAGCCAGATCTCAAAAATGAACATGCACACAAAACTCAAATTCTCAAAAAACTAAAAGTCCAGAAGTGGATAAACAAAACTTTCTGCTGGAGTTTGCAGCCAGTGGCCACAAGGAAGAATATCAATGTGTTCTGAACGGCAATAAATACAAGAATATATCTGAAATTATATGAAATGTGTGAACAATGACTTCAAGAAGCTGGCTATACTCCAGGTTGAGGTACTTGTGAAAACACCTTTGGTAGAACAATAGAAAGAAACATTACCTTCAACAGCATTGGTGGAGAAAAAAGCTAAGTTTCTCGTTTCCAGTGGGTTCTCATGGGTGAAATCTGGCGTTCGGGTTTGGGGCTCAGATTCTCCGGTCAGGGAAGAGTTGTCAATCTGGAATCACAAGAACATGGGTGATATTTCCCTGGCCTAGCAACTAACCATTCAGAACCTGATACTGTAAACCACTTATACATCACAGCCTGACATAACACACCCCAACCTGACTTTAAATCACAATGTGACGTTACATCATACCCTGACAGATTACATCACAACCTGACATTGTAAACCATTGATACATCACAACTTGTTATTACATCACAACCTCAAATATTACATCACACGACCTCACATCACAGCCTGCCATATTACATCAGAGCCAGCCATATTACATCACAGCCAGCCATATTACATCACCGCCAGCCACATTACATCACCGCCAGCCACATTACATCACCGCCAGCCACATTACATCACCGCCAGCCACATTACACCACCGCCCCCCCCCCACCCCCCCCCCCCCACCCCCACCCCCCCCCCCCCCCCCCCCCCCCCCCCCCCCACCCCCCCCCCCCACCCCACCCCCCCACCCCCCCCCCCCCCCCCCCCCCACCCCCACCCCCCCCCCCCCCCCCCACACCCCCCCCCCCCCCCCCCCCACCCCCCCCCCCCCCCCCACCCCCCCCCCCCCCCCCCCCCCCCCACCCCCCCCCACCCCCCCCCCCCCCCCCCCCCCCCCCCACCCCCCCCCCCCCCCCCCCCCCCCCCCCCCCCCCCCCCCCCCCCCACCCCCCCCCCCCCCCCCCCCCCCCCCCCCCGCCAGCCACATTACACCACCGCCAGCCACATTACACCACCCGCCAGCCACATTACACCACCGCCAGCCACATTACACCACCGCCAGACATATTACACCACCGCCAGACAGATTACACCACCGCCAGACAGATTACACCACCGCCAGACACATTACACCACCGCCTGACACATTACACCACCGCCAGCCACATTACACCACCGCCAGCCACATTACACCACCGCCAGCCACATTACACCACCGCCAGCCACATTACACCACCGCCAGCCACATTACACCACCGCCAGCCACATTACACCACCGCCAGCCACATTACACCACCGCCAGCCACATTACACCACCGTCAGCCACATTACACCACCGCCAGCCACATTACACCACCGCCAGCCACATTACACCACCGCCAGCCACATTACACCACCGCCAGACACATTACACCACCGCCAGACACATTACACCACCACCAGACACATTACACCACCACCAGACACATTACACCACCACCAGACATATTACACCACCACCAGACATATTACACCACCACCAGACATATTACACCACCGCCTGACATATTACACCACCGCCTGACATATTACACCACCGCCTGACATATTACACCACTGCCTGATATATTACACCACAGCCTGACATATTACACCACCTCCAGACATATTACACCACCTCCAGACATATTACACCACCTCCAGACATATTACACCACCTCCAGACATATTACACCACCTCCAGACATATTACACCACCTCCAGACATATTACACCACAGCCTGACACATTACACCACAGCCTGACATATTACACCACAGTCTGACATATTACACCACAGCCTGACATATTACACCACCACCAGACATATTACACCACCACCAGACATATTACACCCCCACCTGACATATTACATTCCCACTTGACATATTACATCACCACCTGACATATTACATCCCCACTTGACATATTACATCACCACCTGACATATTACATCACCACCTGACATATTACATCTGACAGTAACTTGCTGCTATCCATTTCAATACAGCTGCAGGCCAGTCAACCTCAACAAATTCCATCGCTGGTGTATTTTTTTAAACATAGATTCTGGTTGCATTCTCTACAGCCAGCGCATTTCTGTCGTCTTCCTTGATGGTTTCAATCGATGCGCGTATAATTACACTAATTTCTATTTTATGCGTGCCACCTTCATTGTTTTTCTCGGTTCATCTTTCTATATCTGTTTGACTGGTATTTTTAGCTGATTTTATTTTTCTTTTCTATTTTACTTGCAGTATCTTTAATTCAGTTGTGGAAATCATTGGTAGCAGTTTAATAAGAAATCGTGGAAACAATGCAGATATATGGTTTCATAGAAGAATGGTACAACAATGGAGAGACTGAAGTGTCTTCCCTTCACCGACTGTGAATCCATTGGAAATTTCTGGTTGTTTGTCCATCTCTGGACTTAAGTGTTGTTCCAGAACTAGAGTTTTACGTGCACATCCGTTTTACAAATATAATTTTTTTTCTCTAAGCAGATTGCTGATTCCTTGCCTCTCAGGCAAATACACTCCGACTTAAAGGGAACTTCCTAAATTAATTAATCAACTTTTACGAAATGCTTGTTTGCTAGTTGGTGGTTACCACTGGTACATCAGAGCCCGGCTTAACATGATTTGCTCAATTACATTTTCTATCTTGTGTTGATGTAAGGGCCGTGACTCTCCTATTTCCTATAGACCACATATGTTTCACAAAATGCCCACCAATTTGCCAGTCAGCATTTATGTAACTTTGGCCACAAAGAGCAAGAACTTTTCTACACTGAAAATACAGTGGACACTATATATCCCAGTGATATCCCTAATGGATGAACATGATATTATTGATGATGAAAATACTACTACATGAACTGTATCTGATATATCTTTGCATATTTGATTTTTTTAGTGATTTCTGTCCCCATGTAGGACAAATTTTTCGTTATTTTGAAGCCCCACTTGTCTGTTGCCCGAGGCCCTAATATAATCTAACGGTTGAACGGGGTTTCTGGGACTTTTCCAAGGGTGATCCTCATCCGAATGGTGGCACTTTGTGTCACTGTGTGTTTACCACTTAGTGTGATGTCCCGGTGGGGTAAGAGTCGGTCAGTCAGTAAAAGTCATTTCCATTATTTATCACTCTTGTCAGGTCCTTTATATATGTAAATTAATCTCACCTTAAATCCGCTAGCAGAAATAATTCTGATGTCAGCAGGCACACGATCTCCAAACTTGACCTCCACAATGTCGCCAACAACAATTTCTTCAGCCAGGATGCTCATCTTGTGCCCACCACGAACCACCAGGGCATACTGCAGTACAGACAATCATGGCAATCACTTGCAACACATTTTTCATGTTCAGATATTGAAATTACAGGTTCATTCACAACAGCTTATTTCCCAGTAGGTTCATTCACAGTAGGTTTATTTCCCAGTAGGTTCATTCACAGTAGGTTTATTTCCCAGTAAGTTCATTCCCAGTAGGTTCATTCACTACAGCTTCATTCCCAGTAGGTTCATTCACTACAGCTTCATTCCCAACAGCTTCATTCCCAACAGCTTCATTCCCAACAGCTTCATTCACAACAGCTTCATTCACAACAGATTCATTCACAACAGCTTCATTCACAACAGATTCATTCACAACAGATTCATTCACAACAGATTCCCTTCACAACAGTTTCCTTCACAACAGTTTCCTTCACAACAGCTTGATTAGCAACAGATTTATTCCCAGCAGCTTGGTTAGCAACAGGTACATTTAAAAACTGGTTAGCATTAGGTCTATTTTAGATGTTAAGAATTTAGATTTAGTAGGCCGTCAATAAAAAAAAAGGTGTTCTCTACATCTCAGAAAGACTTGCTTTGATAAAGTGCCCACTAAGTGATTTGATTTGGCTCTCATCATGATGTGCCTTGCCGACTGGCATGGGCAATCATGCCTCTCCGCAATCTGCGATCTCCTGCAGCATGTATTAGTTTGTGTGCCGACACACCTCCATGCCATGCAACAAGACTGTAAAGAATCTTCTCTCGTTGTCTTCCTCTATCCCTCCTTTCACAGATCTTTCCAATAGTCACAAAATGTATGCATTGGAGCAGGTCAACCAGTTCAAATACTTTGGAGTTGTGTTAGATCAAAATGAAGGCCTTCAGACTGAGCTGGCTACACGAAAAGCAGTTGCTAGGAGACTCCTCCAAGCCATAAACCAAGGGTTTCTTAGCAAAAGAGAAATTGGCAAGAAAATGGCTGTTTACTGCTCTACCTATGTACCAGTCCTGACCTATGAGTGTGAGTCATGGACAATGACAACAGCTCACAGAAGCCAGCTGCAGGCCTCGGAAATGAGATATCTGAGAAAGGTGGTCCAAGTGACAAGAAGGGATAAAGTCCGCAATCAGACAATACGTCAAGATCTTGATACCCAGTCCTTACAAACCAGAGGGGATCAGTCACAGTTACGATGGTTTGGACGTATACAGAATGGGAGAAAATCGGCCACCATGGCAGGCATGGGAGGCTAAGAACCAGGAAACCGGACCACCAGGAAGACCCAGGGTCTGGTGAGAAGACAACATCCGACAGTCCCTAACTGACAGAGGACTGGAATGGAACAAAGCCAGAAGGAAAACTGCTGATAGAGGCACCTGGCAATTCCTCATGCAAACCTCTACACGCCAAGGTAGAAGAGGAATGTTGAATTAAGAATTGACATCACAGCACTCAGGACACTCCCATAAGCGCTCCGTCCCCATCTTCAGCAGCAAGTGAAAAGTTAAAATTCCGATGGTACCAGTTATAGTCTGATATATCCGTCTTGTCCTTTTCTGAGTGTTGAGCGTCGGTGAGATCCCCTTGTAACTCCTTGCAGTGCCATTCTCCTCAGACCGTAATGATCTATCTGTTCCTCGGAAAGAAACAGATACTAGTAATGTGTCAACAGAGAAGGCCACAAGAAACATACTAGTGATGTGTCAACAGAGAAGGCCACAAGAAACAGATACTAGTGATGTGTCAATGGAGAAGGCCACAAGTAACAGATACTAGTGATGTGTCAACAGAGAAGGCCACAAGAAACAGATACTAGTAATGTGTCAACAGAGAAGGCCACAAGAAACAGATACTAGTGATGTGTCAATGGAGAAAGCCACAAGTAACAGATACTAGTGATGTGTCAATGGAGAAGGCCACAAGAAATAGATACTAGTAATGTGTCAATGGAGAAGGCCACAAGAAACAGATACTAGTAATGTGTCAATGGAGAAGGCCACAAGAAACAGATACTAGTAATGTATCAATGGAGAAGGCCACAAGAAACAGATACTAGTAATGTGTCAACAAAAAAGGCCACAAGTAACAGATACTAGTGATGTGTCAACAGAGAAGGCCACAAGAAATAGATACTAGTAATGTGTCAATGGAGAAGGCCACAAGAAACAGATACTAGTAATGTGTCAATGGAGAAGGCCACAAGAAACAGATACTAGTAATGTGTCAACAGAGAAGGCCACAAGAAACAGATACTAGTAATGTGTCAACAGAGAAGGCCACAAGAAACAGATACTAGTGATGTGTCAATGGAGAAGGCCACAAGAAATAGATACTAGTGATGTGTCAACAGAGAAGGCCACAAGAAATAGATACTAGTGATGAGTCAACAGAGAAAGCCACATCATATACCTAGATACTAATAATTTGTAAAGGAAGGAGGCAGCAGGAATTTTTCAATAAAAGCCAATGTACCATACAACTGCCTGTGTCTGCTTACCTGTGGCACCATGTTCTTGAAGGAGTCCATGATCCTAGAGCTCTTGGCTTCCTGATAATAGGAGAAGATTCCGGTAACCAGGACTACAGCCGTCAGCACGATGCCCAGGTACAGCTGCAGATTAAAAACCCACACTAAAACAAGGTGTGTAGGGGTGATGATGGCTGCACTTAATGTAACACAGATGACAACTTAATAATAATAACGGAACTACCAGAAGGATTTATGGCAAGAGAAAAATAGAAAGGCAACAAGTTTCTTGATCACCCAGTCAGTTGTCAAGGTGATGTTTAAGGAAGCAATGTAGACATGATCACCCAGTCAGTTGTCAAGGTGATGTTTAAGGAAGCAATGTAGACATGATCACCCAGTCAGTTGTCAAGGTGATGTTTTTAAGGAAGCAATGTAGACCAGTCAGTTGTCAAGGTGATGTTTTTAAGGAAGCAATGTAGACCAGTCAGTTGTCAAGGTGATGTTTTTAAGGAAGCAAGGTAGAAATGATCACCCAGTCAGTTGTCAAGGTGATGTTTTTAAGGAAGCAATGTAGACCAGTCAGTTGTCAAGGTGATGTTTTTAAGGAAGCAATGTAGACCAGTCAGTTGTCAAGGTGATGTTTTTAAGGAAGCAAGGTAGACATGATCACCCGGTCAGTTGTCAAGGTGATGTTTTTAAGGAAGCAATGTGGACATGATCACCCAGTCAGTTGTCAAGGTGATGTTTTTAAGGAAGCAAGGAAGACATGATCACCCAGTCAGTTGTCAAGGTGATGTTTTTAAGGAAGCAATGTGGACATGATCACCCAGTCAGTTGTCAAGGTGATGTTTTAAGGAAGCAAGGAAGACATGATCACCCAGTCAGTTGTCAAGGTGCTCGAAGTTTTGAGGTAGCAATGTGGACATGATCACCCAGTCAGTTGTCAAGGTGATGTTTTAAGGAAGCAATGTAGACATGATCACCCAGTCAGTTGTCAAGGTGCTCGAAGTTTTGAGGTAGCAATGTGGACACGATCACAAGATGAGATGGGCATGGCACTAGTAGGAACTCTTCAGCACAGTACAAATAGAAATCACTTTCTCTAGGATCCACAGTACAACTAGAAATCCCTATAGGCTCCCAAGGGCAATGAAATATAGCAAACTGGATATCCTGCATCCAGCCTTTCAGGGACCTGTATACCATTTTAAAGCCTATAAGGGCAAGGATACATGGAGAAGATACAGAGACAGAATGGTTGGGGGGGGGGGGGGGGGGGAAGACTGAGGTGCAGGGAGTGGTGACAGGCAGCAGGGATTGATAACAGGCAGCAGGAATTGATGACAGGAAGCAGTAAGTGGTGACAGGCAGCATGAATTGATGACAGGCAGTGCTGATGGTCTGTAAAAATATGGGACGCTCTGCCCATATGCCCGATGCGCCGAAAGGCGTGAAAAGGGATCTTTACTTTTTTTTTACTTTTAGCAGGGAGTGGTGACAGGCAGCAGGAGTGGTGACAGGCAGCAGGGATTGGTGACAGGCAGCAGGGAGTGGTGACAGGCAGCAGGGAGTGGTGACAGGCAGCAGAGAGTGGTGACAGGCAGCAGAGAGTGGTGACAGGCAGCAGAGAGTGGTGACAGGAAGCAGAGAGTGGTGACAGGCAGCAGGAATTAATGACAGGCAGCAGAGAGTGGTGACAGGCAGCAGAGAGTGGTGACAAGAAACAGGGAGTGGTGACAGGTAGCTGGGAGTGGTGACAGGCCTATGTTCTTTTTGGAAACAAAAATAAGAAAAAAGTATTTATAGTATATAATGATGAATATTACAGATATGCAAGATGTTTTTGTATCCAGCAAGTATTTTAACATAATATAATGCATGAAACAGCTTGATAATTTTAAACATTAGAAACCAGAAATCACAGCTAGAGTGATTGCCCGAAACTCACAGCCAGAAAGATCTCCCCAAACTCACAGCCAGAGTGATATTCCTAAACTTACAGCTCAATTGATCTCCCCAAAACTGACAGCTAGAATGATCTCAAACTCACAGCTATAGTTATCACTTACAATTATTACTATAATATATGACACACACACATACACCAAATACACCAGAAAATGTGGATGCCAGATACAACATATATGTGGGTGTCTAACGGTGTAGTTATATGTATACACATGGAAGACATATATCACTTACATTGTCCCCAGGTGGCGCCTCCATCTGACTGGCCTGGATACCATAAGCAATGTAACACAGGATAGCACCAATCCACAGCAGCATAGAGAAGCCAGAAAACAGCACTTTACAAAACTTGATCCACTCTGGTGTTGTCTTGGGTGGGGTCAGTGCGTTTGGACCATCACGGAGCAGGATCTCCTTGGCTCGTTCCACAGAATGTCCCTGTCAGAAGTGACAGTTGAGAAAGTGCAAAAGAAGGGTGTCTTAAGTAAGAAAAAAATGTTATCAAAGTAATACAATATATAATGAATTATGTTATCAAAGTAATACAATATATAATGAATTACTGGACAGAAAATGACAATATCAAATCTTAACTTTGCTCAGACAGAAGTGAAAATTATGGAAGAGGAGGGCAAGACACTAAATGCTAAATGATGTGATCTCTGTCCCCAATTTGACTGGACACAAAGAACTCCTGTCAACAGCTGCGCGAACAAATAGAAGCACAGACATGACAAGACAATGTCAACAGCTGGGCGAACAGATAGAAGCACAGACAAGACAAGACAATGTCAACAGCTGGGCAAACAGATAGAAGCACAGACAAGACAAGACAATGTCAACAGCTGGGCAAACAGATAGAAGCACAGACAAGACAAGACAATGTCAACAGCTGGGCAAACAGATAGAGGCACAGACAAGACAAGACAATGTCAACAACAAAAACAACTAACACTTACTGTTAAGGGATTAACTTCAAGCCTCTGGTACAGCTCTTGGATAGGAATGCTGTGCTCATCCATCTCCAGCTCTCGTTTGAGATCATCCATGTCATCACCCTTTTTCTTCTTCTTCTTACTGTCATCATCAGTAGGTGCCACATGATAACTGCCCTTCTCAGCTGAAGAAACCTGTGAGGCATTTGTGAATAACCATGACAATTTTCTGTAATCAAGTGGAGGTCACAACGTAAACATAGAAATATTTGAGCATTAAAGCAGAGAACAACACAACATGGCACAATAAAACAACACAAAATAACAACACAGCACAATGCAACAAGGTGCAACACAACACAACATGGTGCAACAACACAACATGGTGCAACATCACAAAATGGCACAACACAAATATATGTGGGGTATCTCTGAGCTGAGATTACCAGCATCAGTGACAAAGTATCCATGATGAGATTATCCCCACCAAAGATAGATGGGATATCTCTGATGAGATTATCCCCACCAGAGATAGATGGGATATCTCTGTGATGAGATTATCCCCACCAAAGACAGGATATCTCTGTGATGAGATTATCCCCACCAGAGATAGATGGGATATCTCTGTGATGAGATTATCCCCACCAAAGATAGATAGGATATCTCTGTGATGAGATTATCCCCACCAAAGATAGATGGGATATCTCTGTGCTGAGATTATCCCCACCAGAGATAGATAGGATATCTCTGTGATGAAATTATCCCCACCAAAGATAGATGGGATATCTCTGTGATGAGATTATCCTCACCAAAGATAGATGGGATATCTCTGTGATGAGATTATCCCCACCAAAGATAAATGGGATATCTCTGTGATGAGATTATCCTCACCAAAGATAGATAGGATATCTCTGTGATGAGATTATCCTCACCAGAGATAAATGGGATATCTCTGTGATGAGATTATCCCCACCAGAGATAAACGGGATATCTCTGTGATGAGATTATCCCCACCAGAGATAAACGGGATATCTCTGTGATGAGATTATCCTCACCAAAGATAGATAGGATATCTCTGTGCTAAGATTATCAGTGTCAGTGACAATATCTGTGATGAGATCACCCCCTCCCCCACCCTTTCCTGCTCCAAAGACAGATGGGGTATCTGATGATGATAGCTGGGTATCTCTCTCTGTGCTGAGATTATCAGATTTAATTATAGGTGGAATATCTCTGTGATGAGATTATCAGATTTAATGATAGGTGGAATATCTCTGTGCTGAGATTATCAGCCTCAGTGATAAATTTGTTATCTCTGAACTGAGTCTGTCGGCTCTGTGGCTAAGTCGATGCGAACACTTCGCTTCGTAATGCCGGGATGTCGGGTTCGATCCCAGCTGCGGGCCATGCGCCTTGCGTTGGTTTCGACAGTGGTATCAAGAAAGCCGACCGTCCAGAAAGCAATGGCAAACTACTGGACGTAAATTTGCCTAGAGAAACCACACAACAGCCAGGGGCTGTTAGGGTTGGTTCTGCAACGTCCTGTAAAGGATACGCAACAACCTTTCGAACTGAGTCTGACCCTGTCACTTAACATGGAAAAGCTGGTCAGAGCTGAGACATCTCTGAAATAATGGTCTCGACCACTTGTGAACGGAGACGTTACACACGACGATCACTACCCTCGACCACTTGTATACTGAGACGTAACACGACAAGCCCCGCGTGTGACTGTAGGCCGGGTGTGTCATGACTAGAAAGACAACACTTCTTAACTCTATACATCCCGATCAAAGCACCCCATGTGCGATAGACATGGTATAAAGTGAGTGCTTACGTGTTATAATTTCTTTCAACTTTGATCCAAGCATACCAACGGTCAAAATGGACGCTAGGCACGGCCACCTGTTTTTTTTTCCAGACGGTGGCCGTTGCATTTTTGCTCCATTTGTAGACGAAGGATATAGTTTCGTCGCCCAGCTTCTGGGTTGAGTGCATGGCGTAACACTGTGAGTTACGTGTATTTTTCGTTGGCACAGGAGCGGAGCAACTATGGGGTGACCCGTTTGCTATGAAGCTGAAACTAGGATTACCAGATTACCAGATACCAAAGAAATCTGGCTATATACTACAACATGCAACAAAAGGGTGCAGAGTTTTTGGTGTGCTTTTTGTAAGCCTTAAAAATCTACGAGGTCTGCTAGGGATGAAATAGTTAACTAGAGATACAGCACTTCTTAACTAGAGCAGCACTTCATAATCAGAGATACAGTACTTCATAACTAGAGATACAGCACTTCTTAACTAGAGAAACAGCACTTCTTAACTAGAGAAACAGCACTTCTTAACTAAAGATACAGCACTTCATAACTAGAGATACAGCACTACATAACTAGAGATACAACACTTCATAACTAGAGATACAACACTTCATAACTAGAGATACAACACTTCATAACTAGAGATACAACACTTCATAACTAGAGATACAACACTTCATAACTAGAGATACAACACTTCATAACTAGAGATACAACACTTCATAACTAGAGATACAGCACTTCTTAACTAGAGAAACAGCACTTCTTAACTAAAGATACAGCACTTCATAACTAGAGATACAGCACTACATAACTAGAGATACAACACTTCATAACTAGAGATACAACACTTTATAACTAGAGATACAACACTTCATAACTAGAGATACAGCACTTCTTAACCTGGAGATAAATTATGTCTCCTTACAAACCGGAACAGACCCAGCTAAAGTCTCTCATTAGTTGTTCTCTGACACTAGCATATTTCTGTTTGTGTGTGTGGCTTGTGGAAATGAGATTTGTTTGTGTGTGTGGCTTGTGGAAATAAGATCTGTTTGTGTGTGGCTTGTGGAAATGAGAAGTGTTTGTGTGTGGCTTGTGGAAATTGGATCTGTTTGTGTGTGGCTTGTGGAAATGACATCTGTTTGTGTGTGGCTTGTGGAAATGAGATCTGTTTGTGTGTGGCTTGTGAAAATGAGATCTATGTATGTGTGGCTTATGGAAATGATATCTGTTTGTGTGTGGCTTGTAGAAATGAGATCTGTTTATGTGTGGCTTGTGGAAATGGGATCTGTTTATGTGTGGCTTGTGGAAATGAGATCTATGTGTGGCTTGTGAAAATGAGATCTGTTTATGTGTGGCTTAAGGAAATGTGATGTTTGTGCGTGTCTTGGGAAAATGAGATCTGTTTATGTGTGGCTTGTGGAAATGAGATCTGTTTATGTTTGGCTTGTAGAAATGAGATCTGTTTATGTTTGGCTTGTAGAAATGAGACCTGTTTATGTTTGGCATGAAGAAATGAGATCTGTTTATGTGTGGCTTGTGGAAATGATATTGTGTATGTGTGGCTTGTGGAAATGAGATCACTTTGTGTTTGGCTTGTGAAAAAGAGATATGTGTATGTGTGGCTTGTGGAAATAAGAATGTTACATAGTTGAAGATTAACCAAGATAATTAGAATGTTACATAGTTAAAGAGTAACCTAGATATTGAGAATGTTACATAGTTGAAGAGTAACCTAGATAATGAGAATGTTACATAGTTGAAGAGTAACCTAGATAATGAGAATGTTACATAGTTGAAGAGTAACCTAGATAATGAGAATGTTACATAGTTGAAGAGTAACCTAGATATTGAGAATGTTACATAGTTGAAGAGTAACCTAGATAATGAGAATGTTACATAGTTGAAGAGTAACCTAGATATTGAGAATGTTACATAGTTGAAGAGTAACCTAGATAATGAGAATGTTACATAGTTGAAGAGTAACCTAGATACTGAGAATGTTACATAGTTGAAGAGTAACCAAAATAATGAGAATGTTACATAGTTGAAGAGTAACCTAGATAATGAGAATGTTACATAGTTGAAGAGTAACCTAGATATTGAGAATGTTACATAGTTGAAGAGTAACCTAGATAATGAGAATGTTACATAGTTGAAGAGTAACTTAGATAATGAGAATGTTACATAGTTGAAGAGTAACCTAGATAGTGAGAATATCAACTGACCTGGTGACTAGTTCGCTTATGGGAAGACATGTCTACAGTCTCTGCCTCCTGATTCAGATGGTGAGGCTCCGGGTCTCTCAAGTGTGGTAGCCCGGTAATAGAGCGACGTTTCCACTGCCGCAGACGTCCACTGACTGAGAAAACTGTTCAGCTCTGAGAGCTTGTGAGCAGCCTTGGCCGTTGTCAGATCACACTCAGGGACAGTATCACGTGACTAGCTGTATTTATCTGTTTTCTCGTGACCTTTAGTGAATGTTTCTCTTCCTGGCTGGACACAGCTGTCGATCACTGGATAGCGTCATGACCTGGCTGAAGGTTCCTACATCCAGATCCCGGTGGCTGGGTCCAGCCTTGGTTGTGTTGTCATATTTTTCTCTGTGCGCTGACCGTCTTTTGTTGCGACGTCAACGTTGAATGACCACGGACAATGGGCAGTAAGTTGTCGTGCCATAGGCTTTGTATTGGCGGGCACCGACACCCATAACGAGGCAGGATGTGTTTCATAAAGCTGGCTAAATTAACAGGAAGTGTCGGGAACAGTCTATTAAGCAGCCATTGTCCCCCAGTGTGAGGACGAAAACCGTTTCTTCTGCTCAGTTCTGGAGAGCCGGGCTACAGACCACGGCAGTATCTGGAATTTTGCCTGTCCACACAGGGGGCGTGTGTTCAACTATCTACTGATTAGTGAGGTCCCCTCCCCCCCACCCCAACTTCCACACAAGCGTACCTATTTCATACAACCCAATTCAAATGCAATCTATGAATATCGGCAAACAAAAGTGTTCACTCTAATGTCTACAACACGGGTCTTGGTGTTTGGGCAATCTGTCGGTACAGCACAGATTTTAGTGTTTGTGTAATTATCTGTTGGTACAACACATATCTCCATTTTTGGGGGATAATTATCTGTACAGCAGAGGTTTCAGTGTGTAGGTAATGTATCTGTATAGCGCAACGTAGAGCTCACCCAAAAAAGTAGTGGGGCTACACATTGATTGTCCGAAGTTTTAAGGCCACGGTTGGGCAAACAAACCATTCTAGAAAATTAACACTGACCTTGACCCTCCCCCTCGTTAAGGTCAATTGTTCCGTGTGACGTCATCTATATTTCCTGCAGATCTAAAGACTTCTGCCATCGTAGTCCCTGTGTTCATGATATTCTGCCCACTCTTCCCACTGTGCCTGGCTCTGCATCCAGCAGGGTTGGGGTCGGCTAGCTTCTCTTAGGAGAGGTGAAAAGTGAAAATTAGTAGCCTGCCGATGACCCACAGTACACATAAGTCAACCTCTCCTCCCAGTGGTGCAGACCGGGAAACTGTGGCCGTGAGGCCACAGGCGAACGAGGCTCTGGCTCGCCAGATGGGATGGGGTCCATCTGGTCAGATTTTCCCTTAAACTGCGACTGGCCTAGCAAGCCGGCAGTGGATTTTTTATTGCTACGAAAATTAGAAAGGAGATAAATAAACGGACAGCCCCAAACGGAAAATGGACTGGAAACGTTAAAGGACGACGAGACAGAAAAACGACTTACATAGGCACATGGAACATATGTGGTATTGCCAACAAAGAGCCACAAATAGTGGATTTCATGAAAAGAAAAAATATACACGTCATGGGTCTTGCGGATACAAGAAAGAAAGGATATAATACAAAAGAAATACATGAAAATTATGTTTTATTATGGAGCGGAGTACCCACTAAAGATAGGACAAAACATGGTGTCGGATTTATACTTCATCCCGAGACAGCAAAATTAATAACAGGAACAGAATTTATATCAGAAAGAATTATTTTAATAAAGTTGACAGAAGGAAGTAAAACTACAACGATTATTCAGATATATGCACCTTGCAACGATAGTTATTCTGAAGAAGAAAAAGAAGACTTTTACGAGAGACTTACGGACACCATCAATAATGTTAAAGAGAAAGAGGACATCATAGTAATGGGAGATTTTAATGGTAGGGTAGGTAAAAGAAGATCACCATGGGAGAGATACCTTGGCCCATTCAGCGACACAACCACAGATTGCAATAGAAATGGAGAACACCTGTTAAACTTGTGTGCTGAACAAGATCTCTCTACATTACCAACACATTCTACCAACATCGCCAAAGTCAGTTTAAAACGTGGTACAAGTGGAACAACTTAGATCAAGCGTCACAAATTGATTTTATACTAGTCAGACAACGGCAGAAGAGGACGGTAAGAGACTCAAAAGCTGTCCCAAATGCGGGACTGGATTCAGACCATCGCCCAGTAGTTATGAACATATACAACTCAAGTAGAAACAGTCTACATAAACAGAAACGTGAAGAAATCATCAACACTAAGAAATTAGAGGAAGAGAATATCAAACAAGAATTTGAACTAGAAATAACAAAGGCTTTTGCAGATATTGCCAAGGAACCAGTAAGAATTGAAGAAGAATGGGATTATTATAAATCAACCGTCACGAAGATATTAAAAGACAAGTGTGGTACCAGAAAGACGGGCAAAGGCAAGAAAAAGGGTACCGCTTTGTGGAATGAAGAAGTCAAAGAAGCAGTGTCAAATAAAAAGAAGATGTTTCAAATATGGTTAAAAACAAAAGACGAAAAGGATTACATTAGGTACAGACTAACTCGAAGAGACACCAAGAGAACAATAAAGAAATCCAAAGAGGAATCATGGAAAAAGTATGGTGAACACCTAACACAGCTTTGTACAGAATCACCAAGAGACTTTTATAAGAGTGTGAAAGCGATGCGATTAAGAGAAGAAAGCTTCAATCCAACATCAGTCATAAACGATAAAAATGGAAAACCATTATTCAGCCAAAAAAAAATTAAAAAAAAGATGGGAGGAATATTTTAAAGAACTTTTGAACCCGTCGGGAGTACATGAAACAGCAGAATTCCATTCAAGTGCTCCAGATCATCTAGAACCACATATCCTGCGGGATGAAGTAGAGAAAGTTATCAAAACAAGTAAAAGACACAAAGCAGCTGGTATTGACGGAATAACAACAGAAGTCATCCAGGCTGGGGGGGACACTATGATCACCTGGCTGGAGAGAATTTTCAATAGAGCATGGGCAGAGAGAAAGGTACCAGTGGATTGGCAAAGATCAGTTGTAGTACCTATCTGGAAGAAAAAAGGAAACAAGAGAGAATGTGGAACTTATAGAGGAATATCTTTACTAAGTCATGTGGGGAAAATGTATGCAAAGATCTTAGAAGGTAGGATAAGAGCAAAGGTTGAACCTCTACTGAGTAAAGCACAATTCGGTTTCAGGAAAGGGCGAGGTTGCACTGATGCCATATTTGCACTAAGACAAGCCTGTGAAAAGACACTCGAATACGATAAAGAGCTGAACGTGGTCTTTGTAGATCAAGAGAAGGCATTCGACCGTGTAGACAGAGATGTGCTGTGGAGAATTCTTGACGATTACGGAGTGCAGGGTCAATTATTAGACAACATCAGAGCCCTCTATGAAAAAAGTGAAAGTGCAGTAAGAACATCTAGTGGTCTTTCTGAATGGTTCAAAGTCACAACTGGTGTCAGACAAGGATGTGTACTGTCACCATTACTTTTCATAACATACACGGATAAGATCACTGTAGAAGCAAACCCAGACGTGTATGCTATAAACGAATTACTTTTTGCTGATGATCAAAGCATACTGTATCAAAATGAATATGATCTACAGGAACATCTGACTACTCTCAACAACAGCTGTTTACAACATAATATGAGAATCAGTACAGAAAAAACAGAAGTTATGAAGATCAGCAGAACACACAGGTCACTGAATATAAATGTTGGAAGTGCCAAAATCAAGCAAACCAAAGAGTTCAAATACTTGGGCAGTATATTTACAGAGGATGGAAGAATGGACAGAGAGATAGAAACAAGAATACAGAAAGCAAATGCTGTCACATACCAACTATCACCTCTGCTTAAACATCCAGATATAACCATGAAGACCAAAAGACAATTGATAAACACCATCTTCATTCCAACACTCTGCTACCAGTGCCAAACATGGACAATCAACAAGACCCATGAAAGAAAAATAGAAGCCTGTGAAATGAAATGTCTAAGAAAAGCAGCGAACAAGACCAGACTAGACAGGATAAAGAATATAGACATTAGAAACACTGTCAAAACTACGCCATGTTTAGACTACATAGAACATCAAAGAATGAAATGGTTTGGACATCTAACCAGGATGAAAAATGATCAAATAACATCACAAATTTTCAACCAAAGAAGCTCAGGATATAAGGCAAGAGGAAGACCAAGGAAACTGTGGATTGACGGGGTCTCCGAAACCTGCCAAAAGCATGGCCTCAGAACATCAGATGCTGCCCGCCTTGCTTATGACAGGAACTTGCATCTCCCCACAACGCTTAGCGGCATACGTGGAAGGAAAAACTAAACTAAAACTAAACTCTTCCCAAAACACTACATCGTTGTCTGTGCTTTCTCCGCCCTATCAGGACCCACTGTCCATGATTGGCACCTATGTAGGACAGCAGATGACACAAGAATTCGTGCAGCGGCTGTGTTGTCCAGTACTCATGTTCATAACAGAACACACTTGTATCTACATACAATTCTTTGACGCCCGCCCATTTCTGTGGTGTGGTGTGATGGTGGTGTTGTGTGGCGTGGGTGTGTCTACCCCCTCTGTCGACGGGAGGAAGCAAACCACGTGACTTTCTGCTCAAGGGCAGGCTGACTGCTGAATGGACATAAGGAAGTCTGCACGTGGACGTTTGCAGTCGAGGAAGTTTGTGTGCCAGTCTGACAGCCACATCAGAGGATCTGTAAATGTTGTGTGTAGGGTCGCCGCAGTCTGACAGCCACATCAGAGGATCTGTAAATGTTGTGTGTAGGGTCGCCGCAGTCTGACAGCCACATCAGAGGATCTGTAAATGTTGTGTGTAGGGTCGCCGCAGTCTGACAGCCACATCAGAGGATCTGTAAATGTTGTGTGTAGGGTCGCCGCAGTCTGACAGCCACATCAGAGGATATGTAAATGTTGTGTGTAGGGTCGCCGCAGTCTGACAACTAAGCCCCCCCCCCCCCAACCCCTCCCCTCTTCAAAAATTGAGGAAATTGACACCCCCCCCCCTTTCCCTCCCATATTTTCACTGTTTCACTCTACACCAGAGGTTCTCAAGCTGGGTGCCGCAACATCTTTGGGTTCCGTCAGCGTATGCCAGGGGTGCCGTAAACGTGTGTCAGGGGTGCCGTGAGCGTATGCCAGGGGTGCCGTGAGCGTATGCCAGGGGTGCCGCGGCAAAAATCAAGAAAAGTCGGCTAAGAATTGTGACATTATTAAAGAAAACATGAAAATACTTGAAAGTTACAATGTAAGTTATCTTTCCTCGCCAGTCGAAAAAAAAAGTTTATTTCTTGTTTGACACTCAACCTGTACCAACTGCATCAAATGCCAACCGTGACGTGTTGAGAACTGTCCTTGTATTTATCTCCTATAAATCTATCTCAAGGCGCGGCCGGTTCTCCATCTGAATTCGTGAGGGCGCAGTGGACAAGTCCAGTTATGATTACATTTTGGCTGAAATGTTCAGATGGGAAATGTTGTATGTACTGTAGTCACTGTTAGCCTGGTCAAGTCAGTATTTATATTTACAAGCAAAGCGTTTAGTTTTGTGTGTGCTTGTGTGTGTGTGTGTGCGTGCGTGTGCGTGATCATGCATTTTTTCGTTCTTTTAGGGTTAATTTGCCCAGCTCAAATGTGAAGATATTGCTAACGAGAATATAAAAATGCGTTTAAATTACATCAAACGAGCGGTTGAGCGAACGATGATTAAAATACGAATTCGGTTGCATTCGTTCGTTGCTATGTTTCGGTTGGGAACAAACAGGCACCGGAAGGGGAGTACGTAAACTAACATAGAAGTGTTCCTGGCGACTGCTTTGTTCCGTCCACATTTAAGAGTCATCTGAAATGCAATAATTCTGGTTAAGTACATGAATGTTAAAAAATGTTCAAACCCTGAGCTATAACTTTTCGGGTAGGGCATCCATGGTGGAGAGAATTTCTATCAAAATGAAAAAGATGTAATGACCAATTCATCCAAACAGTTTCATCAATCGCAGTAAAAATAACTGACATTAAATCTCCACCTTATTATTTTTTCTTTAGTCTTCGAATGTAGGTTTGCGATTTTTTTTAAGCCCCGAAAGGGTGCCGCGGCGAAAATAGTTTGAGAACCCCTGCTCTACACTGTTTTACTCTACACTGTTTCACTCTACACTGTTTCACTCAACACTGTTTCACTCTACCCTGTTTCACTCAACACTGTTTCATTCCACACTGTTTCACTCTACACTGTTTCACTCTACACTGTTTCACTCTACACTGTTTCACTCTACACTGTTTCACTCTACACAGTTTCACTCTACACAGTTTCACTCTACACTGTTTCACTCTACATTGTTTTACTCTACACTGTTTTACTCTACACTGTTTTACTCTACACTGTTTCACTCTACATAGTTTCACTCTACACTGTTTAACTCTACACTGCTTTACTCTACACTGTTTCACTCTACACTGTTTTACTCTACACTGTTTCACTCTACACTGTTTAACTCTACACAGTTTCACTCTACACTATTTCACTCCACACTGTTTCACTCTAAACAGTTTCACTCTACACATTTTCACTCTACACTGTTTCACTCTACACTGTTTCACTCTACAGTTTCACTCTACACAGTTTCACTCTACACTGTTTTATTCTACACTGTTTTACTCTACACTGTTTCACTCTACACTGCTTCACTCTACTCTGTTTTACTCTACACAGCTTCACTCTACACTGTTTTACTCTACACTGTTTCACTTTACACAGTTTTACTCTACACAGTTTTACTCTACACAGCTTCACTCTACACAGTTTCACTCTACACAGTTTCACTCTACACGGTTTCCCTCTACACAGTTTCACTCTACACTGTTTCACTCTACACTGTTTCACTCTACACTGTTTCATTCTACACAGTTTCACTCTACACTGTTTCATTCTACACAGTTTCACTCTACACAGTTTCACTCTACACTGTTTCACTCTACACTGTTTCACTCTACACTGTTTTACTCTACACTGTTTCACTCTACACAGTTTCACTCTACACAGTTTCACTCTACACAGTTTCCCTCTACACTGTTTCATTCTACACAGTTTCACTCTACACTGTTTCACTCTACACTGTTTTACTCTACACTGTTTCACTCTACACTGTTTCATTCTACACAGTTTCACTCTACACTGTTTCACTCTACAGTTTCACTCTACACTGTTCCACTCTACACTGTTTTACTCTACACTGTTTTACTCTACACAGTTTCATTCTACATAGTTTCACTCTACACTGTTTTACTTTACACTGCTTGACTCTACACAGCTGCACTACATACAGTTTCACTCTACACTGCTTCACTCTACACAGCTGCACTATACACAGCTGCACTACATACAGTTTTACTCTACACTGCTTCACTCTACACAGCTGCACTATACACAGTTGCACTCTACAAAGTTTCACTCTACACTGCTTCACTCTACACAGCTGCTCTATACGCAGTTGCACTCTACAAAGTTTCACTATACACTGCTTTACTCTACACAGCTGCACTATACACAGTTGCCCTCTACACATTTTCACTCTACACTGCTTCACTATACACAGCTGCACTCTACAAAGTTGCACTCTACAAAGTTTCACTCTACACTGCTTCACTCTACACAGCTGCACTAAACACAATTGCACTCTGCACAGTTTCACTCCACGCAGTTTCACTCTACGTATTTTCCCTCTACAGTGCTTCACTCTACAAAGCTGCACTCTACACAGTTGCACTCTTTACAGTTGCACTCTACACTGTTTAACTCTACACTGTTTCACTCTACACGCAGAAAGCCGCCGCAGGGAACAACAATAGGTAAGGCAAAGAACCCTCTTCAACACCTGCATGTGTATTGGGCAAATACGGCTAGACCTATATTTTATAGACAAATCGGCATTCAGTGGGTGATGTGGTCAATATCCCGTCGGCCGCCTTTGCTTCACAGGACTATGTCTGGTACCCACTCAAGGCTGGGGCGACCTGAGAGTCAAGGTCTTTTGAAAAATAAAAGGTTGTAGAAAGGGGGGGGGGTGGTAACAACAGTATTGTAATATAAAAACCCTATTGTGGGTTTCGGGACCCCATTGTGGATTCCTGGACCCTATTCTAGGTCCCGGGGCCTCACTGTGAGGGAAATAAAAATAGATCAGCTTGTCGTAAGAGTAGACTAATTGAGGATGTTTCCTTAGAAGTCGCAGTGCATCTGCCTGCGAGGCGAGGAACAAACAGTCTGCATATAAAAAAAAAAACAACCCAAGATCTGTAAGATGTTAGTTAGTCTTTCCTCTTGTGTCGAGTGCGGCACATAGGGCAGAGGTCGTGACTCTCCATGCACGGCGGTCCGTTGCAATCCGTTGTAGGTCTTGGATGTTTGAGTGGCCCATGAGCGAGCCTTCCCTGATGATAGTTCTACGTAGGGTTTCCCTTGGTCTTCCACGAGATCTTTTCCCCTGTGGTGTCCAAATGAGGGCTTGGTAAGGAAGTCTTGATTTATCCATTCTAAGGACGTGGCCGACATAGTTCCAGCGGCGTTTTCGTATAAAATTAGACACATACTCTTGCCTGGATTCTTGCCTTATTTGTGTATTGGTTCGGAAATCTGACCATTTGAAATTTAGTATTCTTCTAAGGCATTTATTTTCAAAACTGTCTAATTTTGTGTCTAGAGTTTTCGTTGATTTCCAACTCTCGCATCCATAGGTTAGTACTGGAATCACACAAGAATTGAAGATCTTGAGTTTTGTGTGTTTGCTAAGTGTCTTTGATTTCCAGATGTTAGACAGTTTATTGAAGGCACTAGATGCCAGTGCTATTCTAAATGATATTTCTGGTGCGGTATCTCCTGTAGATGACATCTTGCTCCCTAGATAAGTGAAACTGTTGACTTTTTCAAGGCTGTTGTTGTTCAGCGTGATATCAACTGAACTGTTGGTAAGGTCTAGAATTTTTGTTTTTGCGGTGTTAATTTGGAGTCCAATTTGTTCTGAGAAATTCTGGAGTCGATTGATTTTTTCTTGTAAGATGGATGTGCAGATAAAACTCAGGTAATGGAGTTCAACAGTGGACGAACAACCATAGCTCTCCCTTACAGTTTACAGCCTGTAAACGCGAAGAAGTAGAAGAAGTAACAAAGCAACTTGGTACAGTTGTATGGGACAATCATTATAAAACAATGAATCTGCCTAAGGGAGAAAGGTTCGGAGGTTGGTGAGGAAAAGAGGAACCGGGGTATCTAAGGAGAAAGGGGGAACGCAGGTACGTCTTCAGAAAGAGGTAACTAGGGTATCTCAGGAGAAAGGGATAACTGGGGTACCATATAAGAAAGCAAGAACTGGGGTATCTCATGGGAAAACGGGAACTGGTTACGTCGTAAGAAAAGGAGAACGAGCTGGGATACGTCATGAGATGAAGAGAAGTGGGATATCTCAGGAGAAAGGTAGAATTGGGCTATGGTACCCTCGAGAACAGGGGCATTGGGGGTGGGTGACACATGGAGAAAAACAGGATGTTAGATAATTTAGCATCATGGCATAGAGAAACATCTATATTAACGGATGTTAGACTGTTTATCATGATGGCATAGAGAAACATCTATATTAACGGATGTTAGACGGTTTATCATCATGGCATGGAGAAACATCTATATTCACGGATGTTAGACATTTTATTATCATGGCATAGAGAAACATTTTTATTAAAGGATGTTAGACAGTTTATCATCATGGCACGGAGAAATATTTTTTTATTAACAGATGTTAGACAGTTTATCATCATGACATGGAGAAACATTTTTTATTAACGGATGTTAGACAGTTTATCATCATGGCATGTAGAAACATTTTTATTAACCAATGTTAGACAGTTTATCATCATGGCATGGAGAAACATTTTTATTAACGGATGTTAGACAGTTTACTATCGTGGCATGGAGAAGCATCTATATTAACGGATGTTAGACAGTTTATCATCGTGGCATGGAGAAACATTTATATTAACGGATGTTAGACAGTTTATCATCATGGCATGGAGAAACATCTATATTAACGGATGTTAGACAGTTTATCATCATGGCATGGAGAAACATTTTTATTAACGTATGTTAGACAGTTTATCATCATGGCATGGAGAAACATCTATATTAACGGATGTTAGACAGTTTATCATCATGGCATGGAGAAACATCTATATTAACGGATGTTAGACAGTTTATCATCATGACATGGAGAAACATCAATATTAACGGATGTTAGACAGTTTATCATCATGGCATGGAGAAACATTTTTTAAATGTATGTTAGACAATTTATCATCATGGCATGGAGAAACATTTTTATTTACGGATGTTAGACAGTTTATCATCATGGCATGGAGAAACATCTATATTAACGGATATTAGACAGTTTATCATCATGGCATGGAGAAACATTTTTATTAACGGATGTTAGACAGTTTATCATCATGGCATGGAGAAACATCTATATTAACGGATGTTAGACAGTTTATCATCATAGCACGGAGACACATCTATATTAACGGATGTAATTGTTAAGACATAGATTGTTAGCCAGACAGACAGTGAAGTGAAATGTTTCTGCCATACTAACAGACAAAACAGTCTAATAATTAAGAGCCACATACTGTGGAAAGACAGACAAGCAACAGGTAGACATTGATACAAGGTGAAGAGTGACAGCAAGAGATGAGCGAACAACAGCGTGAGAGTGTACAACTAAGATCAGATACGGAGTGTGTTGGAGATCCATGACAGCCGGTAGGCAACAGTACCAAGTCCCGGCACTTTGTTATCAGAACTACTGTAAAAGATTCTTTGTGATGAGTACCACTACTAAAAGAAATCAGGATTACATCCTACGTTGGTTGTAGAGACGGTACTGATAGACTGTTAGAGAGGCATCGGATAACATCGTGACAGTGGGAATGTTTGTTATGGGCGAAACCGACGGACTGGAAGACATTATGTTGGCTGGTCAAAGACAGCAGCATTGGTGGTTACAATAAATAAAGTGGACCCACAAGAACAAACGGCTATAGGAGATATGGTCGTCCTTGCACCTTGTGCAGGTCACCTGATGATGACGGGAGATGCTAGACCGGAAGTTTACGGCTGGGAACGACAAGATGGTGGCCAGAGAAGCAGACGAGACATGGATCTAGGATCGGCCGAATCTCCCGGCACCTTTTTCGCCGCCCTGTCTAGGGACCTCAAGGCTATAGCTCTCAGCAACATACAGTACTTTAAAAACGGCAAACAGAGCCACCAGGCCAAGCTACATGTGGCGTTCAGCTTGCTGTATGAGTACCTGGAGGCCAGCATCGAGCCCGCCTACGGGCGCCTGTCTCAGGTGGTCTCTCTCTACGATTTCAGCCCGCAGGTGAAAGGCAACGGCTACCGCAGCTTGCTCAGGGTCGTCCATAAATGTTGCCTTCATCTCCTTCAGCTGTCCAGACACATCTCATCCGTCAGAGATTCCATATTGTTTAGAAAGAAATTCTATGCAAAAGAGCTTGAAAGGTGATTTGCGGTTATTATTATTACGTAATGTTTAAGGATTATAAACTAATAATTCCATATATTATATGTATTTATATTTTAATATAATGGAGGATGGAACACTAGGCAATGCCCCATCACCAGTCTACATCTGTAGTGTGTTATGATTCAACAGGTCACAGTTTTAGGTATACAGCCAGACTGGGACCTGCCCCACCCAGGAGGAAACCAGCCTGTGACTGTTTTTTTTTTGTTATAGACACCCTTGAGAACATTAGGAGAGCAACAGGGGGACATTAGGATGGCAGCAGGGAAACATTAGGATGACAGCAGGGAAACATTAGGATGACAGCAGGGGAACATTAGGATGGCAGCAGGGAAACATAAGTATGGCAGCAGGGAAACATTAGGATGACAGCAGGGGAACATTAGGATGGCAGCAGGGAAACATAAGTATGGCAGCAGGGAAACATTAGGATGACAGCAGGGAAACATTAGGATGACATCAGGGAAACATTAGGATGACAGCAGGGAAACATTAGGATGGCAGCAGGGAAACATTAGGATGGCAGCAGGGAAACATTAGGATGGCAGCAGGGAAACATTAGGATGGCAGCAGGGAAACATTAGGATGGCAGCAGGGAAACATTAGGATGGCAACGTGGGATGGTGTTGGGGGACATGAGGATAGCAGCTAAGGTAGAGGGTTGGAGGCAGATTATTCAGTATTGGTGTATAAGTCTGGTGGCAGAACGCAGGGACCACCTTCATCTTCCAGGACATTGTACAGAGTACACAGTACATGGGTCATGTGGTCAGTGCTGCTTGTCTGGTCAAACTACACTTTGTGCCAGCATCTCTTGTCTGGTCAGTCTACACTTTGTGCCAGCACCGCTTGTCGGTCAGACTACACTTTGTGGCAGCACCGCTTGTTGGTCAGACAACACTTTGTGGCAGCACCGCTTGTTAGTCAGACTACACTTTGTGCCAGCACCTCTTGTCTGGTCAGACTACACTTTGTGGCAGCACCGCTTGTCGGTCAGACAACACTTTGTGGCAGCACCGCTTGTTGGTCAGACAACACTTTGTGCCAGCACCGCTTGTTGGTCAGACAACACTTTGTGGTAGCACCGCTTGTCGGTCAAACTACACAATGTGCCAGCACCTCTTGTCTGGTCAAACTACACTTTGTGGCAGCACCGCTTGTTGGTCAGACTACACTTTGTGGCAGCACCGCTTGTTTGTCAGACAACACTTTGTGGCAGCACCGCTTGTTGGTCAGTCTACACTTTGTGGCAGCACCGCTTGTCGGTCAAACTACACTTGTGGCAGCACCGCTTGTTGGTCAGTCTACACTTTGTGCCAGCACCGCTTGTCGGTCAGACAACACTTTGTGGCAGCACCGCTTGTCGGTCAGACAACACTTTGTGGCAGCACCACTTGTTGGGCAGACTACACTTTGTGCCAGCATCGCTTGTCTGCTCAGTCTGCACTTTGTGCCAGCACCGCTTGTCGGTCAGACTACACTTTGTGGCAGCATCTCTTGTCTGGTAAGTCTACACTTTGTGCCAGCATCGCTTGTCTGTAATGTCTCCACTTTGTGGCAAGGCTGCTTGTCTGGTCAGACTACACTTTGTGCCAGCACCGCTTGTCGCTCAGACTACACTTTGTGCCAGCACCGCTTGTCGGTCAGACTACACTTTGTGCCAGAACAGCTTGTCTGGTCAGTCAACACTTTGTGCCAGCACCGCTTGTCGGTCAGTCTACACTTTATGCCAGCACCGCTTGTCTGGTCAGTCTACACTTTGTGGCAAGGCTGCTTGACTGGTCAGACTACACTTTGTGCCAGCACCGCTTGTCGGTCAGACTACACTTTGTGCCAGCACCGCTTGTCTGGTCAGTCTACACTTTTTGGCAAGGCTGCTTGTCTGGTCAGACTACACTTTGTGCCTGCACCGCTTGTCGGTCAGACTACACTTTGTGCCAGCACCGCTTGTTGGTCAGACTACACTTTGTGCCAGCACCGCTTGTCGGTCAGACTACACTTTGTGACAGCACCGCTTGTCGGTCAGACTACATTTTGTGCCAGAACCGCTTGTCGGTCAGACTACACTTTGTGCCAGCATCGCTGGTCTGGTCAGTCTACACTTTGTGGCAAGACTGCTTGTCTGGTCAGACTACACTTTGTGCCAGCACCGCTTGTCGGTCAGACTACACTTTGTGCCAGCACCGCTTGTCGGTCAGACTACACTTTGTGCCAGCACCGCTTGTCGGTCAGACTACACTTTGTGCCAGAACCGCTTGTCGGTCAGACTACACTTTGTGCCAGCACCGCTTGTATGGTCAGTCTACACTTTGTGGAAAGGCTGCTTGTCGGTCAGACTACACTTTGTGCCAGCACCGCTTGTCGGTCAGACTACACTTTGTGCCAGCACCGCTTGTTGGTCAGACTACACTTTGTGGCAGCACCGCTTGTTGGTCAGACTACATTTTGTGGCAGCACCGCTTGTTGGTCAGTCTACACTTTGTGCCAGCACCGCTTGTCGGTCAGACTACACTTTGTGCCAGAACCGCTTGTCGGTCAGACTACACTTTGTGCCAGCACCGCTTGTATGGTCAGTCTACACTTTGTGGAAAGGCTGCTTGTCGGTCAGACTACACTTTGTGGCAGCACCGCTTGTATGGTCAGTCTACACTTTATGGCAGCACCGCTTGTATGGTCAGTCTACACTTTGTGGAAAGGCTGCTTGTCGGTCAGACTACACTTTGTGCCAGAACCGCTTGTCGGTCAGACTACACTTTGTGCCAGCACCGCTTGTTGGTCAGACTACACTTTGTGGCAGCACCGCTTGTTGGTCAGACTACACTTTGTGGCAGCACCGCTTGTTGGTCAGTCTACACTTTATGCCAGCACCGCTTGTCGGTCAGACTACACTTTGTGCCAGAACCGCTTGTCGGTCAGACTACACTTTGTGCCAGCACCGCTTGTATGGTCAGTCTACACTTTGTGGAAAGGCTGCTTGTCGGTCAGACTACACTTTGTGCCAGAACCGCTTGTCGGTCAGACTACACTTTGTGGCAGCACCGCTTGTCGGTCAGACTACACTTTGTGGCAGCATCGCTTGTTGGTCAGACTACACTTTGTGGCAGCACTCCTTGTCTGAGTAAAATTTAAGTTGTGTAAGGCTGCTAGTTAGGTTCTGGACTACTTTGGCACATTTATCTAGTTATCTAGTTCAGGAACGGGATAAAGTTGAGAGGTGTGGGTCAAGAGCTGCAAGCAGTGATGTTCTGTTGTGTACATTGTTCAGTGATGTCTCTGATGTGGAAGAGCTGCAAGCAGTGATGTTCTGTTGTGTACATTGTTCAGTAATGTCTCTGATGTGGAAGAGCTGCAAGCAATGATGTTCTGTTGTGTACATTGTTCAGTGATGTCTCTGATGTGGAAGAGCTGCAAGCAGTGATGTTCTGTTGTGTACATTGTTCAGTGATGTCTCTGATGTGGAAGAGCTGCAAGCAGTGATGTTCTGTTGTGTACATTGTTCAGTGTTGTTTCTGATGTGGAAGAGCTGCAAACAGTGATGTTCTGTTGTGTACATTGTTCAGTGATGTCTCTGATGTGGAAGAGCTGCAAGCAGTGATGTTCTGTTGTGTACATTGTTCAGTGATGTCTCTGATGTGGAAGAGCTGCAAGCAGTGATGTTCTGTTGTGTACATTGTTCAGTGATGTCTCTGATGTGGAAGAGCTGCAAACAGTCATGTTCTGTTGTGTACATTGTTCAGTGATGTCTCTGATGTGGAAGAGCTGCAAGCAGTGATGTTCTGTTGTGTACATTGTTCAGTGTTGTTTCTGATGTGGAAGAGCTGCAAACAGTGATGTTCTGTTGTGTACATTGTTCAGTGATGTCTCTGATGTGGAAGAGCTGCAAGCAGTCATAGACCACTAAAGAGAAACTACTAGCATTACTGAGCTGTGAGATGAAATGTATATCCTACTAGCATTAATGAGCCATGTTATGATGGTGTATATATCCTTCTAGCATTAATGAGCCATGTTATGATGGTGTATATATCCTTCTAGCATTAATGAGCCATGTTATGATGGTGTATATATCCTTCTAGCATTAATGAGCTATTTTATGATGGTGTATATATCCTTCTAGCATTAATGAGCCATTTGATGATGATATTATCCTAACAGCATTAATGAGCCGTGTGATAATATGTATATTCTAATAGCATTAATGAGCTGTGTGATGATGATATGTATATACTACTAGCATTAGTGAGCCATGTGATGATGATATTATTTATCCTACTAGCATTAGTGAGCCATGTGATTATATGTATATCTTAATAGCATTAATAAGCCATCTGATGATGATATCTATATCCTAATAGCATTAATGAGCTGTGCGATGATATGTATATCCTAATAGCATTCATGAGCTGTGTGATGATGATATGTATATAAGTACATACACACAATCATCTAATTGTCACTGATTGCAGTTATGTCTGTGCACTGGGACAGCTGCGGGCTGTCCTGTACTTTGCCCTCAAGTTGACCCACTACTGTCAGGATGGACAGTTGTTCCTGGATGAAAGTCAGCTAGACAATGATGTTGCACAGCAGCTGGTCTTAGAAGTGGAAAGTCTTAGTCAGGAGTCATTTTATGGACGATGTCTTGGATTCCAGGTAATCTGTTTACTTGTACAAACAGATTAATTTTAGACTGTTTGTGGCTTCTAGGTGAACCATCTTCTTGTACACATGGATGAATGTTGGAAATTATCTCACATGTTATATCTGTCTATGACTGTACCACTGTCTCACATGTTATACCTGTCTATGACTGTACCAGTATCTCACATGTTATATCTGTCTATGACTGTACCACTATCTCACATGTTATACCTGTCTATGACTGTACCACTATCTCACATGTTTTATCTGTCTATGACTGTACCACTATCTCACATGTTATATCTGTCTATGACTGTACCACTGTCTCACATGTTATATCTGTCTATGACTGTACCACTATCTCACATGTTATATCTGTCTAAGACTGTACCACTATCTCACATGTTAAACCTGTCTATTGTCGGCTCAGCATTTATGGAAGCCTCCTTGGATGGCGGGGAATGCCCATGATCTGCCCCTGCCTTCCCTTGAGGGCTGACAATTCTACCTAGGGCTGCCTTAGGAGGATTTTCCGGGGGCCACACCTGTTAAAGGTCAAAGAGGACACCACACAAATGAGGCAACATCTCGACCCACACAAAATAATGGCCACAGTCAACCTAGAAATAGGCATGACGTCTTCCCTCGAAGTCGGAGTACATCTACCGGTGAGGCAGGGAACGAGGACTGCAAACAAATATGACAGTAAAACTCAGGTCGAGGTAAAAGCCAAAAGTCTATTTGGACCAACAACCGCGAGTTACCGCCGGAATTCACAGCCGGTGAACAAGAAGAAGAAGAAGAAGATACCTGTCTATGACTGTACCACTATCTCACATGTTATACACATCTATGACTGTACCACTAACTCACATGTTATACACGTCTATGACTGTACCACTATCTCACATCTTATACCCACTTGATGTGCCTAGTTCTGCCAGTCTATGCAACGGCCCCTGCAGATGTTGGCTATCGCCATGGCTTCCTACTCGGAAGGATATCTGGAGCCCAGTCAAGTTATGCAAGTGGCAACCTCTGTTTTCAATAGTGGCAAATACATCCTGAATCCAGAACTGAGGGCACAGCAGGTAACACATGCTGTTTACATGTCTGTATTATTGTTAGGCTTTCAGGTGGGTCTACCAGTTACACCTGGGGATTGGTGTACCCGTTACACCTGGGGATGGGTGTACCTATTACACCTGGAGGTTAGTGAACCGGTTACATCTGGAGATGGTTGTACCCATTACAATTGGAGGTAATACTCCTCAAATTGTTGTAGCTGTTGTCAAACACTTAATGTTGCTGAGACACCCAATGTTGTTGTTGAGATAACTATTGTTGTTGTTGAGACAACTATTGTTGTTGTTGAGGCACCTGATGATGTTGTTTAAAAACCTTATATTGTTGAGACATCTAATGTTGTTGTTGAGACATCTAATGTTGTTGTTGAGATACCTAATGTTGTTGTTGAGACATCTAATGTTGTTGTTGAGAATCTAATGTTGTTGTTGAGATACCTAATGTTGTTGTTGAGACATCTAATGTTGTTGAGACACCTAATGTTGTTATTGAGACACCTGTTGTTGTTGTTGTTGACACGCCTTATGTTGTTGTTGAGCCAGCTGCTGTTCTTTTTGAAACACCTAATGTTGTTGTTGAGACACCTAATGTTGTTGTTGAGACACCTAATGTCGTTGTTGAGACATCTAATGTCGTTGTTAAACCGGCTGGTGTTCTTGTTGAAACACCTTATGTTGTTGAGACACATGATTTTTTTGTTGAGACACCTAATTGTGTTGTTGAGACACCTAATGTTGTTGTTGAGACACCTTATTTTGCTGTTGAGAAACCTAATATTGTTGAGATACCTAATGTTGTCATCGCAACACCTGATGTTGTTGAGACACCTAAAATGTTGTTGAGACACCTTTTGTTTTTAAGACCCCTGATGTTGTTGTTGAGAGACCTGATGTTGTTGATACGCCTGATATTATTGAGACACCTGATATTGTTATTGAGACACCTCTTGTTGTTCTAGTTGAGACACCTAATGTTGTTGTTGAAACATCTAACGTTGTTGAGACAACTAATGTTGTTGAGACACCTGATGCTGTTGAGACACCTGATGTTGTTGAGACACCTGATGTTGTTGTTGAGACACCTAATGTTGTCATTGAGACACCTAATGTTGTTTTTGAGACACCTTTTGTTATTCTTGTTGAGACACCTGGTGTTGTTCTTGTTGAGACACCTAATATTGTTGTTGGGACACCTTATGTTGTTGAGGCACCTGATGTTATCGAGACACCTAATGTTGTTTTTGAGACACCTTTTGTTGTTCTTGTTGAGACACCAAATGTTGTTGAGATGCCTGATGTCAGATGCCAGTTTGGCTAGGGGATGAGAAAGTATCATGCTGTGGAATCTTCTTATCTGTATGAGGTGACCCAGCCATGAACTTAAGGTGAGACCATGACAGACTGACCACGGGATAAGTTGCGGCGGTGCTATTAACTGTAAGCGGCCCAAACAGTGTAGTATTTGGACTGGTTTATGGTACAGGGGTGTCAAATATTACAGGCACGAAGATGTGCAGAAAACTAAACAAACACTTCCGATAGCCAGCTGATTGGCCGTGTATAACAGCAGCCCCCCCAACCAGCCCCTAGCCCTCCACCCAGCCCCCTTACCAGCCAGCGCCTTTACTATACAAGTCAACCTGTTTGCATTTGGTGTTGTTTATCGACAGTGTGTGAGCAGCAAGCATGATATACCCCGGTGGTGTGGCTAGCTGCTTGCCAAAAAAACTGCTTGTTTGGATTCAGCTAGTCCTGTTGGCGGATGCTGATGATATACTGGCACTGCAAAATTCAGGCTTGTCAACCTGTGTGTCAGCAGACAGTGTAAAGTGTATTGCTACTGCTGAGAGTCGGCCCTTTTTAGGACCGGCTACTGGCGAGCAGGGCCTTAAGCCCTATGTAGGGCCAACTATACAGACACAAAAAATTAGAGGTTCAGACTTTTCCTAACATAGCACGGGGCATACATACGCTGCATACTCTGTGGGGGTGGTGGCTGGGGGTTCTATGCCGGTAATAAAATTGAACAACGGAATGATCACACTCGGCGTTGACTCGCCTCACCAGTTGTGAATGAAATTTCGTCAGGTGTGTAGATGGGCCGCTTACTGTGAATAGTCGTGGCGATTGAGCTGTACTCTTGGCCGAATTCATGAGCAGCCCAAAGTTAGGGTGATCGATGAAGAGAGTCGAAAGCTTAGCTGAGAGATCTGGGTAGAATTTTGTAGGACTTTGGGACAGTGACATCGTATAGGAGACTGTAAGAGCGTAGCCTGTGTAGTGATGGTTATAAGTGTGTTTTGGTTTGTCTGTAGCTGTTATGTGTTTTGTACCGTGTTTGATGATGTTTTCCCACCTTGTAGCATTATTATGTGGTTTAAAATTCTTCATGTAGATTTTTTTGAAGCAGTTATTTCAGGTTGTAATGCACTGGTTGTGGTGTTAACATCTGCCCGCATACATTTGGCCATTAACTCTGTGCCTGCCTCAGAATCCTCGTGTCGGATACAGTGGCTTTGGACAGCGCTGTACGAGAGTGGTGTAGGTTTGTGCCCAGTGCTTATCCGCAGAAATGGGAAGGCGTGACTAGTGATTTCTAAAGCTAGTCCGACCTACATTTCGGATAAGGGGCACCTGCAGCTCTTAAGGCTTACTGCGATAGGTTTAATGATCTTTGTTCAATAAAGATTTTGTGTGTGCTCCAGGGGTGTTTCTGGGTAGATTTATCTGTTACCAGCCTGTAACATGAGCCAGATGTAGTATAGAAGAAAGAATGTCGTTGACCCCTGATGTTGATGTTGAGACACCTGATGTTGTTGTTAAGACACCTGATGTTATTGAGAAACCAAATGTTGTTATTGTAGAGAAACCAAATGTTGTTATTGTAGAGACACCAAATGTTGTTATTGTAGAGAAACCAAATGTTGTTATTGTAGAGAAACCAACTGTTGTTATTGTAGAGACACCAAATGTTGTTATTGTAGAGACACCAAATGTTGTTATTGTAGAGACACCAAATGTTGTTATTGTAGAGACACCAAATGTTGTTATTGTAGAGACATCAAATGTTGTTATTGTAGAGACACCAAATGTTGTTATTGTAGAGACATCAAATGTTGTTATTGTAGAGACACCAAACGTTGTTATTGTAGAGACACCTGATTTATTGAGACACCAAATGTTGTTATTGTAGAGACACCAAATGTTGTTATTGTAGAGACACCAAATGTTGTTGAGACACCAAATGTTGTTATTGTAGAGACACCAAATGTTGTTATTGTAGAGACACCAAATGTTGTTATTGTAGAGACACCAAATGTTGTTATTGTAGAGACACCAAATGTTATTGAGACACCAAATGTTGTTATTGTAGAGACACCTGATGTTATTGAGACACCAAATGTTGTTATTGTAGAGACACCAAATGTTGTTATTGTAGAGACACCAAATGTTATTGAGACACCAAATGTTGTTATTGTAGAGACACCAAATGTTGTTATTGTAGAGACACCAAATGTTGTTATTGTAGAGACACCAAATGTTGTTATTGTAGAGACACCAAATGTTGTTATTGTAGAGACACCAAATGTTGTTATTGTAGAGACACCAAATGTTGTTATTGTAGAGACACCAAATGTTGTTATTGTAGAGACACCAAATGTTGTTATTGTAGAGACACCAAATGTTGTTATTTTAGAGACAAAAATTTGTTGTTATTGTAGAGACACCTGATGTTGTTATTGTAGAGACACCAAATTTTATTGTGATACCTGATATTGTTGTTGAGACACTTGATGTTGAGACACTTGATGTTGAGACACCAGATGTTGAGACACCAGATGTTGTTAAGACACCTGATGTTGTTGGGAAACCAACTGTTGAGACACTTAAAGTTGTTCTTGTTGAGATGCCTGATGTTGTTCTTATTGAGAGCATAATATTGTTGTTGAGACACCTTATGTTGTTCCTGAGACAACTAATGTTTGTTAGACACTTGATGTTGTTCCTGAGACAACTAGTGTTTGTTAGACACTTGATGTTGTTCCTGAGACAACTAATGTTTGTTAGACACTTGATGTTGTTGAGATGACTAATGTTGTTTTGATACATCTGATGTTGCTGTTGAGGCATCTGCTGATGATGATATTGTTGTTGACTACATGCAGATGGTGAAAGTGACCAGGACTGCAGACATCCAGTTTTGCAAAGCTTTCTGGGGATTTACAGAATCATCACTGATGCACGTGAGTGTCTTTTTGTCTGTCAGGGAGGGTGTTGTCTGACAGACAGCTGTGAGTGGGTCTATTGGTGAGGCTGGTCTGACAGACAGGCAACCTTGAAGGAGGCTGTTCGTGAGGCTAATGTTTTACTGACAGGCAGTCATGAGGGAGGCTGTTTGTGAGGTTGTGGTCTGACAGACAGGCAGTCATCAGGGAGGCTGTTTGTGAGGTTGTGCTCTGACAGACAGGCAGTCATGAGGGAGGCTGTAGGTGAGGTTGTGGTCTGACAGAAGGGCAGTCATGAGGGAGGCTGTTGGTGAGGTTGTGGTCTGACAGACAGGCAGTCATGAGGGAGGCTGTTTGTGAGGTTGTGGTCTGACAGAAGTGCAGTCATGAGGGAGGCTTTTAGTGAGGCTGTGGTTTGACAGACAGGCAGTCATGAGGGAGGCTTTTAGTGAGGCTGTGGTTTGACAGGCAGTCATGAGGGAGGCTTTTAGTGAGGCTGTGGTTTGACAGAAGGGCAGTCATGAGGGAGGCTTTTAGTGAGGCTGTGGTTTGACAGGCAGTCATGAGGGAGGCTTTTAGTGAGGCTGTGGTTTGACAGAATGGCAGTCATGAGGGAGGCTTTTAGTGAGGCTGTGGTTTGACAGAAGGGCAGTCATGAGGGAGACTTTTAGTGAGGCTGTGGTTTGACAGAAGGGCAGTCATGAGGGAGGCTGTTGGTGAGGCTGTAGTCTGACAGACAGGCAGTTATGAGGGAGGCTGTTGGTGAGGCTGTGGTTTGACAGACAGGCAGTCATAAGGAAGGCTTTTAGTGAGGCTGTGGTTTGACAGGCAGTCATGAGGGAGGCTTTTAGTGAGGCTGTGGTTTGACAGAAGAGCAGTCATGAGGGAGGCTTTTAGTTAGGCTGTGGTTTGACAGGCAGTCATGAGGGAGGCTTTTAGTGAGGCTGTGGTTTGACAGGCAGTCATGAGGGAGGCTGTTAGTGAGGTTGTAGTCTGTCAGACAGGCAGCCATGAGGGAGGCTGTTAGTGAGGCTGTGGTCTGACAGACAGGCAGTCATGAGGAAGGCTGTTGGTGAGGTTGTAGTCTGTCAGACAGGCAGTCATGAGGGAGGCTGTTAGTGAGGTTGTAGTCTGTCAGACAGGCATTTATGAGGGATGCTGTTAGTGAGGTTGTAGTCTGTCAGACAGGCAGTCATGAGGGATGCTGTTTGTGAGGTTGTAGTCTGTCAGACAGGCAGTCATGAGGGAGGCTGTGGGTGAAGTTGTGGTCTGACAGACAGGCAGTCATGAGGGAGGCTGTTAGTGAGGTTGTAGTCTGTCAGACAGGCAGTCATGAGGGAGGCTGTTAGTGAGGTTGTAGTCTGTCAGACAGGCAGTCATGAGGGAGGCTGTTAGTGAGGTTGTAGTCTGTCAGACAGGCAGTCATGAGGGAGGCTGTTGGTGAGGTTGTAATCTGTCAGACAGGCAGTCATGAGGGAGGCTGTTAGTGAGGTTGTAGTCTGTCAGACAGGCAGTCATCAGGGAGGCTGTTAGTGAGCTAAACACACGTGTAAATTGTCATCTTCTAACAGCAGCTGCCATCATTTGTGTGTCCTTCTGTGGAAGTCAATGAAGTCATCACACTGGGACCTGATGCTTTTGAGCTGCCACTAGTAACTGGCATTGACTCAGTGCTCATTACTCCACCTTGTGCCCACACTGGACCTGGTCATGTCTACACCAGGTTGATCTCTGCACACTTGAGGGACGGACAGGTAGGTTGCATACCTGAATCACACCATTAATTACATGTCTGAACAAACAAAACTTTATTTTTAAAGGGTCACGAATTGGGCCCATTTTACAATGGGTCTAGCAAACCAGTAGAAGATTTAACTGTCTACCAGTGTTGTTCAAATGTGTATAAGTTGAGATATATATTCACAAGGATAAATGGGATGTTAAACAGGAATCTACAATGGGTCTAGCAAACCAGTAGAAGATTTAACTGTCTACCAGTGGGTCCCAAGTGTGTGTATAAGTTGAGATAAATGTTCGTGGCTCAGTGATTTCGGTCACAGGCGTGAGAGAAAGTTAAGTCCAATGTGATGTGTTTAAGGAGACACTCCGTACCTCACTCGGGCGCCAGCCTTTCACTGTTCTGGTTTTATGGAACCTTATGAAAGACTCCTGCTGCACATCCCCATCGCGCACCATGGATAATGTCTTAAGCAATAACAGAGCTGGCAGGGGATCTCAGAGCTGGCAGCCCCCAGAGGTGTAGTGTCCATCCTGGCTCTCATCAGCCCGCCCCCAAACGCATGGGTGAAAAAAATCTATCAAAACTCATTTGGAACATGAGTAAAGCCAGCTTGCCAAATGTACCACTAAATCACAGCCCTCGGTTAAAAGTCTGGGGAGTGAAAGGAAAACTGTGCTACTGCAGCTCAACCCTTGGTTGGGACCAGACAGGTGAAGCCTGACGCATGCTTCTCCATACTGTCGTGCTGAGTGCACAGTTCAAACAACGTTAAAGGTGTCTAACCTGAGATTGAGAAGAATGAATCTATTAGTGTGGTCACAAAAGTCCTGGACCTACGGGCTGCTCCCCGCTGACTTCTGGAGGTGCAGCCCATGCCGAGCGAAGCTCAAGTCACTGCCATCCTAGAGATAGGCTTGATGTCTTCCCTCAAAGTTGGAGTACATCTGCCGGAGAGGCAGGGAACTAGAACTGCACACAAAAAAGCCAGTAAGATGGATGTACACGCAAAGCTCCGGTCCAGGTAAAAGCCAGAAGTCCTAATGGAGGAACAGCACTTTCTGCCAGAATTCACAGCCGGTGAACAAGAAGAAGAAGAGATAAATTTTCATGAGGAGGAGTGGTGGGATGTTAAAGTATGAGGGTGCCAGTCTAGAAGTCCGGGGTTTAACCTGTCCCTAAATGAGTCATAACTGTTATTACTGTTTCTGCAGCACACACTAGGAAAATCTAGCAAGCTAAAAACACCTCCCTCAACACAGCCTAAAGCTTCAGGTCTCATTATTCACATCCATGGAGGGGGATTTGTAGCACAGTCTTCCAAATCACATGAGGTGAGTTTCACTTTGTTGCTAGCCTTATATCGCGTTATCTAGGTACTATAGCTAGGGAGATATCAGTTACTTGGTTATCTAAGTTACACATAGCTAGGGAGATATCAGTTACATTGGTTCTCTAAGTTACACGTAGCTAGGGAGATATCAGTTACATTGGTTCTCTAAGCTACATGTAGCTAGGAGATATCAGTTACTTGGTTCTCTAAGTTACACGTAGCTAGGGAGATATCAGTTACTTGGTTCTCTAAGTTACACGTAGCTAGGGAGATATCAGTTTCATTGTCTACTAATGTGTGAAATACTAGATTCTATACTGAGGTGTGGAATACTAGTTTCTATAATGATGTGTGAAATACTAGATTCTATACTGAGGTGTGGAATACTTGTTTCTATAATGATGTGTGAAATACTAGATTCTATACTGAGGTGTGGAATACTAGTTTCTATAATGGTGTATGAAATACTAGATTCTATACTGAGGTGTGGAATACTAGTTTCTATAATGATGTGTGAAATACTAGATTCTATACTGAGGTGTGGAATTCTAGTTTCTATAATGATGTGTGAAATACTAGATTCTATAATGATGTGTGAAATAACAGATTCAGTACTAATGTGTGAATTACCAGATTTTATACTAATGTGTGCAGTACAAATTTCTATACTAGTGTGCGAAACACCACTTTCTGTACTAATGTGTGAAATACCACTTTCTATACTAATGTGTGAAATACCAGTTTCTGTACTAATGTGTGAAATACCACTTTCTATACTAGTGTGCGAAACACTAGTTTCTGTACTAATGTGTGAAATACCAATTTCTATACTAATGTGTGAAATACCAGTTTCTGTACTAATGTGTGAAATATCAGTTTCTATACTAATATGTGAAATACTAGTTTATGTACTTCTTTTATATATCTTGCATCAATATCTACTTGTCATTACAGTTCTCCTTATGGATTTATTTGTCTCTTGTAAAGAGATGGTGGAGGAGTACTTATGTGGCAACATATAATTATATATGTGTGTGTGTGTGAGCAGGTCTTCCAGTCAAGATGGCGAGGCTTGGAAATGTTTGGCCAGCATCTAACCAGGATCAGTTTTGCACATCCTAGAGTGGAAGTTGTGTTAAACTAGTCTGAATGTGAAAGTCTAGTTTGTGTGACCTTCTAGGAAGTTTGAAAACACTGTGACTGGTCGAGCAAACCGACATTGGCTTACTTAGTGCTCATAGAAAAATAAAGAGATCTCACGAACCGACTATAATGAAGGGTATGGTACTCAAGAATATGGAGACGTCCATTTCAGATCTCTCTTCCTGCCCTGATGCCGTGAAACATTCAAATGTGGGAACATCTTACAGTAAACCTGTTCAGATATTGAATGATGCTGACAGATTTACCTGTGAAATTGAAAAGGGCTGATAGGTTTACTTGTGAGAGTAGGCAGTAACTGATACTGAAGAATGCCGACAGGTTTACCTGTGAGAGTAGGCAGTAAGTGATATTGAATGGTGCCGACAGGTTTACCTGTCAGAGTAGGCAGTAACTGATATTGAATGGTACCGACAGGTTTACCTGTCAGAGTAGGCAGTAACTGATATTGAATGGTACCGACAGGTTTACCTCTCAGAGTAGGCAGTAACTGTTATTGAATGGTACCGACAGGTTTACCTGTCAGAGTAGGCAGTAACTGATATTGAATGGTGCTGACAGGTTTACCTGTCAGAGTAGTCAGTAACTGTTATTGAATGGTACCGACAAGTTTACCTGTCAGAGTAGGCAGTAACTGTTATTGAATGGTACCGACAGGTTTACCTGTCAGAGTAGGCAGTAACTGTTATTGAATGGTACCGACAGGTTTACCTGTCAGAGTAGGCAGTAACTGATATTGAATGGTACCGACAGGTTTACCCGTGAAAGTAGGCAGTAACTGATATTGAATGGTACCGACAGGTTTACCTGTCAGAGTAGGCAGTAACTGATATTGAATGGTGCTGACAGGTTTACCTGTCAGAGTAGGCAGTAACTGTTATTGAATGGTACCGACAGGTTTACCTGTGAAAGTAGGCAATAACTGATATTGAATGGTGCCGACAGGTTTACCTGCGAAAGTAGGCAGTAACTGATATTGAATGGTACTGACTGGTTTACCTGTGAAAGTAGGCAGTAACTGATATTGAATGGTACAGACAGGTTTACCTGTGAAAGTAGGCAGTAATTGATATTGAATGGTACAGACAGGTTTACCTGTGAAAGTAGGCAGGAACTGATATTGAATGGTACAGACAGGTTTACCTGTGAGAGTAGGCAGTAACTGATATTGAATGGTACAGACAGGTTTACCTGTGAAAGTAGGCAGTAATTGATATTGAATGGTACAGACAGGTTTACCTGTGAAATTAGGCAGTAATTGATATTGAATGGTACAGACAGGTTTACCTGTGAAAGTAGGCAGTAACTGATATTGAATGGTGCCGACAGGTTTACCTGCGAGAGTGGGCAGTGACTATAGATGTACCCATCCTGTCAGTGGACTACTCCTTGGCGCCGGAGGCACCGTTCCCCAGGGCACTAGAGGAATGCTTCTATGCATTTGCCTGGGCTGTACAAAACTGTGCTCAGTTGGGTATGTATGTCTCACATTTATATGTTCAGTTTAATTATTTATGTCACACATTTATATGTTCAGTTTAATTATTTGTCTCACATTTATATGTTCAGTTTAATTACTTATGTCTCACATTTATATGTTCAGTTGAGTGTGTATGACTCACATTTATAAGTTATTTATTTATGTATCACATTTATATGTTCAGCTGGGTGTGTATGTCTCACATTTATATGTTCAGCTGGGTGTGTATGTCTCACATTTATATGTTCATTTGTGTATGTCTCACATTTATATGTTCAGCTGGGTGTGTATGTCTCACATTTATATGTTCAGCTGGGTGTGTATGTCTCACATTTATATGTTCATTTGTGTATGTCTCACATTTATATGTTCAGCTGGGTGTGTATGTCTCACATTTATGTGTTCAGCTGGGTGTGTATGTCTCACATTTATATGTTCAGCTGGGTGTGTATGTCTCAAATTTATAAGTTATTTATTTATGTATCACATTTATATGTTCAGCTGGGTGTGTATGTCTCACATTTATATGTTCAGCTGGGTGTGTATGTCTCACATTTATATGTTCAGCTGGGTGTGTATGTCTCACATTTATATGTTCAGCTGGGTGTGTATGTCTCACATTTATATGTTCATTTGTGTATGTCTCACATTTATATGTTCAGCTGGGTGTGTATGTCTCACATTTATATGTTCATTTGTGTATGTCTCACATTTATATGTTCAGCTGGGTGTGTATGTCTCACATTTATATGTTCAGCTGGGTGTGTATGTCTCACATTTATAGTCAGAAAGAACTACAGGAATCGATAGATACCGTGGTGGTAGAAAGTGATACAATGGGCCTCAGACTGAATAATGGAAAGACAGAAGTTTAATGGTGATTTCCAAGAAAAGAATAGTGCCTAAATGTATAATAAAAATCAAAGGCCTTATTTTAGGACAAGTACAGAAATTTTAGTATCTAGGCACAAGGATGACATTCGATGGAAGATGTATCACAGAGATCAAGAATAGAATAGACAGGCCAAAACTGCCTTTTACAAAATGAAGAACATTTTGTGCAGTCAAGATGTTGCGGTCAAGATGGCTAGGCTAGGTTATGTTTATTTTTCTGCCAGCATCTAACTGGGATCAGTTTTGGACATCCTAGAGTGGAAGTTGTGTAAACTAGTCTGAATGTGATAGTCTAGTTCAAGTTGAGTTAAGCTGAGTTGAGTTGATTCAAGAACCGACATCACAGCACTTGAGGCATTCCCATAAGTGCTTCATCCCTATCTTCAGCAGCCATCGAGGAGTTCCGATACTAATGGTGCCAGTAGCCTTCTGATTAAATGTCTATCATGCCTTTCCTCTGAGCCTCGAGCATTTGCCAGAACCTCTCGTCACTCCCTCCTGCATCAATCTCACGACTATGGTGATCCATCTGCTCTTCCTAACTGTACAAGCTCTCTCTCCCACAAGGCACTAACCAGGTCTGCTTATCATGCATCAGTATTCAACCATGTTGTGCAGAGCCAGCCAATCTGTCCGCCTGTTTATTTCCTAACAGGTTAGTTTCGTATCCTTTACAGGACATTACAGAACAAACCCAGCAGCCCCTGGCTGTTGTGTGGTTTCTCTAGGCAAGTTTACGTCCAGTAGTTTGCCATTGCTTCCCGACCTGTTGGCCCCCTGATACCACTGTCGAAACCATTGCAAGGCGCATGGGCCAAAACTGGGATCAAACCTGGCACCCCAGCATTATGAAGCGTTCGCATCGACTTAGCCACAGAGCCGACTCATTTCCCGGTGTTTCCCGGTGAAAAAAATCCAGACAATACTCCTCACCTGTGTCTTATGCAGTGAAGCATGCCACTCTGCACGAAGCATGCCTGTCCTGATCTTCCTCAGCATGCTTTCTGAGTCAGTTACAATCACTGTCTGTGTGTGTGTGTCGTGTTCTCTAGCCAGCTGAAAGCTGCAGGGACCGCCTCCACCTCCATTCTTAAGCTCGATATTGTGGTATCATATGCTAGGCTTTCCTGCACCAAATATCGACCATTAACTTTTGCTAAGAACCCCAAGCAATTCTTTTGCCGTCTGTGTAAATGATCAAATCCTCTGAGTAAGCATTATCTTGAATTAATTGCTGAATTTCTACCTCTGTGGAAAGTTCAAGTGTGACCTTCTACCAAGTCTGAAAACACTGCGACTGGTCTAGCACACTGACAGTGGCTTATCTAATGCTCGTAGAAATTGAAGAGATCTCATGAACCGACTAGAATGAAAGTGACAGTTCCCAAGAATATCAAGATCATTTGCACCATCAATATATGCGGAGTTAATGTTGCTGCAGCAGGAGCTATTTGTTCATAACTAACTCTTGTTTCCAACACCGGCAGTCCCACATATATACTTGGTATAAATGGAACGGAGCTGAAATGTAAAAGTCAAATAGACTATATGATGTGTGCTAATATGGGGTTACAGAACAAGGACATATAACCAAGTGTGACTTGTACAAACTGTTGTACACAGCGTACGAGCATACTGTCAGGAAAACTCAACAACTGTTGTCTGTCCAACATTTATTTACAAGAATATTCGGGTCTACCAACCCACACAGAAAAAATGGTATGAAGCAACGTGACACATGTCTGAAACGTGCGCCCTCGATGCTGAGAGGCGTAAGTCCCATTTGAAACGTGCGATCAGGCACCAGACAACGAGCACTGCATAAAGATGTTAAATGCCACACGCCACGTGTGGTAAAACAATCAGAGATTAATTCCAACGATGAAACAGGAAGCCTATAACAATAACAATCAATTCCAATGTGTCCAGATGTGAAGTAAATGACAAAGGTCAGGTACGAAGCGTAACATTGTTATATTATGAACACGATGATCCAAATGAACAAAATATGCACACCTTGATACGGGGTTAAAACTCACCCAAATACTCCAAGCACTCGCTAGCGCGCTCACACTCTTGCAAACATTATAATCCATGGTAGATCTCCTATTCTAACAACTCCTTCTTGATCCGGTCAGCTTTCCTGCTGAGTGATTCAATAGTTTTAAATATTTCTGCTTCCTACAGAGCGCACGCAATAATGTACAGCTCTCGGATGAGGTTTCTATGTGGAATCCCGGGGTAGAGCTTGCTCAAGGATCCACTAAGACCCGACCAAATGTCTGTCCCCTTCAAACTTGTTACTGATAGATTCTACACTGACCTGCAGGACTCCAAGCTCTATAACCCCCCCCCCCCTTTCCGTACCCCACCTCCAGCATACATCTGACGCTGTCATCCTTTTTGTACGTAGAATCACTTGCTTGTTTTAGTAACCATGATCACCAAACGTGTCGCCACCCAGGGGCAGTAATATCACAGCTCTGAGCTGCTGGATTCTTCTCGACAACTGTCCTCAACTCGGGACTGCTCTGCTCTCAACTATATACATGCGTGTTTTCTCTGTGAGTTCCTGCCCCCCGTGATAATTGAGGTTTCTCTTATATCAACCTTGTTCGGCACAACTTAGCTATCACTCTTTACCCAGGACGGTTGACACCTCGTGAGTCTACTGGCCCTACTGTCACACAAGAAGCATACCTCTAAAAGATTACTGAAGATTTTATCAGGTTAACTAAACAAACCAAATCAGTAGAGGAGGAGTGGGAAATGTTCAAAGATCAATTCTAGAAGCAACAAGAGAAACTTGTGGAATGGCAAAGAAGAGAAACACAAGACCATGAATAACACCCTGATGGAACGAGGAAGTAAAAACAGCAGTGAAGGTGAAGAAATGTAGATACCAGGTGTGGGCGAAAATCAAAAATCAAGATGATCTTGAAAAATACAGTGCGGCAAGAACAATAGCCAGAGATGTTGTCAGAAACGCCAAAGAAACACCATGGCCAAATACAGCAAAATATTGAACGCTGACCACAAAAGTGCTGTGAAAAACTGTTATAAGCAAATTAAAGTTATGAGGTAGGAACAAACAGGATGACCCAACAGAAATTATAAATGACAAGATGGTAATCCCCTTAAATTAACCACAAAAGGTCCAAGAGAGTTGGTGTCAACAATGATCTACTCAACTTGCATTCAGAGGCACAATCCACAACCAAAGAAAACAATAGCTGCATAAACGGAAATTTAGAAGCAAGCAGTGCAGGTAAACAGTAATTTTTAGATCACAGCACAAAAATGTGGAAACAACAGCAACCAAAGAAAACCTCATAGACCTTTATGGCACCCCAAGGAAATGGATTGATATAGCCTACCACACCTTTCTGAAGATACTCCTGCATTTATGTTGTGAGGATGAATGGATCCTGGAGTTTTAGGGGTCTGTGTGGGGGGACACCCCCCCCCCCCCTCCCATTTCCTCAGTTAATGTGAACCCAGCAACAGCAGGTGAGGGCATGTACCACTGCACCACCTCAGCTTAGTGACTGTATGTGTATGGTGGTGTATCTGTGTGTATGTGTGTCTACTTAGTTAAATGTAATATAATCAGTTGTGTTCAGGATCAACCGGAGAGAAGATTATCCTTGTTGGAGACAGCGCTGGAGGCAACTTAGCCATCTCAACTGCCATGCGAGCTGTTTCCTTTGGCATCCGTCCTCCAGACGGCATTCTGCTAGTCTACCCTTGCACCGTGGCCAGGTACACACCATCACCAGCCAGGCTCCTCAGTTTAATGGACCCTATATTGCCAGTTGGGCTTGTTACTAGATGTCTTGCAGGTCAGCAAATATAAAATTAGTCTTATGCCTCACCTGTTTAATCTGATATCTCACCTGTTTAATCTTATTTCTCACCTGTTTGATCTTATTTCTCACCTGTTTAATCTTATTTCTCACCTGTTTAATCTTATGCCTCACCTGTTCAATCTTATATCTTACCACATTAATACCCATCTAGGTGAGGTTAATTATATATGTGTACTTGAGTACCACGCCTGGTATGGTTGCTTTAAATGTGTACAGCAATACCATAATTTGAAGAGGTAATTTCGTACATGTGTACAACAATACCATGTCTTCATGAGGTAATTTGCACATGTGTGTAACAATACCATGTGTTGATTAGGTAATTTGTACATGTTTACAACATGAGGTTGCTCATACATGTATACAGCTATACTATGTATAGATGAGGCTTTTTGTATATTATGTATAGACTTCAAAAAATTAGGAAAAAGAGTCAGAGACTGACCAAGAAAATTATGGCTAGACAACCAACATGACAGACTAAACAGACAATCTCCAGGATACGCTAGACATACAACCTCCAGGACAAACAAAACAGACAACCTCCAGGACAGACTAAACAATCTCCATGTTACACTAAACAGACAACTTCCAGGACAGACTAAACAATCTCCAGAAAACACTAAACAGACAACCTCTAGAACACACTAAACAGACAACCTCTAGAACACACTAAACAGACAGCCTCCAGGACGCACTAGACAACCTCCATGACAGGCTAAACAACCTTCAGAACACACTAAACAGTCACCTCCAGTATACACTAAACAGCCTCCAGGATACACTAAACAGACAACCTTCAGAATACACTAAACAGACAGCCTCCAGAATACACTAAACAGACAGCCTCCAGGATACACTAACAGACAACCTCTGGGATACACTAAACAGACAGCATCCAGGATACACTAAACATACATCCTCCAGTATACACAGAACAAACAACCTCCGTGATACACTACACAGACAACCTCCAGAACACACTAAACAGACAATCTCCAGAACACACTAAACAGACAACCTCCAGGACGGACTACACAGACAACCTCCAGAACACACTACACAGACAACCTCCAGAACTCACTACACAGACAACCTCTAGGACACACTAAACAGACAACCTCCAGGACATACTAAACAGACAACCTCCAGGACACACTAAACAGACAACCTCCAGGACACACTAAACAGACAACCTCTAGGACACACTAAACAGACAACCTCCAGGACACACTAAACAGACAACCTCCAGGACACACTAAACAGACAACCTATAGCATACACTAAACAGACAACCTCCAGGACACACTAAACAGACAACCTCTAGGACACACTAAACAGACAACCTCCAGGACACACTAAACAGACAACCTCCAGGACACACTAAACAGACAACCTCCAGAACACACTAAACAGACAACCTCCAGGACACACTAAACAGACAACCTATAGCATACACTAAACAGACAACGTCTAGCATACACTGAACAGAAAACTTCTCAGATACACTAAACAGACAACCTCCAGGACACACTAAACAGACAACCTCTAGGACACACTAAACAGACAACCTCTAGGACACACTAAACAGAAAACCTCCAGGAAACACTAAACAGACAGCCTATAGCATACACTAAACAGACAACCTCTCAGATACACTAAACAGACAACCTCTAGGATTCACTGAACAGACAATCTCTCAGATACACTAAACAGACAATCTCTAGGACACATTAACTGACAACCTCTAGGATACACTGAACAGACAACCTCTAGGAGAGACTAAACAGACAACCTCTAGGAGAGACTAAACAGACAACCTCCAGAACACACTAAACAGACAACCTCCAGAACACACTACACAGACAACCTCCAGAACACACTAAACAGACAACCTTTAGGATTCACTGAACAGACAGCCTCCTGAACACACTAAACAGACAACCTCCAGAACACACTAAACAGACAACCTCCAGGACGGACTACACAGACAACCTCCAGAACACACTAAACAAACAACCTCCAGGACAACCTCCAAAACACACTAAACAGACAACCTCCAGGACAAACTAAACAACCTCCAAAATACACTAAACAGACAGCCTCCAGAACACACTAAATAGACAACCTCCAGGACATACTAAACAACCTCCAAAATACACTAAACAGACAGCCTCCAGAACACACTAAACAGACAACCTCCAGGACATACTAAATAGACAACCTCCAGGACAAACTAAACAAACAACCTCCAGGACAGACTAAACAGACAACCTCCAAAACACACTAAACAGACAACCTCCAGGACAAACTAAACAACCTCCAAAATACACTAAACAGACAGCCTCCAGAACACACTAAACAGACAACCTCCAGGACATACTAAATAGACAACCTCCAGAACACACTAAACAGACAACCTCAAGAACACACTAAACAAACAACCTCTAGGACACACTAAACAGACAACCTCCAGGACACACTAAGCAGATAACCTCCAGGACATACTGCACAGACAACCTTCAGAACACACTAAACAGATGATCTCCAGGACAGACTAAACAGACAACCTCCAAAATACACTAAACAGACAACCCCCAGAACACACTAAACAGACAACCTCCAGGACAAACTCAACAGACAACCTCCAGAACACACTAAACAGACAACCTCCAGGACACACTAAACAGACAACCTCCAGGATACACTAAACAGATAACCCCCAGGACATACTACACAGACAACCTTCAGAACACACTAAACAGACAACCTCTAGGACGCACTAGACAACCTCCAGGACAGGCTAAACAACCTTCAGGACAGAACTAAACAGACAACCTCCAGGACACACTAAACAGACAACCTCCAGGACACACTAAACAGACAACCTCCAGGACACACTAAACAGACAACCTACAGGACACACTAAACAGACAACCTCCAGGACACACTAAACAGACAACCTCCAGGACAGACTACACAGACAACTTTCAGAACACACTAAACAGACAACCTCTAGGATGCACTAGACAACCTCCAGGACATTCTAAACAACCTTCAGGACAGACTAAACAGACAACCTCCAGGACACACTAAACAGACAACCTCTAGGACACACTAAACAGACAACCTCCAGGACACACTAAACAGACAACCTCCAGGACACACTAAACAGACAACCTCCAGGACACATTAAACAGACAACCTCCAGAACACACTAAACAGACAACCTCCAGGACACACTAAACAGACAACCTCCAAGACACACTAAACAGACAACCTCCAGGACACACTAAACAGACAACCTCCAGGACACACTAAACAGACAACCTCCAGGACACACTAAACAGACAACCTCTAGAACACACTAAACAGACAACCTCCAAGACACACTAAACAGACAACCTCCAGGACACACTAAACAGACAACTTCCAGGACACACTCAACAGACAACCTCTGGGATTAATTGAACAGACAACCTCCAGGACACACTAAACAGACAACCTCCAGGATACACTAAACAGACAACCTCTAGGATACACTGAACAGACAACCTCTCGGATACACTAAACAGACAACTTCTAGGAGAGACTAAACAGACAACCTCTAGGACACACTAAACAGACAACCTCTAGGAGAGACCAAACAGACAACCTCCAGAACACACTAAACAGACAACCTCCAGAAAACACTACACAGACAACCTCCAGAACACACTAAACAGACAACCTCCAGAACACACTAAACTGACAGCCTCCAGAACACACTAAACAGACAAACTTCAGGATACACTGAACAGATAGCCTCTAGGATACACTGAACAGATAGCCTCTAGGATACACTGAACAGACAACCTCTAGAACACACTAAACAGACAACCTCCAAGACACACTAAACAGACAACCTCCAGGACACACTAAACAGACAACCTCTAGGACACACTAAACAGACAACTTCCAGGACACACTCAACAGACAACCTCTAGGATTCATTGAACAGACAACCCCTAGGATACACTGAACAGACAACCCCTAGGATAAACTGAACAGACAACCCCTATTATACACTGAACAGACAACCTCTAGGATACACTGAACATATAGCCTCTAGGATACACTGAACAGACAACCTCTAGGATACACTGAACATATAGCCTCTAGGATACACTGAACAGACAACCTCTAGGATACACTGAACATATAGCCTCTAGGATACACTGAACAGACAACCTCTAGGATACACTGAAATCACAACCTCTAGGATACACTGAACAGACAACCCCTAGGATACACTGAACAGACAACCTCTAGGATACACTGAACAGACAACCTCTAGGATACACTGAACAGATAGCCTCTAAGGACAGAGAAAGAAATTTTATGACCAAGAAAATAATCAGATGATCTCAGGGATGTGCCAAAACAAACAGATACCAAAACAAAGGTAACAAGATTATTGAAGAAATGATAACATGATCAAAGAAGAAAAGATAACATGATCAAAGAAGAAAAGATAACATGATCAAAGAAGAAAAGATAACATGATCAAAGAAGAAAAGATAACATGATCAAAGAAGAAAACATAACATTATCAAAGAAGAAAAGATAACATGATCAGAGAAGAAAAGATAACATGATCAAAGAAGAAAAGGTAACATGATCAGAGAAGAAAAGGTAGCATGATCAGAGAAGAATATGTAACATTATCAAAGAAGAAAAGATAACATGATCAAAGAAGAAAAGATAACATGATCAGAGAAGAAAAGATAACATGATCAAAGAAGAAAAAACAGCATGATCAAAGAAGAAAAGGTAACATGATCAGAGAAGAAAAGGTAACATGATTAGAGAAGAATATGTAACATGATCAGAGAAGAAAATGTAACATGATCAGAGAAAAAAAAGATAACATGATCAGAGAAGAAAAGGTAACATGGTCAGAGAAGAAAAGGTAACATGATCAGAGAAGAAAAGGTAATATGATCAGAGAAGAAAAGATTATATTATCAAAGAATAAAAGATAACATGATCAGAGAAGAAATGATAACATTATCAGAGAAGAAAAGATTATATGATCAAAGAAGAAAAGATAACATCATCAGAGAAGAAATGATAACATGATCAGAGAAGAAAAGATTATATGATCAAAGAAGAAAAGATAACATGATCAGAGAAGAAACGATTATATGATCAGAGAAGAAATGATAACATGATCAGAGAAGAAATGATAACATGATCAGAGAAGAAAAGGTTACATGATCAGAGAAGAAAAGGTAACATGATCAGAGAAGAAAAGGTAACATGATCAGAGAAGAAATGATAACATGATCAGAGAAGAAATGATAACATGATCAGAGAAGAAATGATAACATGATCAGAGAAGAAAAGGTTACATGATCAGAGAAGAAAAGGTAACATGATCAGAGAAGAAAAGGTAACATGATCAGAGAAGAAATGATAACATGATCAGAGAAGAAATGATAACATGATCAGAGAAGAAATGATAACATGATCAGAGAAGAAAAGGTAACATGATCAGAGAAGAAAAGGTAACATGATCAGAGAAGAAATGATAACATGATCAGAGAAGAAATGATAACATGATCAGAGAAGAAATGATAACATGATCAGAGAAGAAATGATAACATGATCAGAGAAGAAAAGGTTACATGATCAGAGAAGAAAAGGTTACATGATCAGAGAAGAAAAGGTTACATGATCAGAGAAGAAAAGGTAACATGATAGTTTATCAAAAGGCAACATGATCTATGAAGAAGAAAAAAACATTGATGAAAAAATAACCTTTTTTTGTGTGGTTTACCGCACAGCTTATGCTGGTATTGATGAGCAACAGCCAATGGCATCACCTCGGATGGATGATGTGCACTCGGAGCGGAGCCTCACTAGCATACAGCTGAAGTCGTACGAAGTTGCAGACAATGACTGGGTCATGATTTCTCAGGGTGAGGAAGCAGTTACCATACTGGAGTCACCAGACTCAGCAAACAACACCCCAGTAGAGAGCATGACCGGACCCAGGGCTTGCCAGCATGCAGGACCAGACCCAGCTGGACCCAGGGCTTGCCAGCATGCAGGACCAGACCCAGCTGGACCCAGGGACCATCAGCACACTCCATCAGACCTGGCTGTTGAAAAAACGGAACAGAGTGCTACGCCTGATTCTGAACGTGAGATATTTTGTCAGCTTGAATGTGAGGGCAGTGTTGCATTTCCTTGTGGTCAGGGAAGGATAACTTCTGCTGTAGAGGGCAGCAAGACAACATCAGCATGTTCTGACCAGGTTATGGACAGACATGAAGATAATGCAAATGTTAATCGAAGTGAAATTAAAGTCAAACCGGGCACTGGGAAAGAATCTAATCCAAAACTAGCAGGACTGAGTAAGCTGCAGGAAAGAGCTCGGATGGTGGTCGAAGGTGCTCAGAGCATGTTCAGCAAAGTGTCCTCATATATTCCAGCAAGCCGTGATGTGTCGGCTCAAAATGTTATCAGCTCATTGTCTTCTTTCTTGCCTGTTAGTAATGCTGCGACTACAGGGTTTACTGCAGACACAGCATCTTGTCAACAGCTTGTAGATACGGCACCTAGAAAACAGTTTTTGGGACAATCAGCTAATCAACAGTCTAAAGAGACATCAGTTAGTAAACAGTGTGGATATACAGCAGCTAGGGAACAGCTTGCAGGGCAAGCAGCCAGTCAACAGCCTGTAGATATAGCAGCTAGGAAACAGCCTGCAGACACAGCAGCTAACTTACTCTGTGATCCAGAATTGTTAAGCCCATTGGATGAGATCTCACTAGATTCTGATATTGCCATGGTTACCTCATCATTTCATACATCCTCCTCCTCGCAGGCCTTTGACACTGCCTTCTCGTCTCCATTTTCTCCGTCTCTACCAGAGTCTAAATCCTGGGACAACTGGGAGTCCATCTCGCCCTCAGATGCATCTTCCACAAACTATGGAGGTCACTTAGTTACCAGCATTCCTGGGACTCCACCAGTGGTAGACTCAGTCTGTGATCCTGAGGGTAGATTACCTTCAATCTTTGATCCTCAGGACAGATTACCTCCAGTCTGTGATCCTGAGGACAGATTACCTCCAGTCTGTGATCCTGAGGACAGATTACCTCCAGTCTGTGATCCTGAGGACAGATTACCTCCAGTCTGTGATCCTGAGGACAGATTACCTCCAGTCTGTGATCCTGAGGACAGATTACCTCCAGTCTGTGATCCTGAGGGCAGATTACCTTCAATCTCTGATCCTCAGGAAAGATTACCTCCAGTCTGTGATCCTGAGGACAGATTATCTTCAGTCTGTGATCCTGAGGGCAGATTACCTTCTGTCTCTGATCCTCAGGACAGATTACTTTCAGTCTGTGATCCTGAGAACAGATTACCTTCAGTCTGTGATCCTGAGGACAGATTGCCTTCAGTCTGTGATCCTGAGGACAGATTGCCTTCAGTCTGTGATCCTGAGGACAGATTACCTTCAGTCTGTGATCCTGAGGACAGATTGCCTTCAGACTGTGATCCTGAGGACAGATTGCCTTCAGACTGTGATCCTGAGGACAGATTACCATCAGACTGTGATTCTGAGGGCAGATTACCCTCAGCCTGTGATCCTGAGGACAGATTACCTTCAGCCTGTGATCCTGAGGGCAGATTACCCTCAGTCTGTGGCGGTAACAGATTACCCTCAGTCTGTGGCGGTAACAGATTACCTGCAGACAAGAGTACAGATGCTCAACTGGCTGTACTTGATGAGACTGTGGTTGCCACCCATTTTTCTGGCGGTGAGCTCTGCATGGAGTCTCCTGTAGATTGTGACAGCTGTTACATTGGTGGTAGCTATGAAGACAGCTGTCCCCTGTCTGAGACAGTAAACAAAGACAGCAGTCACCTGTCTGAGACAGTAAACAAAGACAACAGTCACCTGTCTGAGACAGTAAACAAAGACAGCAGTCACCTGTCTGAGACAGTAAATAAAGACAACAGTCACCTGTCTGAGACAGTAAACAAAGACAGCAGTCACCTGTCTGAGACAGTAAATAAAGACAGCAGTCACCTGTCTGAGACAGTAAACAAAGACAACAGTCACCTGTCTGAGACAGTAAACAAAGACCGCAGTCTCCTGCCTGAGACAGTAAACAAAGACCAGGTTAACAGCAGTAACCTAGAGACTGGTATCTGCCATCTCAAGGACAGACCTAGAAAACCAAGCTCACTGGATCTTAAAAAGACAACAGGACCACATCTTGCAGGGTTGGGGACTCTACCTGCTAGGTCCCCCTCTGTGTCACACGGGGTGGCTGTACCATCTGCCAGACAGGGAACCAGGTCCAGCTTGCCATCGTCTCCAGCTGTGTCTAGATCTGACGGATTTCTGCGACATGCATCACTGCCATCACTGACCTCTTTGTTCAGTACTGGACATTCTCAAACCAAGAAGGCATCATCAGCCACATGTTTTCATCATGACCTCAAGGTTAGCTGTCTGTGTGCACCATTGCACTGTCTATGTTTGATGTATGTGTGCACTAAGGCACTGTGTTTGATGTCTGTGTGCACTAAGGCACTGTATATGTCTGTGTGCACTAAGGCACTGTATATGTTCACTAATGCACAGCCTGTGCTTGATGTCTGTGTGCACTAAAGCACTGTCTCTGCTTGATGTCTGTGTGCATTAATGCACTGTATGTGTGCACTAAGGCACTGTCTGTGCTTGATGTCTGTGTGAACTAAGGCACTGTATGTGTTCACTAAGGCACTGTCTGTGCTTGATGTCTGTGTGAACTAAGGCACTGTATGTGTTCACTAAGGCACTGTCTGTGCTTGATGTCTGTGTGCATTAAGGCACTGTATGTGTTCACTAAGCACTGTCTGTGCTTGATGTCTGTGTGCACTGTTTGTGCTTGATGTCTGTGTGCATTAATGCACTGTATGTGTTTACTAAGGCACTGTCTGTGCTTGATGTTTGTGTGCACTAAGGCACTGTATGTGTTCACTATTGCCCTGTCTGAGCTTGATGTGTGTGTGCACTGAGGCACTGTATGTGTTCACTAAAGCACTGTCTGTGCTTAATGTCTGTGTGCACTAAGGCACTGTATGTGTTCACTAAGGCACTGTCTGTGCTTGATGTCTGTGTGCATTAATGCACTGTATGTGTTTACTAAGGCACTGTCTGTGCTTGATGTCTGTGTGCACTAAGGCACTGTATGTGTTCACTATTGCCCTTTCTGAGCTTAATGTGTGTGTGCACTGAGGCACTGTATGTGTTCACTAAGGCACTGTCTGTGCTTAATGTCTGTGTGCACTAAGGCACTGTATGTGTTCACTAAGGCACTGTCTGTGCTTGATGTCTGTGTGCACTGAGGCACTGTATGTGTTCACTATTGCCCTGTCTGAGCTTGATGTGTGTGTGCACTGAGGCACTGTATGTGTTCACTAAAACACTGTCTGTGCTTGATGTCTGTGTGCATTAAGACACTGTCTGTGCTTAATGTCTGTGTGCACTAAGGCACTGTATGTGTTCACTAAGGCACTGTCTGTGCTTGATGTCTGTGTGCACTAAGGCACTGTATGTGTTCACTATTGCCCTGTCTGAGCTTGATGTGTGTGTGCACTGAGGCACTGTATGTGTTCACTAAGGCACTGTCTGTGCTTAATGTCTGTGTGCACTAAGGCACTGTATGTGTTCACTAAGGCACTGTCTGTGCTTGATGTCTGTGAGCACTAAGGCACTGTATGTGTTCACTAAGGCACTGTCTGTGCTTGATGTCTGTGTGCATTAAGACACTGTCTGTTCTTGATGTCTGTGTGCATTAATGCACTGTATGTGTTTACTAAGGCACTGTCTGTGCTTGATGTCTGTGTGCACTAAGGCACTGTATGTGTTCACTATTGCCCTGTCTGAGCTTAATGTGTGTGTGCACTGAGGCACTGTATGTGTTCACTAATTCACTGTCTGTGCTTAATGTCTGTGTGCACCAAGGCACTGTATGTGTTCACTAAGGCACTGCCTGTGCTTAATGTCTGTGTGCACTAAGGCACTGTATTAGTTAGTTAGTTAGTTGGGTTATCCTCATTGCACTCCGGACATGTCCATAGGTGCTCAGATCCTCCCCTCAGTATGAACCCCAACGTCCGATGGCTAATAGTACCAGTTCTATGTTGATTAACAAGTCTTCTGACGTGTCCGGTGTGCGTCTCGTTTTTTGCTGTGCCGATCTTAATTCCCAAGTCTGCCATTCTGGCGAGTGATGTGGATTCACTGCCACCAAAGTCCTCTATCCTTCCCATTTCTCTGAGGGCATTGATAATATCAGCATGATCCATAGGCTGACCGTCGATAGTGATAGCGGATCCAGCCAACCTGTCAGCTCTTTCATTTCCATCGACGCCTGCGTGTCCCGGAACAAAAATAAAGGTGACTCCACGCACAGTGGACTTCTGAATTGATTCAAGCCATTGTCTTCGCACTGAACCTGCCTGAACCCTCCGGATCATACTCATTGAATCACTGAGTATACATACACAGGTGTATTTTTGTGTTTCAAGCCAGGCAAACACTTGCGTCACTGCCATCACCTCCATCGTCATGCTGCTGGTTGTCATGGAGAAGGCGCCGTTGGCTTCTTTTACTGTTCTGCCCGCTGAGCGTGCTGTAAATGCCCATGCGCTTCTTCTTTGGCGTATAACGGATCCGTCTGTATAGATTAGTGCATCTGCTTCGTCTGAATTTTCACCGATGAGAGCGTTGACCTCTACATTAACAGCAACAGGACTCTCTTCTCTACATCGCCTGTTGAGTATGACAATACAGGAAAATGTACAAATAAACGCCTGAGGCACAGGTATCCATTCTGCACCAGGTATGATGTCGGTTAGGCTGCATATTTGCCTAATAACATCTTCTGCCCGACCTAGCCACGATTTTCCCCTCTTCAGTCTGTCGCCCTTTTCACTAAAAAGCGCTTGATGCAGTAGGTGTTTCTTATTAGCACATATTTTGATGTATGCCTGAGCCCTCCACATCCTGATCCTTTGGTTCATTGTTGGAAAGTCAAGTAGATACCTCATTGCTCCACAGGATGTGTCTCTTGTACATCCCAAAATAATACGCATGGCTTCATTTTGCACCTTTTTGAGTCGTTCAATCTGGGTAGCACTGATAGTGAGGATGGCCAGAGCGTATTCAATGGGGGAAAGGACCAGACCGTAGAATAGAAGTACTAGTAGTCTTTGCTCGATATTGGAAGCAGCCATAATCCTCATTGCAGATAGACCTTTGCGTGCTTTTGTTATCACTTGGTCAACGTGTTCCCTGAATGACAAGCTGCGATCGAACCTCACCCCGAGAAACGTCATAACATTGGTTCTGATCAATACATCACGCATTTTCACTTCTGGTAAGTCCGACTTGACAATGTGATTGTTCAAAGAGAACCATGACACTGATGCCTTCGAAGGATTGACATAGGCATTGGAACCATCACACCAGGCGGCAATTCAATCGAGTTCTTTGTGCATTGTGCTGGCGATCTCCTCCTGTCTATCACGCCCTCGTCGATAAATCAAAATGTCATCAGCAAATGACAAAGTCCTTCCCTTTCCATTCAACTGCTGCTCAGTGATCATCACCGTATAAACGTTGAATAAGACTGGTGATTGCGGTGATCCCTATGGCAAGCCTGGACATATCGTTTGCGGTTCTGAGGACCAGCTACCACATCTTAGTACAATCTTTCTCTGGAACAGGACCGCAGCAATCCAGCGGATCAGAATAGGATTGACTTCTAGTTTAAGCAGTAATTGCATTAAATAATCATATGGTACTTTATTGTAGGCATCTTCTAAGTCCAACACTGCCGCACATGTCTCTTCTTTAATCTGAAATCCCTCGTACACATCGTAGGCGAAAACAGCAGCATTGAACCATGTCTCTTTCTTCAACCTGTACCCTCCAAGTGTTGATGGGAACTTATCATGTAGACCACTCAAAGATCTGCGGCTATAGAATCATCTCGATGCAGAATACTGTTGGCAAACTTTCGGAAAAAATTGTCGCACAAAGATTGACCACCTACTTGGAACTACATGATAAGGCACTGTATGTGTTCACTAAGGCACTTTCTGTGCTTGATGTCTGTGTCCATTAAGGCACCGTCTGTGCTTGATGTCTGTGTGCACTAAGGCACTGTATGTGTTCACTAAGGCACTGTCTGAGCTTGATGTCTGTGTGCACTGAGGCACTGTATGTGTTCACTAAGGTGCTGTCTGTGCTTGATGTCTGTGAGCATCTCCCCTTTAACTTATTGCTATTGTCTTTGCCTGATGTCTGTTAACATCTCCCTTGTTGGTTACTTTTTGTTACCATTTGTGCTTCATGTCTGTTAACATTTCCCTTGTTTGTTACTTTTTGTTACTATTTGTGCTTCATGTCTGTGAGCATCTCCCCTTTTACTTATTGCTACTGTCTTTGCCTGATGTCTTTTAACATCTCCCTTGTTGGTTACTTTTTGTTACCATTTGTGCTTCATGTCTGTTAACATCTCCCTTGTTTGTTACTTTTTGTTACTATTTGTGCTTCATGCCTGTGAGTGAAATGAGTCAAAACGTAGACTTGAAGTTAGGCTTTCAGCTATCTTGAAATGATTCTGGTCTACTTGGAATGAACCTTGGTTTACACCGACTTTAACATCTAGGGTTGACAACACAAACGCCGCTCAGCTTCATTGTACATTCTGTCAGTTTATTCTGGTCCATTTATTTAACATTTATTTCACTCGCGACATATTCGAGCACTAACCATTCACAACATAAAACTACATCTTCAATTACTACAACCGTCTTCACTGACTTCTGATGATCGACTGACCACGAGGCTAGCTCGGGCTTCGCCTCGCTTACTCTACCGGCCACAAGTATCTTGTGCCGTCACTTGTAGCATGGACTTCCTGCTTGCCACGATGTACTCGTGGAGACCATGCAAAGCAGGGTCATCACAGTGAGCATCTCCCCTTTTACTTATTGTTACTGTCTGATGGTGATTGGATGGTGTTACAGTGATTGATTAGTGTAATGATGATTGATTGAACAATGATTGCATGGTGTAACTGACTAGAAAATGTAACGGTGATTGAGTTGTGTCATTGTAAATAGATGGTGTATGAATAGATGGTGTACAAGTTATTCGAATGGTGTAACTGTGAATAGATGCTGTAACAGTGATTGATTTAACAATGATTGAGTGAAATAACAGTGATTGAGTGGGTTAAACTGATTGTATCTTGTAACAATGATTAGATGGTTTAGTATTGATTGACTGATATAGCAGTGATTAAATAATATAACTGATTGGGTGATGTAATTGATTGGTTATTGTAACAATGATTGATGTAGCAATAATTTAATGATACAACAGTGATTAATTGATTAAAGACATGCAAAATGATGATGCAATTAATAATTGATTGAAGACATGCAGAATGAGGCAACAATGATTGATTGAAAATATACTTGCCCGGCTCTCTAGCGTAGTTGGCTAAACCGGATTGCGCGGAGACCGGGTGACAAACTCCTTGTGGTCCGGGTTCAATCCTGGGGGTAGGCAGGAAAGCCACATTTCTCCCAGATTTACGGTATTTACAATGGAATCAAGGCCGAAAGGTTGCAATATCCATAATACCGAGCCTAAGGGTTAACAACTCATGGCTTCTGGATACTAAAAACAAACAAACAAACATTGAAAATATACAAAATGATGCAAAAGTAATTAATTGACTAAAGACTTGCTGAATGATGCAACAGTAATTAATAGATTGAAGACATCTATAGTTGTGCAACATTAATTGACTGATTAAAGGCATGCATCATGATGCAGAAGTAATTAATTGATTGAAGACATGCAGAAGTAATTAATTGATTGAAGACATGCAGAAGTAATTAATTGATTGAAGACATGCAGAAGTAATTAATTGATTGAAGACATGCAAAAGTAATTAATTGATTGAAGACATGCAGAAGTAATTAATTGATTGAAGACATGTAAAATGATGCAGAAGTAATTAATTGATTGAAGACATTAAGAGTTGTGCAACAATAATAAAATTATTGAAGACATCCAGAATTGTGCAACAAAAATTAATTGTCTTAAGACATGCAGAATGAAATGATTCTATGATAATTAATTGATTGAAGACATGAATAATGATGCAACAGTAATTAATTGATTAAAGACATGCAGACTGATGCAACAGGGTTTGAATGAACAAAGAAAACGGCCAACAGATTGCACATTTGCTGACCTGTATCTGAACAGACTGCACAATAGCCTGACCTGTATCTGAACAGATTACACAATAGCCAGACCTGTATCTGAACAGATTGCACAATAGCCAGACCTGTATCTTAACAGATTGCACAATAGCCTGACCTGTATCTGAACAGATTACACAATAGCCTGACCTGTATCTGAACAGACTACACAGTTGCCTGACCTGTATCTGAACAGATTACACAATAGCCAGACCTGTATCTGAACAGATTACACAATAGCCAGACCTGTATCTGAACAGATTACACAATAGCCAGACCTGTATCTGAACAGGTTGCACAATAGCCTGACCTGTATCTGAACAGATTACACAATAGCGTGACCTGTATCTGAACAGATTACACAATAGCCAGACCTGTATCTGAACAGATTACACAATAGCCAGACCTGTATCTGAACAGATTACACAATAGCCAGACCTGTATCTGAACAGATTACACAATAGCCAGACCTGTATCTGAACAGATTACACAATAGCCAGACCTGTATCTGAACAGATTACACAATAGCCAGACCTGTATCTGAACAGATTACACAATAGCCAGACCTGTATCTGAACAGGTTGCACAATAGCCTGACCTGTATCTGAACAGATTACACAATAGCGTGACCTGTATCTGAACAGATTACACAATAGCCAGACCTGTATCTGAACAGATTACACAATAGCCTGACCTGTATCTGAACAGATTACACAATAGCTTGACCTGTATCTGAACAGATTACACAATAGCCAGACCTGTATCTGAACAGATTACACAATAGCCAGACCTGTATCTGAACAGACCGCACAATTTCCTGACCTGTATTTGAACAGACCGCACAATAGCCAGACCTGTATCTGAACAGACTGCACAATTTTCTGACCTGTATCTGAACAGACTGCACAATTTTCTGACCTGTATCTGAACAGACTGCACAGTTCTGACCTGTATCTGAACAGACTGCACAATTTCCAGATTTGTATTTGTGAATCATCAGATACAGACTACAGTAGCAGATAGATATAATGAAGCCAGTAAATTAATTTTTTTTACGCCTGAAATACTACAGTAACAACTGAATTTAATTAATCTTTCACAACTGAAATACTACAGTTACAGCTGGATATAATGAATCTTTTATACCTGAAATACTACAGTAACAACTGAATATAACGAATCTTTTATACCTGAAATACTACAGTAACAACTGAATATAACGAATCTTTTACACACCTGAAATACTACAGTAACAACTGGATGTAATGAATCCTTTACACCTGAAATACTTCTGTAATATCTGGATTTAATTAATCTTTTACACTTGAAATATTACAATAACTGAATATAATACATATTTAACACCTGAAATACTACAGTAACAACTGAATATAATGAGTCTTAACACCTGAAATACTGCAGTAACAACTGAATATAATGCATATTTAACACCTGAAATACTACAGTAACAACTAAATATAATGAGTCTTTAAGACCTGAAATACTACAGTTACAACTGAATATAATGAGTCTTTCACACCTGAAATACTACAGTTACAACTGAATATAATGAGTCTTTAACACCTGAAATACTACAGTAACAACTAAATATAATGAGTCTTTAACACCTGAAATACTTTAGTAACAAGTGGACAAAATAAATATGTTACACCTGAACTACGACAATAACTACTCGATAAAATGAATCTTTATAACTGAAATATGAAATAAACTACTCTCAAGCGTAACCGCTTCTTTTACCTGTGCACAGGTGCAGTTTTTCAACAGTTTTTATTTTTAAATTGAACAAACTTGGATGGAAGTGATTATTTATGGTTGCACCTTTACAAAATCTGAGGACACCACCTTGTTTTTGCACCTGTTGAGCTACGCCTGTCGCGTTACGGGGACATGTGTAAGCAATTGAGTTGTGAAGCCTGTTATTGGTGTCTTTTTTGTTCACATTTACAGCGGGAAAAGGCAAACATTACTTGATTTTCTGAACTGATTGATTGATTGAGCTTTCATTTGCATAGAGAATTTATGGAGGTCAGAAATCTAATACTCTTCTTCTTCTTTTCTCTTCTCCTGGAATGCCTCACGATGTCACGGGAGGAAGAGATCTTGCAACAGGCCCTTCTGTTCACTTCGTATGTAATACTTTTCAGTGTCTCTGATATTTCTGTGGTCTATCTTCTGTGTGGTCGACCTGTGGGTCTGTTACCACTGTATCTGCTCTCTGTGGGGCCCTGTCTGCTGCCATTCTTGTTACATGGCCAAACCATTTGATTTGTTGTCCACCTATAAAGTTCAGTGTTGGTCCTGTGCTGATTCTCCTGATATCGTTCCTAAGTCTATCTTTCCCCATTCCACCTAGCATAGTACGTAAACATTTAATTTCTGTCCTGACTATTTTCCTTCTGTATTCTGAAGACGGTGTCCATGTTTGACATTGATAGCAGAGTGTTGATAAGAATTTCAAAATTGGTACCATTTAGCGTAAAACTTGTTATGCTTTATAGCATCTTTGTTTGATTTCTTTATTCATTCTTCCATCTTGGGAAAAAATACTCACCAGCAGATATGTCTGCTTTAATTGGTCTTCATCAATTTTGATATTGGTTGTTCTTCCTTTTCTGGAGAATGTCATCACTTCTGTTTTGTCTACATTGATCGTAGCTGTGGCATTCTGAGTGGAGTCTATTCATATGTTCTTGTAGCTGTACTGCTGTTGGTGCTATGATTGCCTGGTCATCGGGGGATAGCAATTCATTTAGTCATTCTCTCATTTTGTCCCCCTCGCTGATGTTGTCCCCCTCGCTGATGTTGTCCCCCTCGCTGATGTTGTCCCCTCGCTGATGTTAACTGATATGCAAATGTGATGAGCATACTAATACTAAACTTCACATTTGTAATTCTGATGTCAAATCAGTGCTGTTTGATGGAGCAGAACATGGACAACAACTAATCAACTACAGATATTCATTTACTGGTGCCTGCGCAGAATAAAGGGAATTCAGGGGTACAGTAGAATCACTCATGTAGAGCTCTATGAGAGAACTAAATAAGTTCCCTGGAGCAAGAAGTCAGTGCTACAGTAGAATCACTCATGTAGAGCTCTATGAGAGAACTAAACAAGTTCCATGGACCAAGAAGTCAGGGGTACAGTAGAATCACTCATGTAGAGCTCTATGAGAGAACTAAACAAGTTCCCTGGAGCAAGAAGTCAGTGCTACAGTAGAATCACTCATGTAGAGCTCTATGAGAGAACTAAACAAGTTCACTGGAGCAAGAAATCAGGGGTACAGTAGAATCACTCATGTAGAGCTCTATGAGAGAACTAAACAAGTTCCATGGACCAAGAAGTCAGGGCTACAGTAGAATCACTTATGTAGAGCTCTATGAGAGAACTAAACAAGTTCCCTGGAGCAAGAAGTCAGGGCTACAGTAGAATCACTCATGTAGAGCTCTATGAGAGAACTAAACAAGTTCCATGGACCAAGAAGTCAGGAACAGATGCTGGCTTTGGATAGGATACACATTGAGAAAACCTAAGAACAGTATAACTAGAATGTCTTTGTGTAGAATGATGCATCAGTAGTTGATTGATTGAAACATGTAGAATGATGCCTCAGTGCTTGATTCATTGAAACATGTAGAATGATGCATTAGTAGTTGATTGATTGAAACATGTAGAATGATGCATCATTGGTTGATTGATTGAAACATGTAGAATGATGCATCAGTGGTTGATTGATTGAAACATGTAGAATGATGCATTAGTGGTTGATTGATTGAAACATGTAGAATGATGCATCAGTGGTTGATTGATTGAAACATGTAGAATGATGCATCAGTGGTTGATTGATTGAAACATGTAAAGTGATGTGTGAGTGGTTGATTGATTGAAACATGTAGAATGATGCATCAGTAGTTGATTGATTGAAACATGTATAATGATGCATCATTGGTTGATTGATTGAAACATGTAGAATGATGCATCAGTGCATGATTGATTGAAACATGTAGAATGATGCCTCAGTGCTTGATGGATTGACACATGTAGAATGATGCCTCACTGGTTTATTGATTGAAACATGTAGAATGATGCATCAGTGGTTGATTGATTGAAACATGTAGAATGATGCATCAGTGGTTGGTTGATTGAAACATGTAGAATGATGCCTCAGTGGTTGATTCATTGACACTTGTAGAATGATGCCTCAGTGCTTGATTGATTGAAACATGTAGAATTATGCATCAGTGGTTGATTGATTGAAACATGTAGAATGATGCCTCAGTGGTTGATTGATTGAAACATGTAGAATGATGCATTAGTGGTTGATTCATTGGCACATGTAGAATGATGCCTCAGTGCTTTATTGATTGAAACATGTAGAATGATGCCTCAGTGCTTAATTGATTGAAACATGTAGAATGATGCATTAGTGGTTGATTGATTGAAACATGTAGAATGATGCATCAGTGCTTGATTGATTGAAACATGTAGAATGATGCCTCAGTGCTTGATTGATTGAAAATGTAGAATGATGCATTAGTGCTTGATTGATTGAAACATGTAGAATGATGCATCAGTGGTTTATTGAATAAAACATGTAGAATGATACATCAGTGGTTTATTGAATAAAACATGTAGAATGATGCATCAGTGGTTTATTGAATAAAACATGTAGAATGATGCATTAGTGGGTGATTGATTGAAACATGTAGAATGATGCATCAGTGCTTGATTCAATGAAACTTGTAGAATGATGCATTAGTGGTTGATTGATTGAAACATGTAGAATGATGCATCAGTGTTTGATTGATTGAAACATGCAGAATGATGCCTCAGTGCTTGATTGACACATGTAGAATGATGCAGCAATGCTAGATTGATAATCATCCTGTAACCTCCAGACAGGTGTGTCGCCCTCAGACTTTGTGAAGCAGAACTTTACCTGTCACAGCCCCTTACACAGTTTGCGGAGAGCTGCTGTTGTCAACAACCCCTACATGTCACCTTTACTGGCTCCAGATGAACTTTTGAGGGACCTCCCCTTGGTTTCCATTGTGGTAAGTGTATGTGCCCCACAGTTAGATCTCCTGTATAATCTCCCTGTCTGTTATCTCTAGTTAGTCCTCTAGTATGATCTCCCTGCCTTTTACCTGTAGTTAGATCTCCTGTATAATCTCCCTGTCTGTTATCTCTAGTTAGTCCTCTAGTATGATCTCCCTGTCTTTTACCTGTAATTAGTTCTCTAGTATGATCTCCCTGTCTGTTACCTCTAGTATGATCTCCCTGTCCTTTACCTCTAGTTAGTTCTCTAGTATGATCTCCCTGCCTTTTACCTCTAGTTAGTTCTCTAGTATGATCTCCCTGTCAGTTATCTGTCGTTATTTTTCAGGTATAAACTCCCTGTCTGTTACCTGTAGTTAGTTCTCAGGTATGGTCTCCCTGTCAGTTATTTCTAGTTAGTTTTTGTCTACCTCTTCTGCGGTCGACAAAAACAAAAACTAAAGACTTGTAATATCTTATTGATTATGTCATAGTGAAAATGTGCAACAGACAGGACGTTTGGGTAATTTAGTCTTTGTGCCGCACTGAATGCTGGACAGACTATCATCTCGTTATTTTGAAACTAAACCTCTGCATTCAGCCACCAAGACAATCGCAGGGTCGTAAGACTTACAAGAAGCTCAACATCTCCAGGCTGGGAAATGAATTCACAAAAGATTTGTTGATATTCACGCTGGAAGATTGTCTACAGTCCATCACCTTAGATGGCCCAAATATGGAGGATACATGGACCACCCTGAGAGATCTGATCTACAGCACAGCTTTCAAGACACTAGGACCGGTTACGAGGAAACACCAGGATTGGTTTGATAAAAACTCAGAAGATATTCATCATTTACTAATGGAGAAACACAGCCTCTATAAATCTTTGTTAAGTGACCCAAATTCACCATCAAAGAAGAACTCCTTCAATAATATTAGTAAAACTGTTGAGACCAAACTTGGACTGATGTGAGACTTGTAGCTAAGTAGTAAAGCTGATGAGATTCAACATTTTGCAGACAGGCCTGAGATGAACAATGTCTATGATGTTTTCAACACAGTAGATGGACCTAGGCCACCATCATCCTGTGCCCTTCTCAGCAAAGCTGGAAGTACACTACTCATTGATAACCTCTAGTCATCCATGAACCAAGAAGCTATATGTGGTTTGCTCCAGGTCCCCTATGAAAGTAGCCCTAGATGAAACAACGGTTTGCCCCATTGTCTCTATGAAAGCAGCCCTAGATGAAACAACGGTTTGCCCCATTGTCTCTATGAAAGCAGCCCTAGATGAAACAACGGTTTGCCCCATTGTCTTTATGAAAGCAGCCCTAGATGAAACAACGGTTTGCCCCAGGTCTGTATGAAAGCAGCCCTAGATGAAACAATGGTTTGCCCCAGGTCTCTATGAAAGCAGCCCTAGATGAAACAACGGTTTGCCCCATTGTCTCTATGAAAGCAGGCCTAGATGAAACAATGGTTTGCCCCATTGTCTCTATGAAAGCAGGCCTAGATGAAACAAACTCTTCTGGAGACCAAGAAAGCCATTAATCAAATGTTGAAACTGATTCCTCCTACATGTTGAACTAACTCATCCTACATGTTGAACTAACTCCTCCTACATGTTGAACTAACTCCTCCTACATGTTGAACTGACTCCTCCTACATGTTGAACTGATTCCTCCTACATGTTGAACTAACTCCTCCTACATGTTGAACTAACTCCTCCTACATGTTGAACTAACTCCTCCTACATGTTGAACCTCTTCTTCTTCTTCTTCGTTCACCGGCTGTGAATTCTGGCGGAAGGTCCCGGTTAATCGTCCGCTTGGACTTTTGGCTTTACCTGGACCTGAGTTTTACGTGTACAACCGTTTTGCTGTTCCCTGCCTCGCGGGCAGATGTACTCCCACTTCGAGTCAGGCCTATTTCTAGGATGATTGTGGCCATTGTTTTGTGTGGGTCGAGACGTTGCCTGATTTGTGTGGTGTCCTTTTTGTCGCCTTCTCCGCAGGTATTGCCCCCAGAGTACCCCTTTAGGGCAGCCCCTTGTGGAACGGTTGGCCTTCAAGGAAAGGCAGGGACAGATCATGAGCATTCCCCACCATCCAAGGAGGCTTCTATTTATGCAGAGCCGGCACACGGCGCTCTGGTTCTGGGCTCACCCAAGGAATCGTCACGTCCTGCACATGCCTGCTTAACCTCACAACCGTATTAGGCCTCCCGCTTAACAAGGGCTGGGCCCTCCCGAAGTCAACGGGGAGAAGCCCGCGAGTTCTGGACTTTTGTGACCACACGAATAGGTACATTCTTTTTTTCCGCACGTTAAATATCTTTGACGAGCCGTTAGCCCGACAGAATTTAACATCCTGCGTCAGGCATATCGTTATCTGTTTGGTCCCAACACTCGGGCGAGTGGAGTCTTTGGGTGTGGACATTTGGAATTTTTCTGTTCAATACGATTTGTGATGGTCGGATTTTGAGCTTACTTGTGTGCCGTAGGATATAGTTTTGTCGGACATTTAGGCTTAGCCAGCCAATGGACTGTTGCTATTGTGGTGTACCTCCGCGCGGTGATGACGACACTGAGGGTTAACAGAGGATGTACATGGGTAGAATCTTGCTGTGAGATGCCACCCACAGGAGATGTTACTCGTCTATGCTGTGGGTAAATCTCTAGGTCAAGGGTTGAGTCTCAGCAGAACAATGTTCTCTTCACTCCGCAATCTGTTAACCAAGTGTTGTAATTTTAGTTGTACATTTGGCAAGCACTTTACTCATGTTCCTAATGAGTTTTGATAACCTTTTTCACCCATGCGTTTAGGGGCGGGCTGATGAGAGCCACAAGAGCACATCACCTCTGGGGGCAGCCATAACTCCGAGATCCCCTGACAGCTCTGTTAATGCTCATTTGAGACATTATCCGTGGCGCACGACGAGGACGTGCTGCAGGGGTCTTGCGTGAGGTTCCGTAAAACCAGAACAGTGAAGGACTGGCGCCCGAGTGACGTACGGAGTATCTCCTTATACACATCATGTTGGACTTAACTTTCCCTCACGCCTGTGACATAAATCACCGCGCCACCATGTTGAACTAATTCCTCCTGCATGTTGAACTGACTTTCCCTACATATCCCAGGAGACAGTGCGGCTGGTATGGGGAGATTTTTGTGTGACTGAACCAAGAACCTGCCGGTGTGTGCATGTAGAAGATGATATGTCATGTGTGCATGTAAAAGATGATATGTCATGTGTGCATGTAGAAGATGATAGGTCATGTGTGCATGTAAAAGATGATATGTGTGCATGTAGGAGATGATATGTCATGTGTGCATGTAGGAGATGATATGTCATGTGTGCATGTAAAAGATGATATGTCATGTGTGCATGTAGAAGATGATAGGTCATGTGTGCATGTAAAAGATGATATGTCATGTGTGCATGTAGGAGATGATATGTCATGTGTGCATGTAGAAGATGATAGGTCATGTGTGCATGTAGAAGATGATATGTCATGTGTGCATGTAGGAGATTATATGTCATGTGTGCATGTAGGAGATATGTCATGTGTGCATGTAAAAGATTATATGTCATGTGTGCATGTAGGATATGATATGTCATGTGTGCATGTAAAAGATGATATGTCATGTGTGCATGTAGAAGATGATATGTCATGTGTGCATGTAGGAGATGATATGTCATGTGTGCATGTAGAAGATGATAGGTCATGTGTGCATGTAGGAGATGATATGTCATATGTGCATGTAGGAGATGATATGTCATGTGTGCATGTAGAAGATGATATGTCATGTGTGCATGTAGAAGATGATATGTCATGGACATCACATGTCTACATGTTTATGTGTCAGATATATTTTTGTTTTCAGGCTTGTCACCTGGACCCCCTTCTAGATGACTCGATTATGTTTGCACGACGTCTTCATAACCTGCAGGTTTCTGTCAACCTTCACCTTGTTGATGATCTTCCACACGGGTTCCTCAACTTTGCCTTGATGAGTGTAGAGGCTAAACAAGCTGCAGATCTGTGCGGTCGCCAGCTCCTAGAGATGTTACAGTGCAGCCATGTTTGATTCTGTCAGATTATAGTGCAGCCATGTTTGATTCTGTCAGATTATAGTGCAGCCATGTTTGATTCTGTCAGATTATAGTGTAGCCATGTTTGATTCTGTCAGATTATAGTGCAGCTAAGTTTGATTCTGTCAGATTATAGTGTAGCCATGTTTGATTCTGTCAGATTATAGTGCAGCCATGTTTGATTCTGTCAGATTATAGTGCAGCTAAGTTTGATTCTGTCAGATTATAGTGCAGCCATGTTTGATTCTGTCAGATTATAGTGCAGCCATGTTTGACTCTGTCAGATTATAGTGCAGCCATGTTTGATTCTGTCAGATTATAGTGCAGCCATGTTTGACTCTGTCAGATTATAGTGCAGCTAAGTTTGATTCTGTCAGATTATAGTGCAGCCATGTTTGATTCTGTCAGATTATAGTGTAGCTAAGTTTGACTCTGTCAGATTATAGTGCAGCCATGTTTGATTCTGTCAGATTATAGTGCAGCCATGTTTGATTCTGTCAGATTATAGTGTAGCTAAGTTTGATTCTGTCAGATTATAGTGCAGCCATGTTTGATTCTGTCAGATTATAGTGCAGCCATGTTTGATTCTGTCAGATTATAGTGTAGCTAAGTTTGATTCTGTCAGATTATAGTGTAGCTAAGTTTGATTCTGTCAGATTATAGTGTAGCTAAGTTTGATTCTGTCAGATTATAGTGTAGCTAAGTTTGATTCTGTCAGATTATAGTGCAGCCATGTTTGATTCTGTCAGATTATAGTGTAGCTAAGTTTGATTCTGTCAGATTATAGTGCAGCCATGTTTGATTCTGTCAGATTATAGTGCAGCCATGTTTGATTCTGTCAGATTATAGTGTAGCTAAGTTTGATTCTGTCAGATTATAGTGCAGCCATGTTTGATTCTGTCAGATTATAGTGTAGCTAAGTTTGATTCTGTCAGATTATAGTGCAGCCATGTTTGATTCTGTCAGATTATAGTGCAGCCATGTTTGATTCTGTCAGATTATAGTGCAGCCATGTTTGATTCTGTCAGATTATAGTGTAGCTAAGTTTGATTCTGTCAGATTATAGTGCAGCTAAGTTTGATTCTGTCAGATTATAGTGTAGCTAAGTTTGATTCTGTCAGATTATAGTGTAGCCATGTTTGATTCTGTCAGATTATAGTGCAGCTAAGTTTGATTCTGTCAGATTATAGTGTAGCTAAGTTTGATTCTGTCAGATTATAGTGTAGCTAAGTTTGATTCTGTCAGATTATAGTGCAGCCATGTTTGATTCTGTCAGATTATAGTGCAGCCATGTTTGATTCTGTCAGATTATAGTGCAGCCATGTTTGATTTTGTCAGATTATAGTGTAGCTAAGTTTGATTCTGTCAGATTATAGTGCAGCCATGTTTGATTCTGTCAGATTATAGTGTAGCCATGTTTGACTCTGTCAGATTATAGTGTAGCTATGTTTGATTCTGTCAGATTATAGTGTAGCCATGTTTGACTCTGTCAGATTATAGTGCAGCCATGTTTGATTCTGTCAGATTATAGTGCAGCCATGTTTGATTCTGTCAGATTATAGTGTAGCTAAGTTTGATTCTGTCAGATTATAGTGTAGCTAAGTTTGACTCTGTCAGATTATAGTGTAGCTAAGTTTGATTCTGTCAGATTATAGTGTAGCTAAGTTTGATTCTGTCAGATTATAGTGCAGCCATGTTTGACTCTGTCAGATTATAGTGCAGCCATGTTTGATTCTGTCAGATTATAGTGTAGCCATGTTTGACTCTGTCAGATTACAGTGCAGCCATGTTTGAATCTGTCAGATTATAGTGCAGCCATGTTTGACTCTGTCAGATTATAGTGCAGCCATGTTTGAATCTGTCAGATTATAGTGCAGCCATGTTTGACTCTGTCAGATTATAGTGCAGCCATGTTTGACTCTGTCAGATTATAGTGCAGCCATGTTTGACTCTGTCAGATTATAGTGCAGCCATGTTTGATTCTGTCAGATTATACTGTAGCCATGTTTGAATCTGTCAGATTATAGTGTAGCCATGTTTGATTCTGTCAGATTATAGTGTAGCCATGTTTGATTCTGTCAGATTATAGTGTAGCCATGTTTGATTCTGTCAGATTATAGTGTAGCCATGTTTGATTCTGTCAGATTATAGTGTAGCTAAGTTTGATTCTGTCAGATTATAGTGTAGCTAAGTTTGATTCTGTCAGATTATAGTGTAGCCATGTTTGATTCTGTCAGATTATAGTGCAGCCATGTTTGATTCTGTCAGATTATAGTGCAGCTAAGTTTGATTCTGTCAGATTATAGTGTAGCTAAGTTTGATTCTGTCAGATTATAGTGTAGCTAAGTTTGACTCTGTCAGATTATAGTGTAGCTAAGTTTGATTCTGTCAGATTATAGTGTAGCTAAGTTTGATTCTGTCAGATTATAGTGTAGCTAAGTTTGACTCTGTCAGATTATAGTGTAGCTAAGTTTGATTCTGTCAGATTATAGTGTAGCTAAGTTTGATTCTGTCAGATTATAGTGTAGCTAAGTTTGATTCTGTCAGATTATAGTGCAGCCATGTTTGATTCTGTCAGATTATAGTGCAGCTAAGTTTGATTCTGTCAGATTATAGTGCAGCTAAGTTTGATTCTGTCAGATTATAGTGTAGCGATGTTTGATTGTCAGAATATAGTGCAGCCATGTTTGACTCTGTCAGATTATAGTGCAGCCATGTTTGATTCTGTCAGATTATAGTGTAGCTAAGTTTGATTCTGTCAGATTACAGTGTAGCTAAGTTTGATTCTGTCAGATTATAGTGTAGCTAAGTTTGATTCTGTCAGATTATAGTGTAGCTAAGTTTGATTCTGTCAGATTATAGTGTAGCTAAGTTTGACTCTGTCAGATTATAGTGTAGCTAAGTTTGACTCTGTCAGATTATAGTGTAGCTAAGTTTGATTCTGTCAGATTATAGTGTAGCTAAGTTTGATTCTGTCAGATTATAGTGTAGCTAAGTTTGATTCTGTCAGATTATAGTGTAGCTATGTTTGACTCTGTCAGATTATAGTGTAGCTAAGTTTGATTCTGTCAGATTATAGTGTAGCCATGTTTGATTCTGTCAGATTATAGTGCAGCCATGTTTGATTCTGTCAGATTATAGTGAAGCCATGATTGATTCTGTCAGATTATAGTGCAGCTAAGTTTGATTCTGTCAGATTATAGTGCAGCCATGTTTGATTCTGTCAGATTATAGTGAAGCCATGATTGATTCTGTCAGCAGACAACTGACTGACATCCATTGTCCTCGCTGTGTGTACATTCACTGGTAATTCTACAGGTTCAGTTGCCCTTATGACATTTCTCAGCTGGCAATAATGTAGTCTCTCCAGTGAACACTAGAGCTTTATTAATTGTGTTGTTATTGTTGTGTTAAACCGTACTGAAATGTACCAAAGTTTGTAATTTCTTTCAGTGGCATTTAAAAAAAATAAAAAATTCTTATTATTCTCTGGCTGTAAACTCCAGCAGAAAGTTCTGCTTGTTTGTCCACTTATGGACTTTTGTTGTGCTCAATAACTTGAGCTATTGGGTGTGCATCTGTTATACAGACTTTTTGTCACTCACTTCTCAGGCAGATGCCATCTGGCTTCAAAGAAATGATGCCCTTTAACCGTTGTGCATTAGCTGAAGTACATCAGCATACAGAAAAAGTGACCCATTGTAGTGTAGTGCAGGCAAACTACCCAATGTAGGAGTAGTGTAGTGCTGGCAGACTACCTATTATAGGAGTAGTGTAGTGCTGACAGACTACCCATTGTAGGAGTAGTGTAGTGCTGGCAAACTACCTATTATAGGAGTAGTGTAGTGCTGACAGACTACTCATTGTAAGAGTAGTGTAGTGCTGACAGACTTCCCATTGTAGGAGTAGTGTAGTGCTGACAGACTACCATTGTAAAAGTAGTGAAGTGCTGACAGACTACCATTGTAAAAGTAGTGAAGTGCTGGCAGACTACCCATTGTAGGAATAGCGTAGTGCTGGCAGACTCCCATTGTAGGAGTAGTGTAGTGCTGGCAGACTACCATTGTAGGAGTAGTATAGTGCTGGCAGACTCCCATTGTAGGAGTAGTGTAGTGCTGACAGACTACTCATTGTAAGAGTAGTGTAGTGCTGACAGACTTCCCATTGTAGGAGTAGTGTAGTGCTGACAGACTACCATTGTAAAAGTAGTGAAGTGCTGACAGACTACCATTGTAAAAGTAGTGAAGTGCTGACAGACTCCCATTGTAAAAGTAGTGAAGTGCTGGCAGACTACCCATTGTAGGAATAGCGTAGTGCTGGCAGACTCCCATTGTAGGAGTAGTGTAGTGCTGGCAGACTACCATTGTAGGAGTAGTATAGTGCTGGCAGACTCCCATTGTAGGAGTAGTGTAGTGCTGACAGACTACTCATTGTAAGAGTAGTGTAGTGCTGACAGACTTCCCATTGTAGGAGTAGTGTAGTGCTGACAGACTACCATTGTAAAAGTAGTGAAGTGCAGACAGACTACCATTGTAAAAGTAGTGAAGTGCTGACAGACTCCCATTGTAAAAGTAGTGAAGTGCTGGCAGACTACCCATTGTAGGAATAGCGTAGTGCTGGCAGACTCCCATTGTAGGAGTAGTGTAGTGCTGGCAGACTACCTATTGTAGGAGTAGTATAGTGCTGGCAGACTCCCATTGTAGGAGTAGTATAGTGCTGGCAGACTCCCATTGTAGGAGTAGTGTAGTTCTGACAGACTCCCATTGTAGGAGTAGTGTAGTGATGGCAGACTACCTATTGTAGGAGTAGTGTAGTGCTGACAGACTACCTATTGTAGGAGTAGTGTAGTGCTGACAGACTACCTTTTTGTAGGAGTAGTGTAGTGCTGACAGACTACCTATTGTAGGAGTAGTGTAGTGCTGACAGACTACCTATTGTAGGAGTAGTGTAGTGCTGACAGACTACCTATTGTAGGAGTAGTGTAGTGCTGACAGACTACCTATTATAGGAGTAGTGTAGTGCTGACAGACTACCTATTATAGGAGTAGTGTAGTGCTGACAGACTACATATTATAGGAGTAGTGTAGTGCTGACAGACTACCTATTGTAGGAGTAGTCTAGTGCAGGCAGATTACCTATTGTAGGAGTAGTGTAGTGCAGGCAGACTACCTATTGTAGGAGTAGTGTAGTGCTGACAGACTACCCATTGTAGGAGTAGTGTAGTGCTGACAGACTACCCATTGTAGGAGTAGTGTAGTGCTGACAGACTACCCATTGTAGGAGTAGTGTAGTGCTGGCAGACTACCCATTGTAGGAGTAGTGTAGTGCTGGCAGACTACCCATTGTAGGAGTAGTGTAGTGCTGGCAGACTACCCATTGTAGGAGTAGTGTAGTGCTGGCAGACTACCCATTGTAGGAGTAGTGTAGTGCTGGCAGACTACCCATTGTAGGAGTAGTGTAGTGCTGGCAGACTACCCATTGTAGGAGTAGTGTAGTGCTGACAGACTACCCATTGTAGGAGTAGTGTAGTGCTGACAGACTACCCATTGTAGGAGTAGTGTGGTGCTGGCAGACTACCCATTGTAGGAGTAGTGTAGTGATGACAGACTACCCATTGTAGGAGTAGTGTAGTGCTGGCAGACTACCTATTGTAGGAGTAGTGTAGTGCTGGCAGACTACCATTGTAGGAGTAGTGAAGTGCTGACAGACTCCCATTGTAGGAGTAGTGAAGTGCTGACAAGACTCCCATTGTAGGAGTAGTGTAGTGCTGGCAGACTACCCATTGTAGGAGTAGTGTAGTGCTGGCAGACTACTTATTATAGGAGTAGTGTAGTGCTGACAGACTACTTACCTCATCTTTTGAGATTTCAGCATGTTCGGACAGTATATCCAAACAGTGCCTGCCTGACGTATCCACAAACTGACTGATATATCCACAGCCAACTGTGCGCGCACACACATTTATCCATGTGGTACACACTGTGATATCTATACACGCTGACTGACATTCACACAAACTTACATTTCTGCATATGTGCACACAAACAGACAGCAGCACACTGACATATTGTCTGACATTGACTGAAATACTGACACAGTTGGCAGTACACTGACGTAATGATAATATATGTGATCTGAGTTACTATGTGATCTTGCAGGTGCTGCTACAGTTGGCTGGACTATTTCTTCATTGCTTTTGAATATTTTGTACCAGTGATTTCACAAATGCTGCCAAATTTCAGGGTGACAAATTCTATAGCAAAATGTTTTATTTTCTTATCAATTTTTGTATGGCTTATTTTGACAGTGCAACTATATGTTCTCAAGTGATTCCAGAGTAATACAACCACTGACTCTATGTTGTCACATAACTCCAGGGTAATAAAACCACTGATATGTTCTCACGTGACTCCAGAGTAATACAACCACTGACTGTATGTTGTCACATAACTCCAGGGTAATAAAACTACTGATATGTTCTCACGTGACTCCAGAGTAATACAACCACTGACTGTATGTTGTCACATGACTCCAGGGTAATACAACCACTGACTGTATGTTGTCACATGACTCCAGAGTAATACAACCATTGACTGTATGTTGTCACATGACTCCAGAGTAATACAACCATTGACTATGTTGTCACATGACTCCAGAGTAATACAACCATTGACTGTATGTTGTCACATGACTCCAGGGTAATACAACCACTGACTGAATGTTGTCACATGACTCCAGAGTAATATAACCACTGACTGTATGTTGTCACATGACTCCAGGGTAATACAACCACTGACTGTATGTTGTCACATGACTCCAGAGTAATACAACCATTGACTGTATGTTGTCACATGACTCCAGGGTAATATAACCACTGACTGTATGTTGTCACAAGACTCCAGGGTAATACAACCATTGACTATGTTGTCACATGACTCCAGAGTAATATAACCACTGACTGTATGTTGTCACATGACTCCAGGGTAATACAACCATTGACTGTATGTTGTCACATGACTCCAGAGTAATTACAACCACTGACTATGTTGTCACAGGACTCCAGAGTAAAACAACCAGTGACTATGTTGTCACATGACTCCAGGGTAATACAATCACTGCCTATATGTTGTCACATGACTCCAAGGTAATGCAACCACTGATTTTGTTTACATGACTCCAGGAATGTGATGGGCACTGATGTTTATCTTTGTTATTAAACTGTGTCATCAGTCCACATGTCTGAGCTTGCTTGTATGACAGCATCAGATATTGATCCATGTGACTAACTCCTCAGTTATTGATCCATGTGACTAACTCCTCAGTTATTGATCCATGTGACTACTTCCTCAGATACTGATCCATGTGACTACTTCCTCAGATATTGATCTATGTGACTAACTCATGTTTCTGCTGTGTTGACCAGTGATGGGTCACGTTTCTGCTGTGTTGACCAGTGATGGGCCACGTTTCTGCTGTGTTGACCAGTGCTGGGCCACGTTTCTGCTGTGTTGACCAGTGCTGGGTCACGTTTCTGCTGTTGACCAGTGCTGGGTCACGTTTCTGCTGTGTTGACCAGTGCTGGGTCACGTTTCTGCTGTGTTGACCAGTGCTGGGTCACGTTTCTGCTGTGTTGACCAGTGCTGGGTCATGTTTCTGCTTCTTTCTTTGATATAACCATTACTTCCATTTTCTTAAGGCAAATTGTTTATATTGTATCCTCCAACTCTTATTTCTGCTTTCTCTTTATATTTCCCTCAAAATTACCACTGAAGAGAGAGAAAAGATCTGGGGATAACACACATACCTGTCTTACTCCTTGTTTTATCTTTTCAAAAGTACACAATCTGTTTCCCACTTTAATTGCTGCTACTTGGTTACAGTATATGTTTTTAATTATTCTGAGATCTTTCCAGTCTACATTGATGTACTTCCAACGTTTTTATCATCTCCTTCTGAAATCTTTCCAGTCTACATTGATGTACTTCCAACGTTTTTATCATCTCCTTCTGAGATCTTTCCAGTCTACATTGATGTACTTCCAACGTTTTTATCATCTCCCAGTGTTGAACTTTATCAACATAAATAAATAAACTTTGTCAAATGCTTAGGTATCATCTATAAAGCACAAACAATAAGATCTTTTGTATGTCCATTGATCTTTCTATCAGTGTTCATTATATGTATATTGCATCACTTGTCCCTTTACCTTCCATAAATCCATACTGCTCTTCACTCATTTCCAAAAATATTTTTTTTTCTTGTTCTTCTCACTAAAATTCTAAGTAGTCATTTGGTGACATGATTTATTAACTTGACTTTACAAAGAGTTAATATAAAAAAATTTACCGCAAAGAGGCGGGTGTCGTGTAGATGTGTTAGGTACATGCTCACATATGATCATTTTACCTGGCAAAACATACTCACAGATGTGATCATTCTACATTCCAAGATATGCCCACACATACAACCATTCTACCTGGCATGCTCACAAATGATCATTTTACCTGGCAAGACATGCTCACATATCATTTTACCTGACAAGATATGCCCACACATACAATCATTTTACCTGGCAAGATATGCCCACACACACAATCATTTTACCTGGCAAGACATGCTCACACACACAATCATTTTACCTAGCAAGACATGCTCACACACACAATCATTTTACCTAGCAAGACATGCTCACACACACAATCATTTTACCTAGCAAGACATGCTCACACACACAATCATTTTACCTAGCAAGACATGCTTACACACACAATCATTTTACCTGGCAAGACATGCTTACACACACAATCATTTTACCTAGCAAGACATGCTCACACACACAATCATTTTACCTAGCAAGACATGCTTACACACACAATCATTCTACTTGGCAAGACATGCTTACACACACACAATCATTCTACCTGGCAAGACATGCTCACACACAATTATTTTACCTAGCAACACATGCTCACACACATAATCATTTTACCCAGCAAGACATGCTCACACACAATCATATTACCCAGCAAGACATGCTCACACACACAATCATTTTACCTAGCAAGACATGCTCATACACAATCATTTTACCCAGCAAGACATGCTCACACACACAATCATTTTACCCAGCAAGACATGCTCACACACAATCATTTTACCCAGCAAGACATGCTCACACACAATCATTTTACCCAGCAAGACATGCTCACACACACAATCATTTTACCCAGCAAGACATGCTCACACACAATCATTTTACCCAGCAAGACATGCTCACACACAATCATTTTACCCAGCAAGACATGCTCACACACAATCATTTTACCCAGCAAGACATGCTCACACACACAATAATGTTAATATAAGACATGTTCACCCATTCCACACGGCAAGATATGCCCACACATACAATCATTCCACCAGTGTCAATTTTCATGTGACACACACACACACACACAACCATCCATAGAAATCTTAGACTAGCTTCAAATCATCATCATGTAGCAGGTCCTGTGCAGAACGTCGCTCTTATCACAGTCTGCCTGAAAGAAACTCGGTCTCTCACCAGTTCTCCTGCCTCATGTACTTTCACACTCAAGGAGTCACTTATATCCTGTGCCCATCTTCGTGTCGGTCGGCCTCTGCCCCTCCTTCCTGGTACCATGCCTTCTGCTAGTTTTTTCCAATCCACTGTGGCGCTTAATATGACCAAAATATTTCAGCTTCCGAGAAAGGATGCTGTTTATTAGCCAATCTTCCTTGATGTTCAGATCTTTTAAGATAGCTTCGAATACGTTTGATAAAAATATATCTCTCATTGATACTTCATATAGCATTTTACTAACTCTACTATAACATACTGACATATGTTTAACTGACTCCATCTATACTTTATATAGCATTTTACTAACTCCAATATAACATACTGACATAATTTCACTGACTCCACCAATATTTTATATAGCATTTTACTAACTCAACTATAACATTCTCACTGACTCCATCTATTCTTTATACAGCATTTTACTAACTCCACTATAACATACTGTCAAAAAAACTATACAACTCCCATGTTGTGTGGTGGTATTAGACGTGTAAGTGATGTACTGTAAGATTATAGCTGGTCAGTGATGTACTGTCTGTGTATAATATTGGAGTTGGTCAGTGATGTACTGTATGTAAGACTGGAGCTGGTCAGTGATGTACTGTATGTAAGATTAGAGCTAACCAGTAATAAACTGTATGTAAGATTGGAGCTGGCCAGTGATGTACTGTATGTATGACCGGAGCTGGTCAGTGATGTACTGTATGTAAGACCGGAGCTGGTCAGTGATGTACTGTATGTAAGACCGGAGCTGGTCAGTGATGTACTGTATGTAAGACTGGAGCTGGTCAGTGATGTACTGTATGTAAGACTGGAGCTGGTCAGTGATGTACGTATGTAAGACTGGAGCTGGTCAGTGATGAACTGTATGTAAGACTGGAGCTGGTCAGTGATGTACGTATGTAAGACTGGAGCTGGGCAGTGATGTACTGTAAGTAAGACTGGAGCTGGTCAGTGATGTACGTATGTAAGACTGGAGCTGGTCCGTGATGTACTGTATGTAAGACTGGAGCTGGTCAGTGATGTACTGTATGTAAGACTGGAGCTGGTCAGTGATGTAATTACATAAGACCAGAGCTGGGCAGTGAGGTACTGTATGTATGACTGGAGCTGGTCAGTGAGGTAGTGTATGTATGACTGGAGATATTCAGTGATGTACAATGCATGTTTTAATCAAAAATTAAAACAAATAATATGGAACATTTAAACAAGCTTGTATGCTATATTTACATTTGTTTTTTGTTTCAATGCCCCACACATCTGAATATAACAACCTCAGCAGCTGATAGAACACAATAAAAAAAACACAGCCATTAATCATTAATAGCTCCTGGTGACTGGTCTCACACAGCCATTAATTACTAATAGCTCCTGGTGACTGGTCTCACACAGCCATTAATTACTAATAGCTCCTGGTGACTGGTCTCACACAACCATTAATTACTACTAGCCCCTGGTGACTGGTCTCACACAGGCATCAGTCACCACTAGCTCCTGGTGACTGGTCTCACACAGGCATCAGTCACCACTAGCTCCTGGTGACTGGTCTCACACAGAGCCATCAGTCACCACTAGCTCCTGGTGATTGGTCTCCAGTACACATGTATCAGCCCGCTCTAGAAGGAAACTGTGAGAAAACAACTTTAATCACATCATCCTTCACTCACACAACATACATCTGATGGACAAGTGTGAGAAATCAACTTTAATCACATCATACCTCACACAACATACATCTGATGGACAAGTGTGAGAAGACAACTTTAATCACATCATCCTTCACTCACACAACATACATCTGATGGACAAGTGTGGGAAAACAACTTTAATCACATCATCCTTCACTCACACAACATACGTCTGATGGACAAGTGTGGGAAAACAACTTTAATCACATCATCCTTCACTCACACAACATACATCTGATGGACAAGTGTGGGAAAATAACTTCAATCACATCATCCTTCACTCAAACAACATACATCTGATGGACAAGTGTGGGAAAACAACTTCAATCACATCATCCTTCACTCACACAACATAAATCTGATGGAGAACTTTAGAAATGATTTAATCACAACATCCTTCATTCACACAACAAATATTGTATGGACAAGTGTGAGAAAATGACTTCACATCATCCTTCACTCACACAACATACATCTGATGGACAAGTGTGGGAAAACAACTTCAATCACAGCATCCTTCACTCACACAACATACATCGATGGAGAACTGTAGAAATGATTTAATCACAACATCCTTCATTCACACAACAAATATTTTAAGGGCAAGTGTGAGAAAATGACTTTAATCACATCATCCTTCACTCAAACAAAATACATCTGATGGAGAAGTGTGAGAAAATGACATTATTCACATCTTTCATTCACACACAGCTATTAGGCAAGCAGAAGAAAACAGCTTTAATCACAACATCCTTCATTCACACACAGCAAGTAGGCAAGCGAAAGAAAACAACTTTAATCACAACATTCTTGATTCACACAACACACACAGCAAGTACACAACTTGGAGAGAACTGAGCTTTGATTAAAACATCTGTGTAAACAAGTGTCAAACTGATCACTTTCAAACTCTATCTGTGCTGAGTGGCTGACCACAGAGGTCAGTCAATATTGCATGCTGCACACTGACCAACACAAGGCAACATTTGACCAGCAAGCCCTCAATAAATGTTCTCAACTAGACAACAGCTCATCCGATGATCATGCCGATGCCGAAACGATACTGGTTCTTGACATGGTTGGCATAGCCGCTGAGGGCCAGCGTGAAGGGAAAGGGTGCCAGTTTTTTCTCCAGGACGGCTCCAATACACCAATTACTGTCCAGCTGACCTGTGACCAAACAAGCAGTTATATCATCACGCAGCAGGACAGACATGTGCACATACAAATGATCTTCAGGCTAATCAACTCACCAGCTATCTTTTCATTATACATAAATAAATATTCACATACAAACATAGATATACACATACACACATGCATGCACAAACAGACATACACACACACACATATGCATGCACAAACAGACAGATATAAATGTCACTGTCTGCTAATAAAGCTGGTAGTGGAGAGACAGGGAGGAGAGGATCAGATAGATACATGGCAGATTGTACGTTGAAAGCAGTGACAGCTGGGCACAATCAATTTGATCACAATCAAATGACAAGAGTTGGATTGCAGAGCCATGAAAGTCCTGTCTGCTTGAAACCAAGTATTGGAGAAAGGGGACAAATGAATAGACAGACTTTATTTTTAAAGGGTTGCAAATTGGGCAAGCATGCCTCTCTTACATTCGGCCCTTCCAAACCTAATTCTTTCACAGAAAATTGTATTTGATCAGTAACTCATGTTATGTTGATAAAACAATATGCATAATATGAATGTCAAGGAAAGAAAACATTTTGGATGGTAAATGTATGCGCATATGCACACACACCCACTCCCTCTCCCAACCATACATACACACACACCCATGCCCTCTCCCAACCATACATACACACACACACACCCACTCCCCCAACCATACATACACACCCATTTATATCGACATATGTACTCTCATACATATAAGAGAGACACAATGAGGGAATGACAAAGACAGGCAAATATAAAGAAGAGAAAAAAGGAGACAAAAAAAGTAGAAAAACAGACAAGGAGAGGAAGGGGAGACATAGGCAAACATAGAAAAAGGAGTCAGAAAAATAGAGAGAGAGATGGAGGAGGATGGCCATGAGATTGAGAGGGGAGGAGGATAGGCATAAGATAGAGAGAGAGGGAGAAGAGGACATCCATAGGTCAGAAAGAGGTAAGGGGGGACATCTATAGGTCAGAGAGTGGGAAGGATGATAGGACATGAGACAGAGAGAGGGAGGAGGATGGCAATGAGACAGAGAGAGGGAGGATGATAGCAATGAGACAGATAGAGGGGAGGAGGATGGTCATGAGACAGACAGAGGGGAGGAGGATGGTCATGAGACAGAGGGGAGGAGGATGGTCATGAGACAGACAGAGGGGAGGAGGATGGTCATGAGACAGACAGAGGGGAGGGGGATGGTCATGAGACAGCGAGGGGGAAAGGGGGACAGCCATGAGACAGCGAGGGGGGAAGGGGGACAGCCATGAGACTGCGAGGGGGGAAGGGGGACAGCCATGAGACTGCGAGGGGGGAAGGGGGACAGCCATGAGACTGCGAGGGGGGAAGGGGGACAGCCATGAGACTGCGAGGGGGGAAGGGGGACAGCCATGAGACTGTGAGAGGGAAAGGGGGACAGCCATGAGACAGTGAGGGGGAAGGGGGACAGCCATGAGACTGAGAGGGAAAGGGGGACAGCCATGAGACAGTGAGGGGGAAGGGGGACAGCCATGAGACAGTGAGGGGGGAAGGCGGATAGCCATGAGACAGTGAGGGGGGAAGGCGGATAGCCATGAGACAGTGAGGGGGGAAGGCGGATAGCCATGAGACAGTGAGGGGGGAAGGCGGATAGCCATGAGACAGTGAGGGGGGAAGGCGGATAGCCATGAGACAGTGAGGGGGGAAGGCGGATAGCCATGAGACAGTGAGGGGGGAAGGCGGATAGCCATGAGACAGTGAGGGGGGAAGGCGGATAGCCATGAGACAGTGAGGGGGGAAGGGGGACAGCCATGAGACAGTGAGGGGGGAAGGGGGATAGCCATGAGACAGTGAGGGGGGAAGGCGGATAGCCATGAGACAGTGAGGGGGGAAGGCGGATAGCCATGAGACAGTGAGGGGGGAAGGCGGATAGCCATGAGACAGTGAGGGGGGAAGGGGGATAGCCATGAGACAGTGAGGGGGGAAGGGGGATAGCCATGAGACAGTGAGGGGGGAAGGGGGACAGACATGAGACAGTGAGGGGGGAAGGGGGACAGACATGAGACAGTGAGGGGGGAAGGGGGACAGACATGAGACAGTGAGGGGGGAAGGGGGATAGCCATGAGACTGTGAGGGGGGAAGGGGGATAGCCATGAGACAGTGAGGGGGAAGGGGGATAGCCATGAGACAGTGAGGGGGGAAGGGGGACAGACATGAGACAGCGAGGGGAAAGGGGGACAGCCATTTACAGAGAGAGGAAGGGGACGGGCATAAGACAGAGAAGTAGCCAGACAAAAAGAAGCTGGTAGGCAGGCAATACATGTTTCTGAAACTGCCTTGTTCACAAATCTGTATAACAATAAAACACAGTAAAACAGACAACCACTTGGCGCCCACAGACAAAACCAAACCTCTGAAAGTCACATCTGCCTTGGGAATGTCTATCTGGTAGGCCACAGTTGCTGTGCTCTCTGCCATACGTATGGATGTCTCCAGTTCGACACCCACCTGCAGGTACTCATGTACTCGCTGGTAGAAACAGGTGTGCAGGTTTCCAGCCATGGGACTCAGGTTGGCACTCAACTGCCACTTGTTTCCTGCGGGTACAAACACACACACACAGCTAAGTTTCAGATCCTCCAGCCCAACAAATTCTACATCAACAAATAGCAACAAACAAATTTGAATGAGAGAGCCAACAGATTATCACAGTGCACTCCAATTATAGAGATCCACCGCACAGTGCACTAATTATACAGATTCTCCCGCAGTGCACTTAATTATACAGATCATGCCCAGGTGCATTCATCACAATGCACTCAATTATAGATTCTCACCAGTGCACTCAATTATAGATTCTCACCAGTGCACAAAATTATACAGAGCCTCCTCACAGTGTATTCATTCAATTATTCAAATAGTTATTCCCCATGCACTAAATTATACAGATCCGGCCCCAGTGCACTGAATTATACAGATAATGTTCCTACAGTGCATTTAATTATTTATACAGATCATCACCAGTGCATTTAATTATACAGATTTTCCTCACAGTGCACTGAATTATTTAAACAGATTATAAACACAGAACATAGAACTATTTATATTGCCTTACTCCTGATGTTACTGGGAACCAGAGTAAAGGTGAAAGAACACAGCCTTGCCTTACTCCTGATGTTACTGGGAACAAGAGTAAAGGTGAAAGAACACAGTCTTGCCTTACTCCCGATGTTACTGGGAACCAGAGTATAGGAGAAAGAACACACCCTTGCATTCTCCTGATGTTACTGGGAACCAGAGTATAGGTGAAAGAACACACCCTTGCCTTACTCCTGAAGTTACTGGGAACCATTCTGTGAGGTCAGCTCTTGTTCTGACAGCGCTTTTACCTTTTCTTTAAATAGCTATTACGCAATCTAGCACTTTCCATTTATACCAGTTTTTAAGGAATTCCCATAGTAAATCTCTGTTCCCTCTGTCAAAAGTTTTTTTTTATATATAAAAGCGATGTTTATTTAGTGTCTGTGTTCTATTGTCTTTTTGCTAATTTGCCTTATGGGGAAAATATTGTAAGTACACCCTCTTCTTTTCCTGAATCCGACCTGTGCTGGGCTCAGAATCGGGTCTATAACAGATGTAATTCATTGCTCCAGAATATTAGCAAACATTTTACCTACGTCTCTCTATCTGTTCACCTACTAACTTACAATACTTTTCCATCATATAACATCTGTACTTTCTGCACATCAGCTGACATCCATACTGTCTGCTAGCACCCACCCATCCACCAACTGACAAGTTGTTCATTCTTACCTGTCCATCGACCAGCCAGTGACATGATTGCAATCTCCCCTCCTGGAATCTGCTGTCCTCTCTGGTACATGATCTCTGCCCCCAGAGCAAGACTTGGTGTGATGCGCTGCAGGTAATGACCAACTAACAGCCCTGCAACATGCACAAGAAAGCAACAGACTGTACAACTGTCTCTCTAAAGGTTATATGCCACATCAATAAACCAGTATGCTACCTGATCACTACAGCAGAAACACTGATGATTGCACTGGTATCTCAGATGCACATTTCTCAGTAGAACTTCGTGTTTTGTAATATCCATCCCAGCAGCAAACTGACTTCTACAATTCTATTTCCATTCAAGGAGCCTCTGTTGGTTGGGAAATGATGTATGCTTTTTTTCTGTACACCTTCTGCAGGGATAACATTCCATTCTCTCTACTAAAGATAGAAGCATCAAACAAAAAATCAAACTCAGATACCCTAACCCTAGTAAAAGCCTTTCCTTCAAGGATTATGTGAGGGCAGTTGTGGTGAAATGCCAAAAGGACTCAATGCACTCAAGATGATTGCAGCAAAGGACACTAAACAATGCTGTTCATAATCTTCCAGCAGTGATTCTCTCAGTGATAGATGATATGATTCTCTCAGTGATAGATGATATGATTCTCTCAGTGATAGATGATATGATTCTCTCAGTGATAGATGATATGATTCTCTCAGTGATAGATTATATGATTCTCTCAGTGATAGATGATATGATTCTCTCAGTGATAGATGATATGATTCTCTCAGTGATAGATGATATGATTCTCTCAGTGATAGATGATATGATTCTCTCAGTGATAGATGATATGATTCTCTCAGTGATAGATGATATGATTCTCTCAGTGATAGATGATATGATTCTCTCAGTGATAGATGATATGATTCTCTCAGTGATAGATGATATGATTCTCTCAGTGATAGATGATATGATTCTCTCAGTGATAGATTATATGATTCTCTCAGTGATAGATGATATGATTCTCTCAGTGATAGATGATTTGATTCTCTCAGTGATAGATGATATGATTCTCTCAGTGATAGATTATAAACTTGGAATGCTTACCACATCAAATAGTGAGCTGATGAAACCTGAAGCATACAGAATCAATCCATGATGGTAATTTCGGGATGAAAAAGAGAGACCCCAGTGGTATATATAAATGACACTGCACAGACAATACAAAATAACTGCTACCACACAGACAACACAAAATAACTGATACCGCACAGACAACACAAAATAACTGCTACCGCACAGACAACGCAATATAACTGATACTGCACAGACAACGCAATATAACTGATACCGCACAGACAAAGCAAAATAACTGCTACCGCACAGACAACGCAATATGACTGATACTGCACAGACAACGCAATATAACTGATACTGCACAGACAATACAATATAACTGATACTGCACAGACAACACCTTATAACTGATACTGCACAGACAACACCTTATAACTGATGCACAGACAATACAATATAACTGATACCGCACAGACAACACAATATAACTGATACCGCACAGACAACACAATATAACTGCTACCACGCAGACAACACAATATAACTGATACCGCACAGACAACACAATATAACTGCTACCACGCAGACAACACAATATAACTGATACCGCACAGACAACACAATATAACTGCTACCACGCAGACAACACAATATAACTGATACCGCACAGACAACACAATATAACTGCTACCACGCAGACAACACAATATAACTGATACCGCACAGACAACACAATATAACTGCTACCACGCAGACAACACAATATAACTGATACCGCACAGACAACACAATATAACTGCTACCACGCAGACAACACAATATAACTGATACTGCACAGACAATACAATATAACTGATACCGCACAGACAACACAATATAACTGATACCGCACAGACAACACAATATAACTGCTACCACGCAGACAACACAATATAACTGATACCGCACAGACAACACAATATAACTGCTACCACGCAGACAACACAATATAACTGATACCGCACAGACAACACAATATAACTGCTACCACGCAGACAACACAACTGATACCGCACAGACAACACAATATAACTGCTACCACGCAGACAACACAATATAACTGATACCGCACAGACAACACAATATAACTGCTACCACGCAGACAACACAATATAACTGATACCGCACAGACAACACAATATAACTGCTACCACGCAGACAACACAATATAACTGATACTGCACAGACAATACAATATAACTGATACTGCACAGACAATACAATATAACTGTATTGTACACACAGACAATACAATATAACTGATACTGCACAGACAATACAATATAACTGTATTGTACACACAGACAATACAATATAACTGATACTGCACAGACAATACAATATAACTGTATTGTACACACAGACAATACAATATAACTGATACCACACAGACAACACAATATAACTGATACCACACAGACAACACAATATAACTGATACCGCAGACAACACAATATAATTGCTACCACACAGACAACACAATATAACTGCTACCACGCAGACAACACAATATAACTGATATTGCACAGACAACAATGCAATAAAACTAAAACTACACAAGATATAATATGACATATAAAATGACAATGAACAGAGACCAAGTCAGGATGGTGAACAATCACTCCAATAGCAAAGTCACACTCAAGAGGCCAATGAGACTTACCTGAGAGATAAATAGGGTCAACGTTGCCCACCGTTAACGAAGCTGTGTAGTCGTCTCCTTTGTAATCAAAGGACACCTGATGGCCAACGCATTTGTTGGGCTGGAACTGTGGGCAGACATAATGTGACTTGTATCTCAGGGAACAGACATGATGTGACTTGTATCTCAGGGAACAGACATGATGTGACTAGTATCTCAGGGAACAGACATGATGTGACTTGTATCTCAGGGAACAGACATGATGTGACTTGTATCTCAGGGAACAGACATGATGTGACTTGTATCTCAGGCAGGGTTCATAGCCAAATTTATCAATCAATTTCAAGGCTTTTCAAGGTCTTTTTCAAGGTCTCCTTAGTTTTTTTCAAGGTTGTCTCGGTGTAATACTGAAACAAGATTTTTGCCTTGTTCAAGGGTGTACTGAGCACACAAGGTACTTCATTTGTGCCACATGTGTTGGTATACCAGCACAGATATCATCATCATGTAGCATTTCCTTTGTCCTGACAAAAAAACCTCGGTCTCTCACCAGCTCTCCCGCCTCATGTACTTTTTATACTCAAGGAGTCACTTTTATCCTGTGCCCATCTTCGTGCTGGTCGGCCCCTGAGCTTGATATAGTGTTTGAAATTATTTTTAGGGCTTGGTGGTAGAGGGCAGCAAACTGAAGTCCTGTCTGTTCTGGACCTGGTACCTGAGAGGGTTAGGGGAGAGAGAGAAAGTCATGAAGAGAGAGGAAGACACACGCTGAGGTAGGCTGGGAGAGACAGTGTAAAGATGGACAGATGAAGGTAGAGAAAAGAAGGAAAAGAAGTCTGGGGAAGGAGGAAAAAATGAGAGGGAGGGATGGAGACATGATGAGGAAAAGTGGGGAAGGAACAGCGAAAGACAGAGAGGGAAAAAAATACAGAAAGAGGGAATGCAGATACAGAGATGGGCAGATGAAAAGAGAAGGAAAATGGGAACGAAATAGAGATATGGAAGAAGGAAATTATGACAAAGAGTTGAAAGAAGGGAGACAGAGGGAGAGAGAACGGACAGGGTGAGAAGCAGATGCAAGCAGAGAGAGATGTAGACATAAAGGAGAGAGAGAGAGACAAAGGGACAGCACAGAGAGGCAAACAGACAGAGGGAGAGAACCAAAGAAAGAGAAAAAAGGCAGAGCAGGAGAATGGGAGGGAGGTATACAAAGAGGAAGTGATGAAGGGAGGCAAACAGACATAAAGCAAGAGAGAGAGAGAGAGGTGGGTAAGGAAGGCAGTGACAAACACAGATTAAGAGAGAGGGGCAGGGAAGGGAGACAAGATACATCAAAGAAAAAAAAAAACAGCCACCTACTCCCCCCCCCCCCCCCCCCCCACACACACAATTTCAAGTGTAGTGGACACAACCACTAGGAAAAGATAGTTATGGGCAAAAAAAATACGTAGATGAACCAGTTAAAAAAAAAAATTATGGGGGGGGGGGGGAGAGAATGAGAGAGGGGAGCGGGCAAGGAAATCTAGAGAAAATGAAAAGACAGGATGGAGAGGAGACAAAGAAGAGATGGGACAGGAGAGAGGGGGCAAGGAAAGAAAGAGAGGAAGAATGGAGAGAGAAAGGAGAATAGTAGAAGATCAAAGGAAAGAGAAGGGGTGAGAGAAAGGTAAGACACGGTTGTGGGGTGGGAGTGTAAGAACAATGAGTGCCAAAAATAGAATTAGGAAATCTCTAAGTGAGGCCACTTTTCCGGTTCCTACCCTCTCCCAATGTGAATGTGGTCCAAAAACAACAGTGCTAACCCCTACTGCCCCTTGCTTGTCCTATCTGTGTGTGACAACAATAATTCAATTTCTTACACTTAAGGCTGGTGACCTGAGAGCCAAGGTCATTTTATGAAGAAAATAAAAGTCCAGGGGATCCCAACCCACCACTGGTGGAAAATAGAGAAGTTTACCCACACACATAAATAGGTCAGACACATAAATAGGTCAGACACATAAATAGGTCAGGGCAGCAGTGGACTTCGTTTTATTTCTGGTTTTCCAATTACAGAAAGGAGGGGAGAGAGGAGGTGGTGGAAAGTGGTGTAGAAGGCTGAGGTGGTAAGGGTGAGACAGAGGAGGTGAGAGAATAAAGTTTAAGAAAATAAAGTGGGAATGAGACAGGGAGAGAAAGAAGGGAGTAAGAAATAAGATGAGATATAGAGGGAAGAAGGTAGCAGGAAGGGGTGCACTCCCTCCCCTAGGTGTCATCAATGTGGGAGGAGAAAAGGGGGGGGGGGTGACCGGCAAATGTGTTTTTAAAAGTACACATATATTTAATGTGTGGGAGGGGGAATGGTGGACATGAAATGTTCTGCACTAGGCAACACATAACCTTCTACACCAACTGAAGGTATGGAGAAAGAAAGAGAGAGAGAGAGAGAGAGAGAGAGAGGGAGGGAGTGAGGGAGAGTGAAAGAAGAAAGCAGTGACACAGACAGGCAGAGAGTGAGGAACAGGTAGGACAAAATGTGAGGGGGCGGGAAGGGAGATGGACAGAGATTAAGGCCGCTAGGAAAACAAACACATCAAAAGAAAATATCCACCATGTTCACACAGAATTCCCCCCCCCCCCCCCAATACAACTTCCTGTGTACTTGAGTTGCTAGGAAGAGTTATGGAGCCGCACATTTACTAAACATTTAAACAAGAAATAAAATAGGAAAAAGGGGGAGGGGGGACAGTAAATGAGAGAGTAAAAGGAAAGATAGAGAGAAAGAGAAGAAGATGAAGATCAGAAGGGAGGGTTAGAGACAATGCAGGAGACGGGAAGGAAGGAGCAATAGGTAGAAGAGTGAAAGAGGGAGGGAAGAGAGAGAGAGGGGTGAGACAACAGAAGAGGGAATCTCGGGGAATTACAATACTGATCGCCAAACACACTGTAAAGATAAATCCAGGCCAAAAATAGAACTGGGAAATCCAGCTGCAGTCACTTTGCTTAGCCCCAATGCCATCTCTAATTAATAGAGAAGGCCGTGCTTAGCCCCACCACGGCGACTCTATTTATAAATACAACTGAACCGAGCCCCACCATCTCCCAATGTAATCCTTTCTAGAAACCACGGCCATAAACTATTTAAACTGTTCATTCTGCCCGACTTGCTAGAAACAAAGGCACACACACACACGCGAGACGGAAGCTGCTCCTTCCCGCCCCATGCCACACTGCTGCTGTCTGCATGTATTTATGATCTGTAACAAAGCCCGCCCTCCCCTGGCCTTTAACAAGCCATTTCGGCTGAAAATAGCCAATAATCAGCTGCCCTCACACCTGAAACGACCATACAATGAAAGTAGCCAAAAACTAGCCAAATGGCCAAAAAAGCCAAATGGCTCCCCCAAAATTGCCTGTGCTTGAAAAACACAGGATTTCTGACGATTTCATTGCCGCGGTCAAAATTCACGGCTTTTTAAGGTCGGAATGTCTTTTATAAGCTAAAAATCCCGGTTTAAGGTCAACGAAAAAAATCCCGGTAATTTCCCGATTTCCCGGTCCACTACGAACCCTGCTCAGGAAACAGACATGATGTGACTTGTATCTCAGGTAACAGACATGATGTGACTTGTATCTCAGGGAACAGACATGATGTGACTTGTATCTCAGGTAACAGACATGATGTGACTTGTATCTCAGGGAACAGACATGATGTGACTTGTAACTCAGGAAACAGACATGATGTGACTTGTAACTCAGGAAACAGACATGATGTGACTTGTATCTCAGGGAACAGACATGATGAGGGCTAATGTAGAAAAAAAACATGGAAAACCTAGGGCAGCCAAGTAGAGAGGCAACAATGTCAGGAGGAGAGAACATGGAGGAGCTAGGACAGCCCAGTAGAGAGGCAACACTGTCAGCAGGAAAGAACATGGAGGAGCTAGGACAGCCCAGTAGAGAGGCAACACTGTCAGCAGGAAAGAACATGAAGGAGCTAGGACAGCCCAGTAAAGAGGCAACACTGTCAGCAGGAAAGAACATGGAGGAGCTAGGACAGCCCAGTAGAGAGGCAACACTGTCAGCAGGAAAGAACATGGAGGAGCTAGGACAGCCCAGTAGAGAGGCAACACTGTCAGCAGGAAAGAACATGGAGGAGCTAGGACAGCCCAGTGAAGAGGCAACACTGTCAGCAGGAAAGAACATGGAGGAGCTAGGACAGCCCAGTAGAGAGGCAACACTGTCAGCAGGAAAGAACATGGAGGAGCTAGGACGGCCCAGTGGAGAGAACATATTTCAGTTAAGGAGTAGATCAGTGACAAAACAAAAGAAATTAACTGAACTAGTCTGTCTCCAGCCCCTAACTAGCATCAGCTAGCCACACAGAATGATATACCAGTCATATGCTAACATCAAGTAGCCACACATATTGATATACTAGCCACTAACTAACCAGAACAGCATTACCAGCCACACATGATACACCAGCCACTAGCTAATAAGGCAGCACTACCAGCCACACATGATACACCAATTACTAGCTAATAAGACAGCACTACCAGCCACACATGATACACCAGCCACTAGCTAATAAGACAACACTACCAGCCACACATGATACACCAACCACTAGCTAACAAGACAGCACTACCAGCCACACATGATACACCAACCACTAGCTAACAAGACAACATTACCAGCCACACATGATACACCAGCCACTAGCTAACAAGACAGCACTACCAGCCACACATGATACACCAACCACTAGCTAACAAGACAGCACTACCAGCCACACATGATACACCAACCACTAGCTAATAAGACAACACTACCAGCCACACATGATACACCAACCACTAGCTAACAAGACAGCACTACCAGCCACACATGATACACCAACCACTAGCTAACAAGACAACACTACCAGCCACACATGATACACCAACCACTAGCTAACAAGACAACACTACCAGCCACACATGATACACCAACCACTAGCTAACAAGACAACACTACCAGCCACACATGATACACCAGCCACTAGCTAACAAGACAGCACTACCAGCCACACATGATACACCAGTCACTAGCTAATAAGACAACACTACCAGCCACACATGATAAACCAGCCACTAGCTAACAAGACAGCACTACCAGCCACACATGATACACCAACCACTAGCTAACAAGACAACACTACCAGCCACACATGATACACCAACCACTAGCTAACAAGACAACACTACCAGCCACACATGATACACCAACCACTAGCTAACAAGACAGCACTACCAGCCACACATGATACACCAGTCACTAGCTAATAAGACAGCACTACCAGCCACTAGCTAATAAGATAGCAGCACTACCAGCCACACATGATGCACCAGCCACTAGCTAACAAGATAGCATCACTACTAGACACACATGATTCACCAGTCACTAGCTAATAAGACAACACTACCAGCCACACATGATACACCAACCACTAGCTAACAAGACAGCACTACCAGCCACACATGATACACCAGTCACTAGCTAACAAGACAACACTACCAGCCACACATGATAAACCAGCCACTAGCTAATAAGACAACACTACCAGCCACACATGATGCACCAGCCACTAGCTAACAAGATAGCATCACTACTAGACACACATGATACACCAGTCACTAGCTAATAAGACAACACTACCAGCCACACATGATACACCAACCACTAGCTAACAAGACAGCACTACCAGCCACACATGATACACCAGTCACTAGCTAATAAGACAACACTACCAGCCACACATGATACACCAACCACTAGCTAACAAGACAGCACTACCAGCCACACATGATACACCAGTCACTAGCTAATAAGACAACACTACCAGCCACACATGATACACCAACCACTAGCTAACAAGACAGCACTACCAGCCACACATGATACACCAGTCACTAGCTAATAAGACAACACTACCAGCCACACATGATACACCAACCACTAGCTAACAAGACAGCACTACCAGCCACACATGATACACCAGTCACTAGCTAATAAGACAACACTACCAGCCACACATGATACACCAACCACTAGCTAACAAGACAGCACTACCAGCCACACATGATACACCAGTCACTAGCTAATAAGACAGCACTACCAGCCACTAGCTAACAAGATAGCAGCACTTCTAGCTCAACATGATAAACCAGCCACTAGCTAACAAGACAGCAGCACTACCAGCCAGGGATGGTGGAAGTAGAGAGGTACCTGAGCCACAAGTTTTCCCCGGAGTCTGTCAGTGAGTGCATGGATGATGTTTGCGTTCATGTTGCCACTGGAGTCCATGTCTCCCAACAGCACTGGGAATGCCTGCATGGGGAAAAAGCAGCAGCAAAAACATTAACACTGACTCTAATTATCAAATATTTTCAGGTGTGCATCTTTTCATTTCAGTGTACATTTCATTTCAGATGTGCATCATTTCATTTCAGTGTACATTTAATTTCAGATGTGCATCATTTTAATTCATGTGTACATTATTTCATTTCAGATGAGAGACATTTCATACAGGAAACAAACAGGCCAGACGACTGTGATAAGTGCTAGAGCAATGATCCAGACTGATGTACTGAATGCCCTACGAGAAGCAGCATGTATGCAAGAATCATGCAAGGACTGTAAATCTGCAAACACAATCAGACTGCAAGAACAGCAAGTGAAAATGATGAATGAATGTAAAACACATCTGGTGTCTGTGTGTCCCTCCATGCGATTATATTTGCATTATTGTCCAGCAACAAATGTTTGTGATTATTCCTGCGATACATACAAATATTATTGCTCCACTTGTCAGATGTTGATGGCACTAGGCACTTCCAATGTTTTTCTCACTCTATATCTCCTACCTCACTGTAATTTCTACTAATTTCTACAACTGCATACTGTGCTATAAATGCATATTTCAGCAGGGTGCTATAATACATGTCAGCAGTGTGCTATAATACATGTCAGCAGTGTGCTATAATACATGTCAGCAGGGTGCTATAATACATGTCAGCAGGGTGCTATAATACATGTCAGCGGTGTGCTATAATACATGTCAGCAGGGTGCTATAAATGCATATTTCAGCAGGGTGCTATAATACATGTCAGCAGTGTGCTATAATACATGTCAGCAGGGTGCTATAATACATGTCAGCAGTGTGCTATAATACATGTCAGCAGGGTGCTATAATACATGTCAGCAGGGTGCTATAATACATGTCAGCAGGGTGCTATAATACATGTCAGTAGGGTGCTATAATACATGTCAGCAGGGTGCTATAATACATGTCAGCAGGGTGCTATAATACATGTCAGCAGGGTGCTATAAATGCAGGTGTCAGCAGGGTGCTATAAATGCAGGTTACAGCAGGGTGCTATAATACATGTCAGCAGGGTGCTATAATACATGTCAGCAGGGTGCTATAATACATGTCAGCAGGGTGCTATAATACATGTCAGCAGGGTGCTATAATACATGTCAGCAGGGTGCTATAATACATGTCAGCAGGGTGCTATAATACATGTCAGCGGGGTGCTATAATACATGTCAGCAGGGTGCTATAAATGTATGTGTCAGCAGGGTGCTATAAATGTATGTGTCAGCAGGGTGCTGTATAAATGTATGTGTCAGCAGGGTGCTATAAATGTATGTGTCAGCAGGCTGCTGTATAAATGTATGTGTCAGCAGGCTGCTGTATAAATGTATGTGTCCGCAGGGTGCTATAAATTTTTGTGTCAGCAGGGTGCTATAAATGTATGTGTCAGCAGGGTGCTATAATACATGTCAGCAGGGTGCTATAATACATGTCTGCAGGGTGCTATAATACATGTCTGCAGGGTGCTATAATACATGTCAGCAGGGTGCTATAATACATGTCAGCAGGGTGCTATAATACATGTCAGCAGGGTGCTATAATACATGTCAACAGGGTGCTATAATACATGTCAGCAGAGTGCTATAATACATGTCAGCAGGGTGCTATAATACATGTCAGCAGGGTGCTATAAATGCAGGTTACAGCAGGGTGCTATAATACATGTCAGCAGGGTGCTATAAATGTATGTGTCAGCAGGGTGCTATAAATGTATGTGTCAGCAGGGTGCTATAAATGTATGTGTCAGCAGGGTGCTGTATAAATGTATGTGTCAGCAGGGTGCTATAAATGTATGTGTCAGCAGGGTGCTGTATAAATGTATGTGTCAGCAGGGTGCTATAAATGTATGGGTCAGCAGGGTGCTATAAATGTATGTGTCAGCAGGCTGCTGTATAAATGTATGTGTCCGCAGGGTGCTATAAATTTTTGTGTCAGCAGGGTGCTATAAATGCAGGTTACAGCAGGGTGCTATAAATGTATGTGTCAGCAGAGTGCTATAAATGTATGTGTCAGGATGCATGCAATTTTGTTTATAAAAGACAACTGACCTCTGTAGACGACAGCTGTTTGGTGCCGATGTAAGTGGCCCCAAACCGGTACAGTGATGGCGTGAAGGTACTCAGTGTGATGGTGTGGCTAATCTGGAAATGGCTGCTCAGGCCTTTAGCTACAATGACTTTGGCACCTTCAAACACTTGAGGGAACAGATCTGTAGGATTGACAAGCAATATGGTAACAATCACAAACCACAATGTGGCAAAATTCATATACCACAAGCTGGTACAACAATCACATATCAAAACATAGCAATAATCACAATGCATTCAATAACATTCTAGCTTGATCACTGCAATAAAAAAAAAATCGGTCAGTGTGTGTGAACAATAATGGCTTAGTATACATGTTAATAATTTTCTGGTGATTATCTTTTCTAACAGCTTGCCTGCAGTATTTTTGCATAGTATACAAATTAATAAGCCCTTTCCTTACCACATTAATGCCATTAGGCCAATTTTAAGCCAAGCTATCAAAGCTTTTGTGAAATAAAATTTAAAAAATAAATAAAATTTAGGTGAGTTAAAACTTGCTGGCCAGAAATTAGAAATCTTTGTGGAGTGTTTAAAACTCTTATAACTTATTAAGTATATATTTATGTGTTTGGGGTAACAAGATCTAACATAATAATCATTCAATTTTTAGTTATTACGTAATATCACTAAATATTCAAAATGGACGTCAACTATCATAATCATAACTTAAAAGCATAATTTATATGATATACTTCTGTCTACATAAAATTGTGTGTGTGTCTTCTGCAAAATGATATAACAATCGAAAGACCATATTGTGATGTTGTAGACATAGGAGCTTATTAAATCTGAATTGATAATGGTCAATAATTATTAATTACTAACTATTAAAATCACTTTGTTCTAATAACGTTTAAAACACCAGTCTTTACATTTCATTTCTGGGGAAAAAAAGCTTCAAGTGGTTGAAGACATATTTCAAATGCAAAATTGTGTTTATGTAAACCAAGTTTTCAACTGAGTTTTGTGTGTTAACGAGGTTTTACTGTAGGTGGTATCAACTCTTTTACCGCTTCGACTGTCAAGGTAGAAAGAAGGGTTCTAATAGTTTAATTAATTGTGCAAAATATACATTTGAAAAGTGTACGCAGATAGACTGTGTGGGTGCATGCGAGTTAATAAGGTAAGTAACCATGGTTATAAGGTAACGCTTTTGTGTAATCATTACTAAATTTTACCTGTGATTCACTTACAAGCTGTGTTTTTCCCCCCCCCACAGAGTTAAATTATTAAATAAGTTCCTGTGTGATTCACTTTGAATTTAACTGTTTTCACGGAGCAGCATTTTAAAGCTAAGAGGAATATCTGTTTTTAACTTGTGACTTTATGTCCGATAAGCCGAGTTATGTAAGCATGTAGTTATCTTCAAAGGTTGAAAGATATGCTCTCATGTCAGAGTCAGAGGCTGTTTCTTTTTGACAGCAAAAGAATTTAACATCGAACACTTTTTAGAAATAAGCCTCTAATAACTGTATGTAATGACTGTACTATCCTGTACCACTCCTGCATTCTTCTACTCAATACTTCATTTAATCATTTAGTTTTAATTTTTAATCGTATTTCAACTCTTTAACAGTAACACTAAAAAGAAATATTTACTTAAATTTGTTAGACTAAAAGGATTAATGGCTTCAGAAACTGACAAAAGGATTCATGGCTTCAGAAACTGACAAAAGGATTAATGGCTTCAGAAACTGACAAAAGGATTAATGGCTTCAGAAACTGACAAAAGGATTCATGGCTTCAGAAACTGACAAAAGGAATTAACGGCTTCAGAAACTGACAAAAGGTGTCTAAATACTGAAAACAGAGGAGGACAGTCCAGAATTCAAGCAGGCTACACTCTGGTGTTGTTATAACGACAGTAAATGCACTAGAAAACGGCTGTAATCTGCAACTTTTCTTTCACTTTAAATAGAGTGGTTCACTAAAAAAAATGCAGTATATTTAACTGATTATTTAAAGGTATGAAATTTTCCACTGCGAAGTAAAACCGCTGGAAAACTCAAATATGTAAGCAGAATATTGGTACTTATTGTTGTGTGCTGAATACACCGAGGAGCGGCTGGCCGAATGGTTAGAGCGCTGGGCTCTCAAGCCAGGAGACCCGAGTTTGAATCCTTGGTATGGCTAGGGATTTTTTTTTTGTCAGGGGCAAAATAAAATCCTCACATGCACACAGTCCTGGCAACAGGATTAGGCATGCGGCGGTATATTCTCTGGCTCAAAGACCCTCCTGCCTACACAGCAAAAGTGGTGTAACTGGCAGTTTTTGGCTGAATTCACTTTGCTGTTCAATTGTACCAGAGGTCAGAGGCGTGGTTGCCTACACTAGTCGTAAAGGCGCTAGATGATGAGAAGTGACAGAGTGGAAAAATTCTACGCTACTTGACAAAATTCTACGCTACTTGACACGTGAGACAAAGGTTTCTTGAGATTAACAGCTAACAACCGTCTCCATGAATATTGTGACACCCTTGTGTGACCAGTCGGTAAATGTGAACCCCAAGGGTTGGCGACAATGTGATATATGTGTGCAACCACAGGTAGGAGTTCTTTGGTAGTTTCAAACAGTCAGTTGCTTTCAGTTCATCTTACTGTATGAACGTGTTGTTTGAGTCCAGTGGTTGAATGGGCTGTGTTTTAGCAATGATTGTTTATTCTGTGGAATTCCTGTGAAACATCTGGGATGATTGTGATGTATCATGAGTTGGACTTGTGGGAATTCTGTCAGTAATGTCTAGAATGGACTTGTGTCGGACATGTGTTGTGGGGTCGACAGTGTTGCTGCTGTTATGGGACACTGGGTTGATGGGTTTCTTGTAAGGGTATGGAAGGTGTTGGGGGGACCTTGTGTGTTAACCAACATGTAGTTGTGATGGGGGGAAGTAAGTATGGGAGGCTGATTGACAGAATGATAGTCAGCAATATTTCAATGAGTGGCCGAGATAGTAGGCGGGAGACCTGGAGTTTTCATCAAGAAGTGCATCTATCTTGAGTCCATAGTGACAGGGCCGGTTAGGCAGCACCGTCAGAGGACTGTCACTGCACACAACTCTGCACGGTCCAGTATGAGTTGCACGTAGCAGGCACCTGGGATAAAGTTCGCTGGCGCTGGGGTTTTCTGTCCATGTCTGGAGTGACTGTCTATGTGTATATGGAAGACAGTAGGAGACTTGACTGTAAGTCATCGATCACCAATTCATCTTCGTTATTATAATCTGTCTGTGATTGAGTATTGAGGACAAATGAAGATGCTCGGCATACAACAGTAGATAGAACACCACTACCACACTGTCGTTATGACTGTATACAGTGCCGATCTGCAGACTAACCAGGAAGAACGAACATCAAGGTCGTGGGCAAACACTGCATGTAATTAAGAAGATATGATAATATAATATACCTTTAGTCTGTTTGTGCAGATCCTCGTACAGGCCGGGGTTGACAACTTCAGAGCCGGCAAGGTTTGCAGCAGTTTCCCTAGCTAGGGCTCTACCTGGCCTCTCAGTTGCATGTGGTGGCATTAGAGGCGGTGGCGGTAAATCCACATGGGCTTTAGAATTGTCGGCAGCACTAACATTACCCATTGTAATAAAATTATTTTCTAAAATCACAGAGAACAGATGGCAGGTAGAGACAAATGACCGTTTCCAAGCTGCGATTATTAACCTTCAGCCAGACGCCATGTGCAAGCGAGAACAGAAACAAGCGTGCTGCGCATGTCTACAGCAACGATTTCCGGGTCATCAAGCTATGGTGGGATGGGTGTTCCCCTTGTCTGTTATTTCTCTGTTGCTTCCCCTGTCTCTTAATTCTCTATTTCTTCACTATTTCTTATTTTCTCTTATTTTATAACAAAAGAAAAGAAATCATAAAATCTGGCAGAAAGCCACCAAAACCGGTACAAAACAATTAACTTTTTATGGACAGACCAGTGCGAGTTATTATTCTACGCGCTCATTATTCTAGGGTGCACTGGAGACACCTCTTGTGTAACAATGAGGTACCTTCTTGACTTCCCTACCATGAACTACAGGATCAAGATCTGGAGGGTTCGTGCATACATCAAAATAAGCTCAGATCTGAAGCATCCTTTGCACCACATGCTCTTCAAGAAAAAGAGCAATAGGCTTAAAAGGATCAAATCATGGCTGAGTAGGGCAGAGGATGACATCATACAGGTTTGCAGCCTCACAGACATCCATCCAGGTGAGGAGTGGATACCAGAGTCTAAAGCGCACAATCTCATATTCTCCTGTGTCGTGACGCTAGACAGGAGTTGTCTGGAGCAGAATCCAGCTGCTGTCAATACCGAGGTATGCGCGCTTATCAGTGACAAGTCACATGAGACAAATGTGGTGATCTTCACAGACAGGTCCGCTATACGAGGACATAAAAGTGCATAGGGATTTACAGCTCGCTCTTCAGGCAGAACAGTTAAGGAAGCCCGCGGTGCCTTCTCCATGACCACCAGCAGCATAACGATGGAGGTGATGGCGGTGACACAGGCTTTCATGTGGCTGGGATCACAGGACTATTCCCGCCTGTGTGTGCTGAGTGATTCTTTGACCATGATCAGGCGGGTCGAGGCAGGCTGGTTACGCAGACAGTGGCTTGAGTCATTTCAAAATCCCCTGTGTGTGCAGTTACTTTCATATTTGTCCCAGGGCATGCAGGCGTTGTTGGTAATGAGAGAGCTGGTAGACTAGCAGGTACTGCATTAATTGAAGATGGTCGGCTCATACATCAAGCAGACATTGTCATTGCCCTTAGAAAGATAGGACGTTCTGAGGATTTGGGAAGCAACGTGTCCACATCACTTCTAAGAATACGTGAATTGGGAGAAAAGATCGGCACAGCCAAGCATGAGAAGCACACTGGACGCACACAAAGTCTTATTAACCAACATAAGACTGGTACTATCAACCGCACGACGCTGATGAATATGTTGAGAGGGAAATTTGAGCGCCTATGGGTGTGTCCGGAGTGCTGTGAAGATAATCTAACTCAAAACTCATTAATCTATGCCTTAGAACAGGACACAATTGACTTCGCAGCCACATGTACATCTTCTTCTTCAGTGAAGTGTCGAGGGAAGATGTAATATTCGTTGGTGAGCTCTGTCAAGAGCACTATTAAGACTGATGTTCATTTCTGTAAGGTTGTTCTTAATGCCATCACTCCATTTTTCAGAGGACTTCTGCTCGCTCTTTACCCGTTGTAGGTGTGGCTCGCTGTGGCAGATAGTACCAGGGCATTCTTGTTAGGTGTCCAAACCACTGCGTTTGTCATTCTTCGATGGCTTGTAAGACTGGCTCTATTCCTAGCATTTGTCTGATTTCGTATTCTGTCTTTCCATGTTTGGTACTGGTAGCATAGTGTTAACCACAAAATAGTTCTGATAAGATTAACTCTAGTAGTGTGTCAACAGTGAATATAGTTGCCCCGTTACTTGATTAGCCTCAACACATCTCGAGTTAATTTCTCTGTCCAGTTTTCCATCCGATTCCAATTACTTAAATTCCTCTGTTTGTCTTAAGGCGTTGTTTTTTAATTGTATTTCTAAATTGTCTTTCTGTCTTCGTATCACCATTGTCTCTGTCTTCGTAGTGTTTCTTTTCATATTATATTTGTGTTATTAATTTAATTGAGATGGCTCTGTAGGCATTCCGTACTTTCTGCTATGAGTACCTGGTCGTCGGCGAATAGTCATTCTGTAATATTTTCTTCGTGATTAAATTTCCTTTTCTAATATATGGTATCCATTGATGTTATAAAAAGAAGTGGCTATAGAACACAGCCCTGACGTACACCAGAGCTCACTATAAAAGTTCTTGACAATTCTGCCTTTGATATTAAATATTATGCATAATTTATTACGAGTGTACAGACTTTTGCAAATAATAATGAGATAATTGCTGATTCCCTTTTCCCCATACATTCTCACAGCATATTCCTGTCGACTCTATCGAAGGTTTTTTCCTGGTCTACGAATGTCACAAAAACATGTCTTATTGTGTTCTATTGCTCTCTTTGATCGTTGTCTCAATGTATAAATGGCATCTGTGCAACTTCTGTTTCGTCGAAAGCCCATCTGTGCTTCTGAAAGTTGATACTCTTTGAATGGTCTTAGCCTTCTTTCGATGATAATAGCATACATTTTTCCAGTGTGACTGAGAAGTGATCATCATCATGTGCCCTGACAACTGTCGTAGGCGCTCATGCATCTCCACAGATCATGATCCCAGGTTGACTGGAACATCTGTCTTGATGATATCCTTCCATGCCATCGTTTTAGCCCATCCAGCATCGTCTCTCTTGGTTTGCCTCTACCCCTATTCCACTGATCTTTTTAGTTGTCACGATGTCCTCCAAAGTCTCTTTTTTCATTAAGTGGCCAAAAAACAGTGTTTGTCTTTTTCTTATTGTTGTATATAAAGATATACATTTATTAGGCTCTTTCAGGCAATCGTTGTTAGTGAAGAAGTTGTTAGAAGTGATATTCCTTTGTATTTAACATAGTCTCTCTTACTTCCTTTATTTTTCAATAGCGGGACTGTGACAGCAGTTTGCCAATCTGATGATATTTCTTGATTTTCCCATGCCACCTGAAATATTCTCTTTAACCATGTTGCTCCCGATTCTCCTGCTGCCTTGATGGCCTCAGCTGGTAGATCATCAATACCTGTCGTCTTTAGTCTAGGGGCGGCATGAATGACACATTCTTCATTCAATAATATACCAGGTTCTAGTTCCTCTGCCGTTAGTTCCGGGTTACAAGATTTAAAATCGGCGAATCAGCCCTGTGCACATGTGAACTGGCACCTGAGACAACAGATCATTTCTCCAAGACCATCCCAATTGCAACATATAAAGGCAAAACTTTTGGTCAAGAGAAACATCGGTGCAAGTTAAACTTTACGGGTCGCTGAGTGAATTACAAAAGACAGTGAAGTTCATATATTAGAGACAACATTGCAGGTATAGATAATTTATTTCAAGCCACGAAAGAAGAATAAAGAAAAAAAAAAAGAAGATTTTTATGTTGCCTAGTGTGTTCCTTTATCTTTATACTTTTTACTATGAGTGCCAATCAATACATTGTAACGAAGTTGCAGGATGGTACCCAAATCAGGGATGGCTCCAGTGTTGCCACTTTTCTTTGACAAAAAATATTTAAAACGGTGTCAAAAAATATCTAAAAATATCTAAATCTGCGTGGAAAAGATCTAGAAAAAACATCCAAATTGAAAAAGTCAAAAATTACATAGCTTTTGTTATGACTTACCCTACATAATCATGTCCTCACCTTCACTGATGTCTGCCTCACAAGATCCACAGGATAAACTTAGCTTGGATAATGAAGTTGAAGCTTCAGATCCAAAATGACCCTGGCATGCTTTAGCTGTTCAAATTTCTTTATAAGTGGAACAGTAGACTTATTTCTCTATTCTCATCAGGTCGAATTTTAATGGCACGATAGCATTTGATAGGTCAAATTTCATCCGGTTTTTTTAGGTTAGATTTGATATAATTCCTAGCACTGAAAACTCTTTCTACGTCAGCATTTGAGTGGGGTAGTATCATGGCAGACATGGCACTTTAAAGAGCTTACAGAATGGACTGTTTGATGAGGCATCTTTAAATTGTCTCACTTTACTCCAAAACGCTTTAGTTTCTGTTTTGTTTGTCCATTCAGCTAACTATTTTGGTTAACTGATATTCTGCTTCCGCGACAGTATTATCAGTAGCCCCTAAAAATGTCATAACTTTACAATATTTAGGTATATCCTTTATTGGCTGAAGTATGTTGCTCACATAAAAAAGTGAAATATTTTTCAAAACATCTATATTTTCAGGAAGTCTCTGCTTCAATTGTTTCAATAATGAGATAAGGAAATCTTGACAGCGTTTTCTTAAGTTGTTCTCTTCATTCTCTGTTAACAGTCCCTTTGTTTTTAAATCATCAATTTTTTGATTTGATTTAATGTCCAAGGTGTGGCTTAGGAGCTAAATAGCTCTCTATAGTGCACGTGAGCAAATCAGCTTTAGAAGTTGGCAACACCAGTCTTTTACCGAGTGAAATAGCAAGGTGAGATCATCAAGTAATTTAACTTTATCAACAAGTTTAGGTTCGAACAGTTTATTAACTTTTTGCACTTCCTTTAGAATAGGTTATAAAAAGAGAATGAATGACAAATTTTTTTCATCACTGTACATTCCATATAGTATTTCAACTGTGTAGCACTTTTCACTTTGTCTTGTTATTTCAAAGTATGTCTTCAACTTCAGCCATTGCTTCATAATTCTTTCAACAGCTGGTTAAATTGATAACCATCTAGTTTTGCAATCTGACAGAATTTTCGGTGGTGTGGAACCATCATTCAAGGCTGTATATAATGTATTGTATTGCTGTTGTCTGACAAATGATTTTGAAAACCAGTAAAGTGTTTCAGCAATAAGGTATTTCAAATTCCATGGTAAATATTTAGATGAAGCATGTGATAATGCTAGCTGCAGTGAATGACACATACATTTTTTAAGTATTAACGATGGGTTAGCTTCCTTCAACTTGGCATAAACGCCATTGTTTATACCAACCATCACTGAGGCATCAGTACCAATTACAGCCAAATTCTTCAAGCCTAACTGTTTGCTGATTAAAAGGTCCTTCAGTTCCTAAACTATACTTTCTACACCACACTTTTCAAATTGAACTAGTCCAAGATTTTTTACAAACCGATCAAATGGTCACAGTTTGAAATTGCGCAGTGACAAATTAAAAACATTGCGACTGATACTTCAACTTTTGATGATTCATTTATCAGTATAGTTCTGAAAACAGATGTCAGCGGTGTAATATCTTTAAATGAAACTGCAGTTTTATGCTTTTTTAGTCTCTGCATGACTCTTTGAGTTTTGTATTTTCACTTTAATTTCACACTAGCAGTACTTACAACAAGCTTTAGTCATATCCCCAGTTTTTAATTTTGTCATCATGCAACCACTCTTTCCAAATTTTTTGCTCATACTTTACTTTTGGCCTGTTGAAAAGGTGAGCAATTATTTATTTTAATCACATGAAAAAGAAACGCAGTCAGCACAGTGAGGATGCGGTTGAAACAAAGTTAGTATGATTAACGCGCGTTTTTATTAATCAGTACCGGGGCTGCCAGATATTTGTGCGTTCACCCCAGTGAGAGTTTAAAGTTCAAGTAATGGCAGTTGCCACAATGTACGTGCCAGACCAAAACAAAAATATTGTAGTAAATATTTTACACAGTAATTATTAAATTGACAATAAAAAAAAATCTATAAAATATCTGACTCCATATGAAAAATTCTATAAAAATGTTTACGATCTAAACGTCAAAAACAGTATCTAAATGCAATGAAAAAGATCTAAATTTGGATATAAAAGATCCAAAGTGGCAACACTGGATGGCTCCTAAGTCCAGGTCACAAGTACATTCACTGCAGAACTGTGAAAGTAGTCCTAGCGCAGGGGGAGTTGAAAATAGTTCTAATAATCTCTACACATTTGAATGGTGTTTAACACCAGATCAGCACATACAGTCGTTTATACTTTATTTACACAATTGTAATAATACAAATGTGCCATTGAGGACCGTAAAATGACGGGTGATGACGGCGACTTCGGTGGTGATGGGGTGGAGAAGTTTGTGAAGAAAAATGAATGAGCCGACTCTTGAGTGGCGGGGGCCTAGGGAAACAACAATAACAACAGCAACTGTTTGCTGATAACTCTGGGGATTTTAGACAGTGTCATTGCTAAATTTTCATCGAAGAATAACAAGTCTTTACAGGGGAATTAGCAGTAATGAGAATATAGCCACAGAAGTGATGTGACTACTGGCCGTGGAAAGTTTGCGGCGAGCAGACGACATCGGCAGACTACTTCAAGTACTAAAGTAGAGAAGTGAAAGTTTGGAAATTGAATTTCCTGGATATATCAGACTCTTTTATCCCAGTTATCGCTGTCGAAGCTTGCCCAGTGCAACACAGAATGCCTTTACGCGATAGGTAAGTCAGTTAGATGGTTGTTTTCCTTCTTCACAATACATGTCAGGCTTGTACTGCCAAAAGTCCGTCAGTTTATTGGTTGTGTCCCTTCACGACACAACAGGTCAGTCAGTTTATTGTTTGTTCCCCCCCCCCCTCTCTCACGATACAAGAAGTCAGGTCCGAGTGCCGAAAGTCAGTCAGTTTATTGTTCCCCCCCCCCCTCTTCACGATACAAGAAGTCAGGTCCGAGTGCCGAAAGTCAGTCAGTTTATTGGTTGTTTCCCATTTCACGATCCAGGGAGTCAGCCGGGAGTGCTGAAAGTCAGTCAGTTTATTGGTTGTTTCCCATTTCACGATCCAGGGAGTCAGCCGGGAGTGCTGAAAGTCAGTCAGTTTATTGGTTGTTTCCCGTCACAATAGATGTCAGGCTAAAGTTCTGAAAGTCAGTCAGTTTATTGGTTGTTTCCCGTCACAATAGATGTCAGGCTAGAAGTCAAGTCAGTTTATTGGTTGTTTCCCCGTCACAATAGATGTCAGACTAGAGTGCTGAAAGTCAGTCAGTTTATTGGTTGTTTCCCATCACAATAGATGTCAGGCTAAAGTTCTGAAAGTCAGTCAGTTTATTGGTTGTTTCCCGTCACAATAGATGTCAGACTAGAGTGCTGAAAGTCAGTCAGTTTATTGGTTGTTTCCCATCACAATAGATGTCAGGCTAAAGTTCTGAAAGTCAGTCAGTTTATTGGTTGTTTCCCGTCACAATAGATGTCAGGCCAGAGTGCTGAAAGTTAGTCAGTTTATTGGTTGTTGCCCGTCACAATAGATGTCAGGCTAGAAGTCAAGTCAGTTTATTGGTTGTTTCCCGTCACAATAGATGTCAGGCTAGAAGTCAGTCAGTTTATTGGTAGTTTCCCATCACAATAGATGTCAGGCTAAAGTTCTGAAAGTCAGTCAGTTTATTGGTTGTTTCCCGTCACAATAGATGTCAGACTAGAGTGCTGAAAGTTAGTCAGTTTATTGGTTGTTGCCCGTCACAATAGATGTCAGGCTAGAAGTCAAGTCAGTTTATTGGTTGTTTCCCGTCACAATAGATTTCAGGCTAGAAGTCAGTCAGTTTATTGGTAGTTTCCCATCACAATAGATGTCAGGCTAGAGTGCTGAAAGTCAGTCAGTTTATTGGTTGTTTCCCATCACAATAGATGTCAGACTAGAGTGCTGAAAGTCAATCAGTTTTTTGGTTGTTTCCCGTCACAATAGATGTCAGGCTAGAAGTCAGTCAGTTAATTGGTTGTTTCCTGTCACAATAGATGTCAGGATAGAAGTCAGTCAGTTTATTGGTTGTTTCCCATCACAATAGATGTCAGGCTAGAGTGCTGAAAGTCAGTCAGTTTATTGGTTGTTTCCAGTCACAATAGATGTCAGGCTAGAGTACTGAAAGTCAGTCAGTTTTTTGGTTGTTTCCCATTCTAACATTATTATTATTTCTCTCTGTTCTAAAGCTCTGACCATAACCATACCCTAGTGTTATCTTATTATCTGTTCTATTTCGTACTCTATACAGACTCTATTCGCGTGCAGCCTTCTCAAATATAGTTATGATGCCACACTGCTGATCAGATACGAAATGTTTATGGGTTTCAACAACTGTCGCCTGTGTCAGTGCACCAGAGGCAGAAACGTATTGGTATAACCAGATCAGCCACATATGACAGCATCAGTGAATGTAATGTTGATCATCCAATCTTGCTCGTAAACACACTGAACAGCACAGGTGTTATGTTTGTTCTGTAGCTCTAACCATAACTCCTACCCGGTGTTACCTCATTGTTATGTTTGTTCTGTAGTTCTAACCATAACTCCTCCCCGGTGTTACCTCATTGTTATGTTTGTTCTGTATTTCTAACCATAACTCCTACCCGGTGTTACCTCATTGTTGTGTTTGTTCTGTAGTTCTAACCATAACACCTACCCGGTGTTACCTCATTGTTGTGTTTGTTCTGTAGCTCTAACTATAACCCCTGCTGCTGTAGTGCTATCTTATTATATTTGTTCTATAGTTCTAGCCATAACTCTTACCCCAGTGTTGTCTTATTCTTGCCTTGGTTAGGTAGCTTTAACCATAGCCCCTACCCTAGTGTTATTTTGTTGTGAATTATCTTTGTTCTGTAGTTCTAACCATAACCCTTCACATGTTTGTATCTTTGTTCTGTAGCTCTAACCATAACTCTTATCCTGTTTTTATATTTGTTCTCAAGCTCAAACCATAACTCTTACCCTGTTGTTACCTCATTGTTATGTTTATTATGTCTCATTGGGTAGCTATCCGCCTGGGTTTATGGACCTCCGAGCTACAATTTATAGCACCGGGAATACCACAGGGATCTGCAATTTCACCTGTGCTGTTCAGTGTGTTTACGAGCAAGATTGCAGAACTGGAAACACCTAGAGTTGGTAGAATATTGACATTCGCAGATGATATTCTTGCATATAGGCAAGGGAGGGATCGGAATCAAATTGCTCAAAAGTTACAAATGATAGTAGATAAGGTGATCGACTGTAATCAACTTAGAAAAGGCAACCATCTTGTGGTGTTCCTTGGACAACTGGATTGTTAGGGCTGATGTTGGAAGCCTCAAAATAACATCAGAGAGACAACAGACTGCGGTACCTGGGAATCACCTTTGACAGCAGCTTGTCTTTCAAGGATCATATAGACGGGGTTGTGACAATGGCTCAGAAAGTCTTCATGCACTCAAGTTTATGACAGCAATGGACATGGAGAAAAGCATGGTGTTCACTCTATACCAGCAATTTATCATCTCAGTGATTGATTATGGACTGGGTTTGCCCACTGTCTCGAAGAGTCAGCTAGTGAAACTGGAGCGCATACAGAATGAAGCAATGCGCATGATCCTAGTATGTACAAGAGACACCCCGATTGTGTGCATGCGATATATTCTTGCATTGCCGACTATTGCAGATAGGCTAAAGGTGCTGCAGGCTAAGTCATACCTCAGAGTAGCTGCAGATAAAGAGCACCATCTGTATGAAGCTTTGGATGCAGATAAGGGTCAGAGCTGAAAAGGGGAAAATCATGGATGGCTCAAGCAGAAGACACAATAAGACAAGTGATCATGCTGGAGAACATTGGGTGAGGAGAGGAGTGGGTCAGAGCATCAGAGGACAAGTCTGACCTATGTAGTATCATGATCACATTAGGCAGAGAGTGGCCAGTGTGGGCTACTGAGGTGGCAGTGCAACTGTTGATTCACGACAATTCTCGTCCTGATGATCTGATTATTCACACAGATGGTTCTGTTTTGAGAGGGAAGAGAAGTGCCTGAGGTTTCGTAGCGAAGGCCACTGGAAAATCTTTAGTGCAGGACAGCCTGACATATGATACCACGACATCTAGCATGAGAATGGAGGTGAAGGCAGTCATTGCAGCTTGCTGGTTGCTAGAGAGCAAGATACATACGCCTGTCAAAATTGTAACGCTCTGAAAGCATGCGGAAAAAAGTGTAGACAGATTTGCTCAGAGCAGAGTGGCAAGCTTCACTTGCAAGGTCACGGGTAGTGAGCATACTTTGGATCTTTTCTTCAGACCATACCGGTGTGGTGGGAAAAGATTAGTAAGACAGTCTGGCTGGATTGGCACCACTGGGTGGTGAATTGATGCATGACAAGGCAGATGTGATCTGAGCCCTTTGGGAACAAGTAACGAAGTCAGAAAAGAAACTAGATTATTATGGGATGGAGAGAATGATACTCCTGGGTGTGACCAAAAGGTTTGGCCAGCACACTAGGCTCAGAGGACAGGCAAGACGGACATACAACCAGACTACAACTGGAACCATTAGTATTGGAACTCTGCGCTGACTGCTGAGAATGGAGGCAGAGCACGTATGGGAATGCCCCGAGTTCTGTGATGTCAATTCTGGACTCAACTCAACTTTTATGTTTGTTCTGTAACCTTGTTATCTCATTGTTATGTTTATTTTGTAGTTCTATCCATAACCTTTACCGTAGTGTTATCTTATTGTTATGTTTGTTCTATAGTTATAACCAAAACCCCTATCCTAGTGTTATCTTAGTTCAATAGCTTTAACCATAACCCCTACCCTAGTGTTATCTTATGTTATCTCTATTCTGAAGCTCTAATATAAAGAGACTTTTGTGTGTGTTGTCACATATCACTCTTGTCACGTGCCTGATTTCAGGATTTCTCCTTCAGAACCAACAGCACTCAGAAATAATTATGTTGAGTCGTTGGCTCGTATTGGTCTAAGGGATGCCCCGTGGCCAATATACGCTCAACTTATTTCTGGAGTAGTGCAACTCAAATTTTGACACTACAAAATATAAAATATTCCTAGGCACACTTGGCTGGACGCCCCTACTACTATAAAAAGATAGCACCCAGGTTATGATAGTTTACTATCATAACACAGATAACACTTATTACTCACACAAACATCAAAGCTAGACAGTTAGAATGGTGAAATAGGGACACCCAAGTCAGCCATGAAAATTTGTGCATGTAATTAGTACAATATATACATAAAATAGTGAATAGGTACACCAGATTTCAGTGGATGGATCCTGGGAAACAATGACTCGACCCAGATATTGAAGCAGCTAGATTGCCTTGAGATGAACATGAGGTCATCACTGGAACTATGAGGAGCTGTGGGAAAAGAGCATAATGGTAATTTATAGATCACTTAACCCAGTTCGTAGATCAGTCCATGGTGATTCGACTGTAGTTGACTCAGGTCTCCATGTTTCTAGTTGATCTGGTATCAGGTGATTACCTCACCATCGAGGACACCGGAACTGCACAGGGACTCAACAAGTCTCTCTCACAGGTCAGGTCACAAAACTGCCTCAGAGCTCAACCAAGCTCTAGCAAGCCCAAGCAAATGTCTGCAAATGTCCACTCGTCTTGGAGCTCACAAACACGCTCTTGCCATGTTGACGTTGTGGCGAAAATGGCAGGACATGGTTATGCTTGGTGCATAGAATGGTATGGGTTGGTGGTTGCTGGCTGGACTGTGATTCGTCTGCCTGATCTCTACAGAGGTCTCATCCCAAGCTTAGGAAATCTTCCAAGTTGGAACTGGAACTATGAATGCGCCAAATTCTACCAAGATTGGATATACGTCTTGACACTTTGGGATCAGGCGAAAGAATGGCGTTTTTTAAAATCAAACGCGTCACCAGAAAAGAAGTTCCTTGTATTAATGAACAAGGAGTAAACCGGTTTCCTGGAATTTTCAAATAAAACACCAGAATTACCCAATCTACAGTTGCAAGTTTGAAAATGAAGATATATCAAAGCAACTAGAGGGTCCAGAAATGACCATTTTACCAGATAAAGGTATAGATCAATATAAGGGACTATATACCTTTCCGGACGGGTCTAAGTTTGAAATTTTGCTGAGCGCGAGGGGTATCAAGTCCCTACTCGTCCGCTGTGTATGGTGGCTGCTCATTCCATGACATGTGTGCTGATTGTAACTGTTGTGTGTGTGTGTGTGTGTGTGTGTATGTTGCTGGTGCACATATAGAAACTGTTGTAACTGTAGTGTGTGTATGTTGCTGGTGCACATATAGACACTGGTGCAAACTGTTCTGTGTAATGTTGCTGATACATATAGACACTGTTGAAACTGTTCTGTGTGTATGTTGCTGGTGCACATTTAGACACTGGTGCAAAATGTTCTGTGTAATGTTGCTGATACATATAGACACTGTTGAAACTGTTCTGTGTGTATGTTGCTGGTGCAAATATAGACACTGGTGCAAACTGTTCTGTGTAATGTTGCTGATACATATAGACACTGTTGAAACTGTTCTGTGTGTATGTTGCTGGTGCACATATAGACACTGGTGCAAACTGTTCTGTGTAATGTTGCTGATACATATAGACACTGTTGAAACTGTTGCGTGTGTATGTTGCTGGTGCACATATAGACACTGGTGCAAACTGTTCTGTGTAATGTTGCTGATACATATAGACACTGTTGAAACTGTTGCGTGTGTATGTTGCTGGTGCACATATAGACACTGTTTATGTATACGTTACAGGCACATTTATAGACACTGTCTTAACTGCTTATGTTGCCGGCACATATATAAGATAGACTCAATTACAACTGTTCTATGTGTAATGTTGCTGGCACATTTATAGACAACAGTTGTAACCCCTGCATATGAATGTTGTTGCTGCACATATAGGCACTGTTGTATGTTGTTGACGCTGATATATACAGTTATAACCAACACATCCGATTACTGACTGACTTTCTACCCCACCAGGACATCACACAAGGATAAACACCCGATGACACAATGTGCCACCATGTGGGTAAGGATCACCGTGGAGAGGTCCCAGAAACCGCGTTCATCCTTTAGGCCATATTTATGGCCAGGCTATATTGGCAAGAGCCAGAGTAGGGCTTCAAATAGCTAAAAATTTCGTCCTAAAAAGGATGAGAAGTATCACTACCGATTACTATGTGTTTGTTGGGGGTAGAGAGTGGAAGCAGTGTGGCTTTTCTTTTTGAATCCAGAATGAGGCCCCGGATTTCACACGTGGAGAAACCGCTGTATGTGCTGTAACCACCGTATGTTGATGTCAATAAGACAAGCCTGAAGCCACCGCGCCGGTTTATATATGTCAGGTGAAGCAGTTGACGAACGTGCGACAGGCAGCAGCAGCTAGCCGGCCCCAGTGTCCTGTCAGTGTATGGGGGAACACCTCATCGACGTGGTTGCTCTCTTGCCAGGCCGCCGTCACGGTGTCGCTGTCTCGTGCTGCCACCACCAAAGTGTTTGTGTCTCGCCCTGCCACCGCTACACGCTGACTGACTGCATATTCGCGTGTGCAGTGCTGCCACTGACGGTCTGTTTCCTTCTCCTAGCATTCTAGTTAGATGTGGGCGTCTCTGTTGTTAGTGACTAGTGCCGTTTGTAAGTGACCGGATATTTCCGGTGGGACAGTGCTTGTGGTCAGTGATGATTGTATCCTGTGGTGTTTCTAGTGATCATGGGGATTCTGTATATTTCCTGGTATGTGACTTTTTCCCCGCGCACCCCACACACACACACACACACACACACACACACACACACACGGCATTCTACTATATTTACATGCATTTCGTTCCTGGTATGTAGACCTTGACTGTGGTTTCAAACAAACCAGAACACACACAAAAACAAATACACACACACACACACACAGCAGTCTACTATATTTATATGCATATAGTTTCTGGTAAGTAGACCTTGACTGTGGTTTCAAACACACCAGAACACACACAAAAACAAACACACACACACACACACACGGCATTCTACTATATTTATATGCATATAGTTTCTGGTATGTAGACCTTGACTGTGGTTTCAAACACACCAGAACACACACAAAAACAAATACACACACACACACACAGCAGTCTACTATATTTACATGCATATATTTCCTGGAGAAGTCTGGCGATCTCTCTTGGCAAACCTCTACACCACAAGGTAGAGGAGGAGCGACTAAGTTAGTAAGTAAGAATCTTCACACACACTAGAACAAACACACACAGACACACCAAAACATACACTCCCCAACACACGCACACACCAGCACAGAAACACACATAAACACACCAAAACATACACACCTCAACACACGCACACACCAGCACAGAAGCACACATAAACACACCAAAACATACACACCTGAACACACGCACACACACCAGCACAGAAACACACACACCAGATCAAACACGCACAAAAACAGACACACCATATCAAACACACACACACACACACACACAACAGAGCATAGGCACACACCAGCATAAACACACACTCCCACACCAAAACAAACAAACATATTAAAATAAACACAAATACAAACACCAGAACACACACTCATACAAAAACAAACACACATACCAGAAAAATACACCACCAGATCAAACACACAGACACACACTAGAAAAAAAAACACACACACCAAAACAAACACACACATATCAGCACAAACACATGCACACAGGAACAGGCAAACAGACGGAACACGTGAACAAACACACCCACCTACCAGCTCAGACATACCAACAGGATAGAACAAGCTCCAAGACAGACAAACCAACACAATAGAAAAAGCGAACTGACACACACACCCACACAAAACACACCCACACAACAGAAGAGGTAAACTCACACACATCAGCACAGACATTGTCAATCTCCACCAGTTCATCATTAACTTTATCCTCTCTATCCTTGTCCGTATCCACCAGTCTATCGTTGACTTTATTTGCTCTATCCTTGTCAGTATCAACCAGTCCATTGTTGACTTCTGCTCTATCCTTGTTAGTATTCACCAGTCTATCATTGACTTTATCTGCTGTATCCATGCCAGTATCCACCAGTCTAACCAGGTTAGATATGTTCAGTTCTAATGTTCTTTCACTGGGAACATATGGCAGTGACAGTTGGACAACTAATACAGTCATGGAACGAAAGTGAAATACACTTGAATACACAGTCTGTGCTAGCACTGGTAACAGCAGTCATGAGACAGAGAAGATGGCGCTAGATTGAACACATTCTGAGAAGGGACGGGCAGAGAATCATCAGACAGGCACTGAAATAGAAAATAAAGGGATTGAGGAAACGAGGAGGTCCAAGAGAGACCCCTAAACTAATGTTAATGAGAGAGCCCAAAGTGCTGACTGTTTCACTCCATGATACTGAACTGATGGCTGAGGACAGAACCTGACGGAGGCATACACCTAGAGCCGTCAGTGACATACAGCGGCACACCAGGACAATCATTATGTGTATATCTGTCGCACTCTCCCTTTATCTCTCTCACACACACGCACGCGCGAGCCCAATTTTTAACAAGACGTAGGTCCTCTTCCTCTGAGACCCCTCCCCCACCCCATTCTTTTAGAAAATGTATACAGAGCTAAACTCCTGGAGTCCCAGGAGGTCTAGCACCAGAGGCTCAAGGGGGTAGTAAAGAGAGACGCAAAGTCGGCGCATCTTGTGTTCATTGGGCTTCTAGGTAGGAACCTATGAACGTTTAATGTCTTCCTTGGGACTCAATAGAGTAAATCCTATCCCAGCCTCCCCCACGTTTTCGTGGTGACAGCTCCCCTATGTGAGCACTGTAGTGTGAACATCATCGTCTAGATGTTATTTGTTCTCACAGCCATAGACTGTAGTCTGGTTATCTGTGCACGGCTAGATGTTCTGTTGCGGTGCAATCGGACACTTGGACTATTAAACAGGTTCACGGTGCCGAAACGACCTAGAGCGGAATGGAATTCTTATTGTTCCTACCATATGTGCAGTTGTTGGATTCCACAGTCGATTGATGCTTATTGATTAGCCATTGTTAGTGATGCTGGAAGCATATACTGGACAAAATATGCAGCATGACAAAGAAATGCCGTGACTGAAGTCAGTAGCAGACATTGTGCCGCATGTGTTTGACCCTAATCTTGTTGGAGGTATCTTCCAGAACACTGTGTGCTCTCAGGTGTCGCTGGACATCCACGTTGTCCATGTGCTGGTGCTGCTCACGCACTAGACAGTTCTCCAATAATGCCTTTAAATAGGAAGTGGCGATCCATGGATTTCTTTGGCTCACACGAAAGCCTGAACAAATCGGTGTCTAACCATGATAAAAACAAACGGCCTCTGAGTATCCACGAGAAGACTGATCACCAGAATCGTTTTCCTGTGAAAAACCCCTTTAGAAACAGGTAGGTGGTTCTTGTGTGCCCACGGAGACATGGGTAGTTAATTGTCTCTGCTGTCCACTTGTAGACGTGCAGCTGCCGTTATATGGCACGCAGTGTTGGCTTTGTTGATATGGACATAGGTCAGATAACTTAGCTTGGTGTGTCTGCTGGCGAGGTAGCTATGAGCCACATGAGGGCAAGTAGCAGAGACAAGAGAGCTAACAGAAAGCGAGAAAGGGATAGAGAGTGCCAAAGAGCGAGGAAAACACGAGAGAGAGAGAGAACGAGAGAGAGAGAGAGAGAGAGAGAGAGAGAGAGAGAGAGAGAGAGAGAGAGAGCTAGAGAGAGAGAGAGAGAGAGAGAGAGAGAGAGCTAACGAAAGATAGCGAGAGAAAGCCAGAAAAAAGTTAGAAAAGGCCTGCGAGAGAAAACTAACATGTAGAAGCTGCTCACAACAGAACACTCATCTTCTTCTTTGTTCATCGGTTTTAAGCTCTGACGTAAAGCCCTGGTTGTTCAACCATATCGACTTTGACTTTATGCCAGAGCCTGAGTTTTGCGTGTACGTCCGTTTTACTGGCTTATTTGTGTATAGTTAGTTGTTCCTTGCCGCTCGGTCAGATGCACTCCGACTTCGAAGGAAGCTCCCAATTAGTCTTATTGGGGAGGCAGTGGGTCTATTCCTGTTTTCCCCACAAGGGGACCCCGGAACCCACACGGGGTGTTTGTGCTACATGACATGCCATGTGCGATATAAGCCTGTGTGACACAAGGCTTCCGTCAGGGAGAATGTTGTCGCGGTGCCTGCCATACACGCGTTGCGCGGATATTTATTTGTAAGGATACATAAATCTATCTGCAAGCGCGCGCTGTGTGTGGGCACACTGCACACAGTATGTGTCTTTGGCTTTAGCTGCAGTCCTTGTCGAGAACGCCGTGCCACACAGCAACAGCTGGTAGATCCACAGCTGGGTATCAGTGACCGGTCTTGTAGAGTGAACTGTTCCCGACTCAGGGACTGGTGTGGTAGAATCAGGATGTTGTTCATGCATCACGATGATGAAGATCACTTCCATCTAAAGTAGTAATGATCGATTATTATGAGTGCTAAGGTGGCTGATTAGTCCAGTCTGAGCCTAGAAAGTTCTTGAGCGGTGCGGACAACGGATGGAAACCGCAGTAAGTGTGTGGGCTTGATGAAATTGACTTTCGCAAGGACTTAGATTTAAGTGGTACAGAGTTGCGCTATTCGTCGACCTCACTCTCTCGCTTATGTCCATCTTGATCCAATGGAAGGACAACGTCGAGACGATTGGAAATGGACCTGGGCGCAGTGGATTTAACCTTTTTGTAATCACCTTTTTGTCCATTGAACTAATAAGAGGTTTCATCGGCGCAATACGTCTAGTCCAGGCTTTGCATCTTTGCATGCAGGGTAGGCATTAAAATCAACTGTTATAACGGCAGGCTGTTCTTTGACAACTCTATCTTAGGGACATGTGTTGTAGAATCAACTGTTATAACGGCAGGCTGTTCTCTGACAGCTCCGTCTCAGGGACATGTGTTGTAGAATCAACTGTAATAACGGCAGCTCCGTCTCAGGGACATGTGTTGTAGAATCAACTGTTATACTGGCAGGCTGTTCTCTGACAACTCCGTCTTAGTGGCATGTGTTGTAGAACCAACTGTTATACTGGCAGGCTGTTCTCTGACAGCTCCATCTTAGTGACATGTGTTGTAGAACCAACTGTTATAACAGCAGGCTGTTCTCTGACAACTCCGTCTCAGTGACATGTATTGTAGAACCAACTGTTATAACAGCAGGCTGTTCTCTGACAGCTCCGTCTCAGTGACATGTATTGTAGAATCAACTGTTATAACAGCAGGCTGTTCTCTGACAGCTCCGTCTCAGGGACATGTATTGTAGAACCAACTGTTATAACAGCAGGCTGTTCTCTGACAGCTCCGTCTCAGTGACATGTATTGTAGAATCAACTGTTATAACAGCAGGCTGTTCTCTGACAGCTCCATCTTAGTGACATGTGTTGTAGAACCAACTGTTATAACAGCAGGCTGTTCTCTGACAGCTCCATCTTAGTGACATGTGCTGTAGAACCAACTGTTTTAACAGCAGGCTGTTCTCTGACAGCTCCATCTTAGTGGCATGTGTTGTAGAACCAACTGTTATAACAGCAGGCTGTTCTCTGACAGCTCCATCTTAGTGACATGTGTTGTAGAACCAACTGTTATAACAGCAGGCTGTTCTCTGACAGCTCCATCTTAGTGACATGTGTTGTAGAACCAACTGTTATAACAGCAGGCTGTTCTCTGACAGCTCCATCTTTGTGGCATGTGTTGTAGAACCAACTGTTATAACAGCAGGCTGTTCTCTGACAGCTCCATCTTAGTGACATGTGTTGTAGAACCAACTGTTATAACAGCAGGCTGTTCTCTGACAGCTCCATCTTTGTGGCATGTGTTGTAGAACCAACTGTTATAACAGCAGGCTGTTCTCTGACAGCTCCATCTTAGTGACATGTGTTGTAGAACCAACTGTTATAACAGCAGGCTGTTCTCTGACAGCTCCATCTTAGTGGCATGTGTTGTAGAACCAACTGTTATAACAGCAGGCTGTTCTCTGACAGCTCCATCTTAGTGACATGCGTTGTAGAACCAACTGTTATATCAGCAGGCTGTTCTCTGACAGCTCCATCTTAGTGGCATGTGTTGTAGAACCAACTGTTATAACAGCAAGCTGTTCTCTGACAGCTCCATCTTAGTGACGTGTTGTAGAACCAACTGTTATAACAGCAGGCTGTTCTCTGACAGCTCCATCTTAGTGACATGTGTTGTAGAACCAACTGTTATACTGGCAGGCTGTTCTCTGACAGCTCCGTCTCAGTGACATGAATTGTAGAATCAACTGTTATAACAGCAGGCTGTTCTCTGACAGCTCCGTCTCAGTGACATGTATTGTAGAATCAGCTGTTATAACAGCAGGCTGTTCTCTGACAGCTCCGTCTTAGTGACATGTGTTGTAGAATCAACTGTTATACTGGCAGGCTGTTCTCTGACAGCTCCATCTTAGTGACATGTATTGTAGAATCAGCTATTATAACAGCAGGCTGTTCTCTGACAGCTCCGTCTTAGTGACATGTGTTGTAGAATCAACTGTTATACTGGCAGGCTGTTCTCTGACAGCTCCGTCTTAGTGACATGTGTTGTAGAATCAACTGTTATACTGGCAGGCTGTTCTCTGACAGCTCCATCTTAGTGACATGTGTTGTAGAATCAGCTGTTATAACAGCAGGCTGTTCTCTGACAGCTCCGTCTCAGTGACATGTATTGTAGAATCAGCTGTTATAACAGCAGGCTGTTCTCTGACAGCTCCATCTTAGTGACATGTGTTGTAGAATCAACTGTTATACTGGCAGGCTGTTCTCTGACAGCTCCGTCTCAGTGACATGTGTTGTAGAATCAGCTGTTATAGTGGCAGGCTGTTCTCTGACAGCTCCGTCTTAGTGACATGTGTTGTAGAATCAGTCGTTATACTGACAAACACGCGTGCTCTGTGACCTCATCTACAAGCAACACATTGGTCTACTACAGTGCTAGCTGGGATTGATATGTTTCCTGAAGTAAAACTTGCTGTTGTGCATGAGTGGTCCACGTAGATTGTCGTCGGCTGGTGATTGTTGTGTCAGTGACTTCACGCACACAGCCAGCCAGCCAGCCAACCAACCAGCCAGCCAGCCAGCCAACCAACCAGTACATTGCACTTGAAGCCGTCAGAAATGATGCCGCCTTTTCCTGTTCTCTGACTTCTTGTGTTCACCCAACGTTCCCCGTATCTTTTACTATGTCATAGGAGCACCCACACAAACCATATTGGGGCCAACTCAAGTATCATTAAAACCTCGTCTGAGTTTGTAATATTTATATATATAACGCCCATTTATATATAAATCCCAAATTGCGGCACACCCGCTGTGTCACCATTACACCAGACAGACTTGTAAATATAATATAATTGATTATGTATGTCTGTTGATCTGTGTTTGCCTATCTCTGTGTGTAACTATTCATATATGTTTGTCTGTCCTTGTGTGTGTGTTCACATATATTTGTCTATCTTAGTCTCTGTGTGTGCTACTATGTCTTCGTTGTATATCTCTATCTATGTGTGCTCCTCTGTGTTTGCCTGTCCTTATCTATGTGTGTGTGTTCACATATGTTTGTCTATCCTTGTCCGTGTGTGTGTTTGTTCACATATGTTTGACTGTCTTTATCTCTGTGTGCTACATTGCATTTGGTGTCTATCCCTGTCTATGTGTGCTCCTCTGTGTTTTTCTATCCCTGCCTATGTGTGCTCCCTGTCTGTGTATGCTCCTCTGTGTTAGTCTATCTTTGTCTAGTGTGCTCCTCTGTGTTAGTCTATCTTTGTCTAGTGTGCTCCTCTGTGTTAGTCTATCTTTGTCTAGTGTGCTCCTCTGTGTTAGTCTATCTTTGTCTAGTGTGCTCCTCTGTGTTTGTCTATCTTTGTCTAGTGTGCTCCTCTGTGTTTGTCTATCCATGACCGCATGTGCTCCTCTGTTTGTTGATCCCTATTTATGTGTAAATGTTCAAACTTGGTGTTTTGTCTGATAACTGGTATTGTGTCTGATAAGTGGTGTTGTATCTGATAACTGGTTTTGTATCTGATAACTGGTATACCATATGATAATTTGTGTAGAGTCTGATTTTCTCATAGCATGTGTAGTGTCTGTTGTGTTCAGGTGTCAGATAGCTTGTATATTATCTGTTGTGTTCAGATGTCATATAGCTTGTATATTATCTGTTTTGTTCAGGTGTCATATAGCTGGAATAGTGTCTGTTTTATTCAGGTGTAATATAACTGATATAGTGTCTGTTTTGTTTGTTTTGTTCAGGTGTCATATAACTTGTATAGTGTCTGTTTTGTTCAGGTGTCATATAGCTGGTATAGTGTCTGTTTTGTTCAGGTGTCATATAGCTGCTTTAGTGTCTGTTCTGTTCAGTGGTCATATAGCTGGTATAGTGTCTGTTTTATTCAGGTGTCAAATAGCTGGTGTAGTGTCTGTTTTATTCAGGTGTCATATGTCTTGCTCAGGTGTCAGATGGCAATAAGCCAATCTAGGGCTGGTCTGGTGACATTGTCCTAGTTTGGCTTCTGAAAACGTGATTGGTATCACTGAGCTACTTACAGTGTTGCTAATCTAGTTTTTGTGCAGGGACACTTGAAGATTCAGGTTTGTTTTACTCAGCATACACTCAGCCTGGTGAGGTTTGATTGATTGAAGATGTTCATCACTTATGTTACACCCAGCCTGGTGGGGTTTGATTGATTGAAGATGTTCATCACTTATGTTACACCCAACCTGGTGGTGTTTGATTGATTGAAGATGTTCATCACTTATGTTACACCCAGCCTGGTGGGGTTTGATTGATTGAAGATGTTCATCACTTATGTTACACCCAACCTGGTGGTGTTTGATTGATTGAAGATGTTCATCACTTATGTTACACCCAGCCTGGTGGGGTTTGATTAATTGAAGATATTCATCACTGATGTTACACCCAGCCTAGTGGTGTTTGATTGATTGAAGATGTTCATCACTTATGTTACACCTAGCCTGGTGGTGTTTGATTGATTGAAGATGTTCATCACTGATGTTACACCCAACCTGGTGAGGTTTGTTTGATTGAAGATGTTCATCATAGATGTTATACACAACCTGGTGAGGTTTGATTGATTGAGAATATGCATCATAGATGTTACACCCAGCCTGGTGGAGTTTGTTTGATTGAGGATGTGCATCATAGATGTTACACCCAGCCTGATGGGGTTTGATTTAATGAAGATATGCATCATAGATGTAACACCCAGCCTGGTGGGATTTGTTTGATTGAGGATATGCATCATAGATGTTACACCCAGCTTGATGGGGTTTGTTTGATTGAAGATAGGCATCACAGATGTTAAATGTTTGATATCTGTGTCTGTTGTGACTCATGGTGTATCTGTTGCTTGATGTTCTCAGGTTGACCAGTATAGGTTCACGTGACCAGCAGCCAGCCAGTCCCAGTGGAAAGCCAGGTCAGATCTCTGACACTGCTCTCACACAGAAGTGTATTATCATACAGAAGAATGACAAAGGCTATGGGTTCACTGTCAGTGGAGACAATCCAGTATATGTTGCATCTGTCAAGCCAGGTAAGTCTTTTCATGTTATCTTTCTTGGACTATAACTGATTCCACACCGAGAATTCATGCCTGTAGACTGATAATAGGTGATGTAGTCAGTAGAGCAGTGATAGATGGTGTAGTCAGTAGACCGATGATAGATGGTGTAGTCAATAGACCAGTGACAGGCCATGTAGTCAGTAGATCAGTGATAGATGGTGTAGTCAGTAGACCGGTGATATATGGTGTAGTCAGTAGACCAGTGATAGATCATGTAGTCAGTAGACCAGTGATAGATGATGTAGTCAGTAGACCAGTGATAGATGGTGTAGTCAGTAGACCGGTGATCGATGGTGTAGTCAGTAGACCGGTGGTAGATGGTGTAGTCAGTAGACCGGTGGTAGATGGTGTAGTCAGTAGACTTGTCATAGATGATGTAGACAATAGACGAGTGACAGGCCATGTAGTCAGTAGATCAGTGATAGATGGTGTAGTCGGTAGATTAGTGTTAGAATGTTAGGTGGTGTAGCCAGTAGATCACTGATAGATCACTTATCTATGTCAGTAGATCAGTGATAGATGGTGTAGTCAGTAGACCAGTGGTAGATGATGTAGTCAGTAGACTTGTTAGGTGATGTAGCCAGTAGATCAGGGATAGATGGTGTAGTTGGTAGATTAGTGTTAGAATGTTAGGTGGTGTAGCCAGTAGATCACTGATAGATGGTGTAGCCAGTAGATCAGTGATAGATGGTGTAGTCAGTAGATCAGTGATAGATGGTGTAGTCAGTAGATCAGTGATAGATGGTTTAGTCAGTAGATCAGTGATAGATGGTGTAGTCAGTAGATCAGTGATAGATGGTATAGTCGGTAGATTAGTGTTAGAATGTTAGGTGGTGTAGCCAGTAGATCACTGATAGATGGTGTAGTCATTAGATCAGTGATAGATGGTGTAGTCAGTAGATCAGTGATAGATGGTGTAGTCAGTAGATCAGTGATAGATGGTGTAGTCAGTAGATCAGTGATAGATGGTGTAGTCGGTAGATTAGTGTTAGAATGTTAAGTGGTGTAGCCAATAGATCACTGATAGATGGTGTAGCCAGTAGATCAGTGATAGATGGTGTAGTCAATAGACCTATGTTGGTGATTTAACAAATAGGTCAGTAACAAATGCTGTAGTCAGTAGATCAGTAACAGATTGTGTAGTCAGTAGATCAGTGACAGATGGTGTAGTCAGTAGATCAGTGATAGATGATGGAGTCAGTAGATCAGTGACAGATGGTGTAGTCAGTAGATCAGTGACAGATGGTGTAGTCAGTAGATCATTGATAGATGATGTAGTCAGTAGATCAGTGACAGATGGTGTAGTCAGTAGATCAGTGATAGATGATGTAGTTAGTAGACTAATCTTAGATGATGATGTCAGTTACCAGTGATAAATGGTGTAGTCAGTAGACCATTGATAGATGGTGTAGTCAGTAGACCAGTGATAGATGGTGTAGTCAGTAGACCATTGATAGATGGTGTAGTCAGTAGACCAGTGATAGATGGTGTAGTCAGTAGACCAGTGATAGATGGTGTAGTCAGTAGACTAATTGTGCGTGGTGACTTGTTTAACACAGTCACCTAATGATTCATGTTTCACATGTCAGATAATGATTCTAGTTTCACACAGTCACCTAATGATTCTTGTTTCATACAGTCAACTAATGATTCTTGTTTCACACAGTCACCTAATGATTCTTGTTTTACATGTTAACCTAATGATTTTTGTTTCACACAGTCAACTAATGATTCTTGTTTCACACAGTCAACTAATGATTTTTGTTTCACACAGTCAACTAATGATTCTTGTTTCACACAGTCACTAATGATTCTTGTTTCACACAGTCACCTAATGATTCTTGTTTCACACAGTCACTAATGATTCTTGTTTCACACAGTCACTAATGATTCTTGTTTCACACAGTCACTAATGATTCTTGTTTCACACAGTCAACTAATGATTCTTGTTTCACAGTCACTAATGATTCTTGTTTCACACAGTCACTAATGATTCTTGTTTCACACAGTCACTAATGATTCTTGTTTTACACAGTCAACTAATGATTCTTGTTTCACACAGTCACTAGTGATTCTTGTTTCACACAGTCACTAATGATTTTTGTTTCACACAGTCACTAATGATTCTTGTTTCACACAGTCACTAATGATTCTTGTTTCACAGTCACTAATGATTTTTGTTTCACACAGTCACTAATGATTCTTGTTTCACACAGTCACTAATGATTCTTGTTTCACACAGTCACTAATGATTCTTGTTTCACACAGTCACTAATGATTTTTGTTTCACACAGTCACTAATGATTCTTGTTTCACACAGTCAACTAATGATTCTTGTTTCACACAGTCACTAATGATTCTTGTTTCACACAGTCAACTAATGATTCTTGTTTCACACAGTCACTAATGATTCTTGTTTCACACAGTCACTAATGATTTTTGTTTCACACAGTCAACTAATGATTCTTGTTTCACACAGTCACTAGTGATTCTTGTTTCACACAGTCACTAATGATTTTTGTTTCACACAGTCAACTAATGATTCTTGTTTCACACAGTCACTAATGATTCTTGTTTCACACAGTCAACTAATGATTCTTGTTTCACACAGTCACTAGTGATTCTTGTTTCACACAGTCACTATTGATTCTTGTTTCACACAGTCACTAATGATTCTTGTTTCACACAGTCACTAATGATTCTTGTTTCACACAGTCACTAATGATTCTTGTTTCACACAGTCAACTAATGATTCTTGTTTCACACAGTCAACTAATGATTCTTGTTTCATACAGTCACTAATGATTCTTGTTTCATACAGTCACTAATGATTCTTGTTTCACACAGTCAGTAATGATTCTTGTTTCACACAGACACTAATGATTCTTGTTTCATACAGTCAACTAATGATTCTTGTTTCACACAGTCACTAATGATTCTTGTTTCATACAGTCAACTAATGATTCTTGTTTCATACAGTCACTAATGATTCTTGTTTCATACAGTCAACTAATGATTCTTGTTTCATACAGTCAACTAATGATTCTTGTTTCACACAGTCAACTAATGATTCTTGTTTCATACAGTCAACTAATGATTCTTGCTTCATACAGTCAACTAATGATTCTTGTTTCATACAGTCACTAATGATTCTTGTTTCACACAATGATCTAATGATTCTTGTTTCACACAGTGACCTAATGATTCTTATTTCACACAGTCAACTAATGATTCTGGTTTCATACAGTCAACTAGTGGTTCTTGTTTTACACAGTCAACTAATGATTCTTGTTTCACACAGTCAACTAATGATTCTTGTTTCACACAGTCAACAAGTGGTTCTTGTTTCACACAGTTAACCATTTCTTGTATCACACAGTCAACAAGTGGTTCTTGTTTCACACAGTTAACTATTGATTCTTGTTTACAGATGGGGCTGCTGCCAGGGCAGGAGTACATCGTGGAGACAGAATAATCAAGGTTTGCCTGATTGATGTCTCAGCTGACCTCTGTTATCCTATTTTGTATGTATGACTCAGTCAAACATCCTCCAGTACATGCCAGAAAGGTTTCACACCGGTGTGGTCCTAGTTTATGTGATGACCGTGTGCTGACAATCTGTCCTGACATATCCATCCCACGCACAATGTGTGCTGACAATCTGTCTTGACACATCCATCCCACACACAATGTGTGGACAATCTGTCCTGACACATCCATCCCACACACAATGTGTGCTGACAATCTGTCTTGACACATCCATCCCACACACAATGTGTGGACAATCTGTCCTGACACATCCGTCCCACACACAATGTGTGGACAATCTGTCCTGACACATCCTTCCCACACACAATGTGTGGACAATCTGTCCTGACACATCCATCCCACACACAATGTGTGGACAATCTGTCCTGACACATCCATCCAACACAATGTGTGGACAATCTGTCCTGACACATCCGTCCCACGCACAATGTGTGGACAGTCTGTCCTGACACATCCATCCCACACACAATGTGTGGACAATCTGTCCTGACACATCCATCCCACACACAATGTGTGCTGACAATCTGTCCTGACACATCCATCCCACATACAATGTGTGGACAATCTGTCCTGACACATCCGTCCCACAAACAATGTGGGCTGACAATCTGTCCTGACACATCCATCTCTGCAGGCTCAACTACCATAAATTAAAGACTGTATAGTCCCCACAATGTGCCTTTCAGACAGGACCCAAAACACCAGAGCACATTCTGCAGCCCTGCACACTCTACTTACAACTTCAAACAGAAACCTGGCCTAAAGAGCAAAGTGTACAAGCTATGGGGAACCATGAAGGACCTGCTGCTAACATGAGAGTTTACAGAGGCAACCCACATAATGGTCTGATCTGAGCATACAAAACTGAACGCAAAGAAGAAAAGAAGACACATCCATCCCACACACACCCTTACTGTCCTGACACATCCATTCTGCACACACACACACCCTTACTGTCCTGACACATCCATCCCACACACACCCTTACTGTCCTAACACATCCATCCTGCACACACACCCTTACTGTCCTGACACATCCATCCTGCACACACACCCTTACTGTCCTGACACATCCATCCTGCACACACACCCTTTCAGTCCTGACACATCCATCCTGCACACAGACCCTTACTGTCTTGACACATCTATCTCACACACACACCATGTGCTGACGTTTTATCCGGACACACCCATCCCACACCGCATGCTTGTCGTGAAATATATGGAGATACAACATAGCCATGTAACATTTGGCTAACAACCTGGTTCTGGGGTTTGTTATTATTTTATGCCTATGTGATTCTAGTAGTATTAAGTCCACATCAGTCACTGCTGCAGACGACACAGCTTCGGCCAGAACAGGTTAAACCCTCATGTACTTTATTATGGGTGCCATACAATGATAATAGTGATGCCAGATGTACGTATAGTCTCTAGGTTGCTCTCATTCAACAAGTGGATCACTCGATCGGTAGTTCGAGACAGTAATAAGTTCTAGCTATGAGCTTAGGCAGTTCTTGAAATTGGCTGTGAACTTGTGACCCCCTCCTCCCTGGAGTTGTACATCTTATGGAACACTTTTAAAACAAGTTAAAACTTGTGATATGTACCATCACATTAACATATCAGAACAAAATGCCAACAGTTCCATCAGTCTCCACAACTTGAAGTTGGTAACCTGACACTTTCACCCAAAAATGCCAACAGTTCCATCAGTCTCCACAACTTGAAGTTGGTAACCTGACACTCAAAAATGCCAACAGTTCCATCAGTCTGCACAACTTGAAGTTGGTAACCTGACACTTTCACCCAAAAATGCCAACAGTTCCATCAGTCTCCACAACTTGAAGTTGGTAACCTGACACTCAAAAATGCCAACAGTTCCATCAGTCTGCACAACTTGAAGTTGGTAACCTGACACTTTCACCCAAAAATGCCAACAGTTCCATCAGTCTCCACAACTTGAAGTTGGTAACCTGACACTCAAAAATGCCAACAGTTCCATCAGTCTCCACAACTTGAAGTTGGTAACCTGACACTTTCACCCAAAAATGCCAACAGTTCCATCAGTCTCCACAACTTGAAGTTGGTAACGTGACACTTTCACCCAAAAATGCCAACAGTTCCATCAGTCTCCACAACTTGAAGTTGGTAACGTGACACTCAAAAATGCCAACAGTTCCATCAGTCTCCACAACTTGAAGTTGGTAACGTGACACTTTCACCCAAAAATGCCAACAGTTCCATCAGTCTCCACAACTTGAAGTTGGTAACGTGACACTCAAAAATGCCAACAGTTCCATCAGTCTCCACAACTTGAAGTTGGTAACGTGACACTCAAAAATGCCAACAGTTCCATCAGTCTCCACAACTTGAAGTTGGTAACCTGACACTTTCACCCAAAAATGCCAACAGTTCCATCAGTCTCCACAACTTGAAGTTGGTAACCTGACACTTTCACCCAAAAATGCCAACAGTTCCATCAGTCTCCACAACTTGAAGTTGGTAACCTGACACTTTCACCCAAAAATGCCAACAGTTCCATCAGTCTCCACAACTTGAAGTTGGTAACCTGACACTCAAAAATGCCAACAGTTCCATCAGTCTCCACAACTTGAAGTTGGTAACCTGACACTTTCACCCAAAAATGCCAACAGTTCCATCAGTCTCCACAACTTGAAGTTGGTAACCTGACACTCAAAAATGCCAAGTAGGACTCTCTCTTCAAATCTACGCCTGAGCAGACTTGTTTCCTGACCCTTCCGGTCTTGTCCGTGCAACTGATGTTTGTTATGCTGAATGGTGATGCAATCTTGAGTGTAGTTCTCAGGCATTACAGGGTCCTTCAATCTTCCTCAAATTGCCATCAGTGTACTCAGCTCTTGCCTCCTCAACTTCATAATTTATGCTAATGAATAATTATGAGATATTCATATTAATACTCCGCATCCCAATCCCACTCATTCTGTGACCTCACTCACACACACACACTCACACACACACACACACACACACAGATGAAGTTAATAATTCACATGTATTAGCACCTTACTTATGTGTATTATATGTGTGTATTATGTGGGTGTGTGTGTGTAATTGTTAGTGTGTATGTATGTATGTGGATATATGTCTGTATTTTTAGGTTTGTGAGTATGTGTGTGTATTTATGTATGTAGGTTGTAAATATATGGGTGTATGTGTGATTGTATATGAGTGTGATTGTGTGTGTGTCTGTATTATGTATGCATGTATGTATGTATGCAGGCATATATAAGTGAATGTTTGTATGAGGGTGTCTGTTTGTGTGATTAGTTATGTGTGTATGCATGCATATGTGTTTATGTATGTTATGTGTGTGTATGTACGTATGTGTGTTTGTATGCATGTTGGTGGATGTATGTATGTATCTGTGTAAGTATGTGTGTGAATTTATGTGTGTTTGCAAGTATGTATGTATGTTTGTAAGTATGTGAGTGTCTGTATGGATGTGTGTATGTATGCATGTGTGTGTGTGCGCGCGCATGTGTGTCTATGTAAATGTGTGTTTATGTTTTTGTATGTCGATGTATGTTTGTATTATGTATGCATGCAGATTTAGCCTATGTGTGTAGACATGTGTATGTGTGCGTATATGTATGTAGGTGCATGTATGTATTATGTATGTCTGTATGTATGAGAATGTATGAATGTAAATGTGTAGGTATGTGATTGTATCTGTGTGTGTATATTTATGTATAATGTGGGTGTATGCAGGTATATGTAGCTGTGTAGGTATGTGGGTGTTTGTGTATTTATAAGAGCATGCAAGTGTGCATGTGTGTGTGATTGTGTGTGTATGCATGTGGATATATGAAAGTATATTTAGGTATGTCTGTATGTGTGTAAAGATGTGAGTTTAGGTATAAATGTGTGGATATATGTATGCATGTGTGTGGGTGTATGTATTCATGTAAGTGTAAATGTGTGGTTTTGGGCGTATGTTGGTGTCTGTACATGTAATGGTATATGTGTGTATGCATGGGTGCATGTATAGATGTGTATATATGGAATGCGTGTGTGCATGTATATCCATAAATGTATGTGTGTGTGTGTTTTCTGTTTGTGCATTTATTTCTGTGTATGTGCATGCTTGTATATGTATGTAGATGCAGGTGTGTATGTATCACGTATGTCTGTATATGAGTTCACCTGTATGAAAATGTACATGTATGTATACGTGTGTGTGAGTGTGAATGATGGTGTACACACGATGTGTGTATGCATTATATATTTCTTTTTAAATCCATAACATGCATTATTGATAACAGGTATTAGTACTCTGAAAAATGAGTACTTAGAAGGGCCAAATGTCAGACGGGCCTGCGTGCCCAATTTGTAACCCTTTGAAAATAAAGTTTGTTCGTTCGTTCGTTCGTTCTCTCTCTCTCTCTCTCTCTCTCTCTCTCTCTCTCTCTCTCTCTCTCTCTCTCTCTCTCTCTCTCTCTCTCTCTCTCTCTCTCTCTCTCTCTCTCTCTCTCTTTTAGTCAGTCAGTCAGTCAGTAGAGAATCTCAAACAAGTCCACTGCAGCATGACTGAGGCTGAAGTCATTCAGTCAGTCATTAGTTAATCTCATACAGGTTAGCTATGGCATAACTGAGGCTGGAGTCATTTAGCCAGTCAGTCAGTAGAAATCTCAAACAGGTTAGCTGTGGCATGACTGAGGCTAATGTCATTCAGTCATTCAGTAGATAATCTCAGACAGGTCAACTGTGGCATGACTTAGGCTGATATCAGTCATTTGATAATCTCAGACAGGTCAACTGTGGCATGACTTAGGCTGATATCAGTCATTTGATAATCTCAGACAGGTCAACTGTGGCATGACTTAGGCTGATATCAGTCATTAGATAATCTCAGACAGGTCAACTGTGGCATGACTTAGGCTGATATCAGTCATTAGATAATCTCAGACAGGTCAACTGTGGCATGACTTAGGCTGATATCAGTCATTAGATAATCTCAGACAGGTCAACTGTGGCATGACTTAGGCTGATATCAGTCATTAGATAATCTCAGACAGGTCAACTGTGGCATGACTTAGGCTGATATCAGTCATTAGATAATCTCAGACAGGTCAAATGCACTCTGACATCTACTTATATCTGACTGTCTTCACTGTCTGCCAGTCGTCACCATCAAATGCACTCTGACATCTACTTATATCTGACTGTCTTCATCTGTCTGTCTTCACTGTCTGCTGTCTGTCACTGTCAGTCGTCACCATCAAATCACTCTGACATCTACTTATATCTGACTGTCTTCACTGTCTGCTATATCACCATCACTGACATCTACTATATCTGACTGTCTTCACTGTCTGCCAGTCGTCACCATCAAATGCACTCTGACATCTACTTATATCTGACTGTCTTCACTGTCTGCCAGTCGTCACCATCAAATGCACTCTGACATCTACTTATATCTGACTGTCTTCACTGTCTGCCAGTCGTCACCATCAAATGCACTCTGACATCTACTTATATCTGACTGTCTTCACTGTCTGCCAGTCGTCACCATCAAATGCACTCTGACATCTACTTATATCTGACTCTCTTCACTGTCTGCCAGTCGTCACCATCAAATGCACTCTGACATCTACTTATATCTGACTGTCTTCACTGTCTGCCTATCGTCACCATAAAATGCACTCTGACATCTACTTATATCTGACTGTCTTCACTGTCTGCCTATCGTCACCATAAAATGCACTCTGACATCTACTTATATCTGCACTCTGTCTGCCTATCGTCACCATAAATGCACTCTGACATCTACTTATATCTGACTGTCTTCACTGTCTGCCAGTCGTCACCATCAAATGCACTCTGACATCTACTTATATCTGACTGTCTTCACTGTCTGCCAGTCGTCACCATCAAATGCACTCTGACATCTACTTATATCTGACTGTCTTCACTGTCTCTCTGACTCTACTTATATCTGACTATCTGTCTGTCTTCACTGTCTGCTTCAGTGTCTGCCAGTCGTCACCATCAAATGCACTCTGACATCTACTTATATCTGTCTGCCAGTGTCTTCACTGTCTGCACTCTGACATCGTCACCATCAAATGCACTCTGACATCTACTTAAATCTGACTTATATCTGACTGTCTTCACTGTCTGCCAGTCGTCACCATCAAATGCACTCTGACATCTACTTATATCTGTCTGTCTTCACTGTCTGCCAGTCGTCACCATCAAATGCACTCAAATGACATGACACTTATATCTGACTGTCTTCACTTCTGCAGTCTCACTCAAATGCACTCTGACATCTACTTATATCTGACTGTCTTCACTGTCTGCCAGTCGTCACCATCAAATGCACTCTGACATCTACTATATCTGACTGTCTTCACTGTCTTCACTGTCTGCACTCGTCACCATTATATCTGACTGTGCACTCTGACATCACCATAAATGCACTCTGACATCTTATATGACTGTCTTCACTGTCTGCCAGTCGTCACCATCAAATGCACTCTGACATCTACTTATATCTGACTGTCTTCACTGTCTGCCAGTCGTCACCATCAAATGCACTCTGACATCTACTTATATCTGACTGTCTTCACTGTCTGCCAGTCGTCAAATGCACTCTCATCTAATATGCACTCTGACATCTGCACTCTGATCTACTTATATCTGACTGTCTTCACTGTCTGCCAGTCGTCACCATCAAATGCACTCTGACATCTACTTATATCTGACTGTCTTCACTGTCTGCCAGTCGTCACCATCAAATGCACTCTGACATCTACTTATATCTGACTGTCTTCACTGTCTGCCAGTCGTCACCACTCTGACAAACTGCACTCTGACATCTACTTATATCTGACTCTCTTCACTGTCTGTCCACTGTCTGCCATCAAATGCAAATCTGACATCTACTTATATCTGACTGTCTTCACTGTCTGCCAGTCGTCACCATCAAATGCACTCTGACATCTACTTATATCTGACTGTCTTCACTGTCTGCCAGTCGTCACCATCAAATGCACTCTGACATCTACTTATATCTGACTGTCTTCACTGTCTGCCAGTCGTCACCATCAAATGCACTCTGACATCTACTTATATCTGTCTGTCTTCACTGTCTGTCTATAGTCACCATAAAATACACTCTGACATCTACTTATATCTGACTGTCTTCACTCTGTCTGCACCAGTCGTCACATCAACTTATATGACTGACTTCACTGTCTGCCATATCTGCACTCTGACATCTACTTATATCTGTCTGTCTTCACTGTCTGCCAGTCGTCACCATCAAATGCACTCTGACATCTACTTATATCTGACTGTCTTCACTGTCTGCCAGTCGTCACCATCAAATGCACTCTGACATCTACTTATATCTGACTGTCTTCACTGTCTGCCAGTCGTCACCATCAAATGCACTCTGACATCTACTTATATCTGTCTGTCTTCACTGTCTGCCAGTCGTCACCATCAAATGCACTCTGACATCTACTTATATCTGACTCTTCACTGTCTGCCAGTCGTCACCATCAAATGCACTCTGACATCTACTTATATCTGACTGTCTTCACTGTCTGAAGCTGTTGCAGTTATCATGTCAGTGAAGCGGTTGCAGTTATCATGTCGGTGAAGCTGTTGCAGTTATCATGTCAGTGAAGCTGTTGGAGTTATCATGTTGGTGAAACTGTTACAGTTTTCATGTTGGTGAAGCTGTTGCAGTTATCATGTCAGTGAAGCTGTTACAGTTATCATGTTGGTGAAGCTGTTGGAGTTATCATGTTGGTGAAACTGTTACAGTTTTCATGTTGGTGAAGCTGTTGCAGTTATCTTTTCAATAAAGCTGTTACAGTTATCATGTTGGTGAAGCTGTTGGAGTTATCATGTTGGTGAAGCTGTTGCAGTTATCTTTTCAATAAAGCTGTTACAGTTTTCATGTTGGTGAAGCTGTTACAGTTATCATGTCAGTCAAGCTGCTATAGTTATCATGTCAGTGAAGCTGTTGCAGTTATCATGTCAGTGAAGCTGTTGCAGTTATCATGTCGGTAAAGCTTGTGCAGTTATCTTTTCAATAAAGCTGTTACAGTTTTCATGTTGGTGAAGCTGTTGTAATTATCATGTCGGTGAAGCTGTTACAGTTATCATGTCAGTCAAGCTGCTATAGTTATCATGTCAGTGAAGCTGTTGCAGTTATCATGTCAGTGAAGCTGTTGCAGTTATCATGTCGGTAAAGCTTGTGCAGTTATCATGTCAGTGAAGCTGTTGCAGTTATCCTGTCAGTGAAGCTGTTATAGTTATCATGTCGGTGAAGCTGTTGCAGTTATCATGTCAGTGAAGTTGTTATAGTTATCATGTCACTGAAGCTGCTATAGTAATCATGTCAGTGAAGCTGTTGCAGTTATCATGTCACTGAAGCTGCTATAGTAATCATGTCAGTGAAGCTGTTGCAGTTATCATGTCGGTGAAGCTGTTGCAGTTATCATGTCAGTGAAGCTATTGCAGTTATCATGTCAGTGAAGCTGTTGCAGTTATCCTGTCAGTGAAGCTGTTATAGTTATCATGTCGGCGAAGCTGTTGCAGTTATTTTGGTGAAGCTGTTGCAGTTATGTCGGTGAAGCTTTTGGACTTATCATGTCAGTGAAGCTGTTGCAGTTTTCAGTGAGACTGTACAGATGTGGGGTACTATAGAAGTGTGGTGCACTGTAGAAGTGTGGCACTATACACATGTGGTGTAATATAGAAGTGTGGCACTATACACATGTTGTGTACTATAGAAGTGTGGCACTATACACATGTGGGGTACTGTAGAAGTGTGGCACTATACACATGTGGGGCATTATAGAAGTGTGGGGCACTATAGAAGTGTGGCATTATACAGGCGTGGTGTACTGTAGAAGTGTGGCACTATACACATGTGGGGTACTGTAAAAGTATGGCACTATACACATGTGGGGCACTGAAGAAGTGGGGGGGGGGGGGGCACTATAGAAGTGTGGCACTATACAGACGTGGTGTACTGTAGAAGTGTGGCACTATACACATGTGGGGTAATGTAAAAGTGTGGCACTATACACACGTGGGGCACTATAGAAGTGTGGGGCACTATAGAAGTGTGGCATTATACAGATGGGGGGTACTGTAAAAGTGTATACCCAGTGCAGCTTAAGTATGACAAGCTGGTTGACTTGGAAGCAAACTTTGCCTGTATCTATATAAAGATGATCTGATGACAAATGACAGCCAGACATATTGGTCCGATAGTGATGTGAATGCATGTTTTTGTGTCCTGTCCTTCTGTCAGTCTTCACCAAGCACATCAGACCCATCAGACTCATCACACACAAGTCCCAGTGCCTCGCCAGCTCCCCCTGAGTCAGCTGCTGGTAACAATGGAATAGACATGATGGTAGGTGTGGCTACCACCAAACTTTGTTTCCTAGCTTCATGTTTGATTTCTCTTCTTGTTTCATGTTTGATTTCTCTTCTTGTTTCCTTGCTTCATGTTTGATTTCTCTTCTTGTTTCCTTGCTTCATGTTTGATTTCTCTTCTTGTTTCATGTTTGATTTCTCTTCTTGTTTCATGTTTGATTTCTCTTCTTGTTTCATGTTTGATTTCTCTTCTTGTTTCATGTTTGATTTCTCTTCTTGTTTCCTTGCTTCATGTTTGATTTCTCTTCTTGTTTCCTTGCTTCATGTTTGATTTCTCTTCTTGTTTCATGTTTGATTTCTCTTCTTGTTTCATGTTTGATTTCTCTTCTTGTTTCATGTTTGATTTCTCTTCTTGCTTCATGTTTGATTTCTCTTCTTGTTTCCTTGTTTGATGTCTCTTCTTGCTTCATGTTTGATTTCTCTTCTTGCTTCATGTTTGATTTCTCTTCTTGTTTCATGTTTGATTTCTCTTCTTGTTTCATGTTTGATTTTTCTTCTTGTTTCATGTTTGATTTCTCTTCTTGTTTCATGTTTGATTTCTCTTCTTGTTTCCTTGCTTCATGTTTGATTTCTCTTCTTGTTTCCTTGCTTCATGTTTGATTTCTCTTCTTGTTTCCTTGCTTCATGTTTGATTTCTCTTCTTGTTTCATGTTTGATTTCTCTTCTTGTTTCATGTTTGATGTCTCTTCTTGTTTCATGTTTGATTTCTCTTCTTGTTTCATGTTTGATTTCTCTTCTTGTTTCATGTTTGATTTCTCTTCTTGTTTCCTTGCTTCATGTTTGATTTCTCTTCTTGTTTCATGTTTGATTTCTCTTCTTGTTTCATGTTTGATTTCTCTTCTTGTTTCATGTTTGATTTCTCTTCTTGTTTCATGTTTGATTTCTCTTCTTGTTTCATGTTTGATTTCTCTTCTTGTTTCATGTTTGATTTCTCTTCTTGTTTCATGTTTGATTTCTCTTCTTGTTTCATGTTTGATTTCTCTTCTTGTTTCATGTTTGATTTCTCTTCTTTTTTCATGTTTGATTTCTCTTCTTGTTTCATGTTTGATTTCTCTTGTTTCATGTTTGATTTCTCTTCTTGTTTCATGTTTGATTTCTCTTCTTGTTTCCTTGCTTCATGTTTGATTTCTCTTCTTGTTTCATGTTTGATTTCTCTTGTTTCATGTTTGATTTCTCTTCTTGTTTCTTGTCTTGATATTTGATTTTTTTTTCCTGTTTCCTGTCTTGATATTTGATTTCTCTTCTTTTTTCATGTTTGATTTCTCTTCTTGTTTCATGTTTGATTTCTCTTCTTGTTTCCTAGCTTCATGTTTGATTTCTCTTCTTGTTTCATGTTTGATTTCTCTTCTTGTTTCATGTATGATTTCTCTTCTTGTTTCATGTTTGATTTCATGTCTTGATGTTTGAATCTATTTTAGTTTTCTGTCTTGATGTTTGAATCTATTCTAGTTTTCTGACTTGATGTTTGAATCTAATGTTGTTTCATGTCTTGATGTTTGAATCTAATGTTGTTTCATGTCTTGATGTTTGATCTATTCTAGTTTCCTGTCTTGATGTTTGAATCTAATGTTGTTTCATGTCTTGATGTTTGAATCTAATGTTGTTTCATGTCTTGATGTTTGAATCTAATGTTGTTTCATGTCTTGATGTTTGAATCTATTCTAGTTTTCTGACTTGATGTTTGAATCTAATGTTGTTTCATGTCTTGATGTGTGAATCTGATCTAGTTTTCTGTCTTGATGTTTGAATCTAATGTTGTTTCATGTCTTGATGTTTGAATCTATTCTAATTTCCTGTCTTGATGTTTGAATCTAATGTTGTTTCATGTCTTGATGTTTGAATCTAATGTTGTTTCATGTCTTGATGTTTGATCTATTCTAGTTTCCTGTCTTGATGTTTGAATCTAATGTTGTTTCATGTCTTGATGTTTGAATCTAATGTTGTTTCATGTCTTGATGTTTGAATCTAATGTTGTTTCATGTCTTGATGTTTGAATCTATTCTAGTTTTCTGACTTGATGTTTGAATCTAATGTTGTTTCATGTCTTGATGTGTGAATCTGATCTAGTTTTCTGTCTTGATGTTTGAATCTAATGTTGTTTCATGTCTTGATGTTTGAATCTATTCTAATTTCCTGTCTTGATGTTTGAATCTAATGTTGTTTCATGTCTTGATGTTTGAATCTAATGTTGTTTCATGTCTTGATGTTTAAATCTGATCTAGTTTTCTGTCTTGATGCTTGTTATGGTGTAATATCCAATGATAAACTGGTATAACACTGGGGAAGTACTACAGGAGTATGATACCTGCCACAGTTGATCCCTGTTATGTTTAACACTGGGGAAGTACTACAGGAGTCAGGTATCTGCCACAGTTGATGCTTGTTATGTATAACACTGGGGAAGTACTACAGGAGTCAGGTATCTGCCACAGTTGATGCTTGTTATGTATAACACTGGGGAAGTACTACAGGAGTCAGGTACCTGCCACAGTTGATGCTTGTTATGTATAACACTGGGGAAGTACTACAGGAGCCTGATACCTGCCACAGTTGATCCCTGTTATGTTTAACACTGGGGAAGTACTTCAGGAGTCTGATACCTGCCACAGTTGATCCCTGTTATGTTTAACACTGGGGAAGTACTGCAGGAGTCTGATACCTGCCACAGTTGATGCCAGTTATGTATAACACTGGGGAAGTACTACAGGAGTCTGATACCTGCCACAGTTGATGCCAGTTATGTATTACACTGGGGAAGTACTACAGGAGTCTGATACCTGCCACAGTTGATGCCAGTTATGTATAACACTGGGGAAGTACTTCAGGAGTTACATACCTGCCACAGTTGATGCCAGTTATGTTTAACACTGGGGAAGTACTTCAGGAGTTACATACCTGCCACAGTTGATGCCAGTTATGTTTAACACTGGGGAAGTACTTCAGGAGTCAGATACCTGCCACAGTTGATGCCAGTTATGTATAACACTGGGGAAGTACTACGGGATTTCAGACTCTATTCAAGAAAATCACAACAGGTATAATTATACAAACAGACTGACTCTCTGGCCAGGAAGATGTGACAGAGAGATAGTGCTACAGACAAACAGACTGACTCTCTGGCCAGGAAGATGTGACAGAGAGATAGTGCTACAGACAAAAAAACTGACTGACTGGATGGGAAGACATGACTTGTAGAGATAGTGATATAAAAAAGTGGACTGACTGACTGGACAGGAAGACATGACTTAAAGAGATAGTGATATAGAAAAGCAGACTGACTGACTGGACAGGAAGACATGACTTGGAGAGATAGTGATATAAAAAAGTGGACTGACTGACTGGACAGGAAGACATGACTTAAAGAGATAGTGATATTAGAAAAGCAGACTGACTGACTGGGCAGGAAGACATGACTTGAAGAGATAGTGAGACAGACAAGCAGACTGACTGAGATAGTGATACAGACAAGCAGACTGACTGACTAGACAGGAAGACATGACACAGAGAGAGAGATAGTGATACAGACCAGCAGACTGACTGACTGGACAGGAAGACATGACAGAGAGAGAGATAGTGATATAGACAAGCAGACTGACTGACTGGACAGGAAGACATGACAGAGAGAGAGATAGTGATACAGACAAGCAGACTGACTGACTGGACAGGAAGACATGACACAGAGAGAGAGTTAGTGATACAGACAAGCAGACTGACTGACTGGACAGGAAGACATGACAGAGAGAGATAGATAGTAATACATACAATCAGACTGACTGACTGGACAGGAAGACATGACTGAGAGAGGTAGTGATACAGACAAGCAGACTGACTGGACAGGAAGACATAACAGAGAGAGAGAGAGATAGTGATAAAGACAAGCAGACTGACTGACTGGACAGGAAGACATGACACAGAGAGAGAGAGATAGTGATACAGACAAGCAGACTGACTGACTGGACAGGAAGACATGACAGAGAGAGAGATAGTGATACAGACAAGCAGACTGACTGACTGGACAGGAAGACATGACAGAGAGAGAGATAGTGATACAGACAAGCAGACTGACTGACTGGACAGGAAGACATAACAGAGAGAGAGAGAGAGATAGTGATAAAGACAAGCATACTGACTGACTGGACAGGAAGACATGACAGAGAGAGAGAGATAGTGATACAGACAAGCAGACTGACTGACTGGACAGGAAGACATGACACAGAGAGAGAGATAGTGATACAGACAAGCAGACTGACTGACTGGAAAGGAAGACATGATACACACAGTTTAGGGCACTGGTGTCAGTCTGTGAACTCATATAGTTAATTAGTCGAGTTGAGTTGCATGTTAGACTATTCAGTTGCTAAGTGCTCAGACCCTCTCCTCAGTCAAGACAGCAGCGTGTACCAGTTGATGACGTCAGTCTTGTCTTTTTCTTATTCTTCTTTGGCTTCCTGCTCAATGCTCTTGTAGGGCCACACCTCTTGTAACCTGTTCTTGCAGTCTGGTCATTGTTGCAAACTTACAGTCATCCCTTGGTTCTCCCAAATGTCTCACTTCTCATAGAGCATTCAATATATCAGCATGTTCCATGGTACATCCGCCTGCCACAGTAGCTTTGCCTGCAAGCCTATCAGCTTGTTCATTTCCTTCCATGCCTATGTGCCCTGGCACCAATATGAAACTTATATACATCAGCTCTGCCCCCCTCAGAGACCCATCTACTCTCTTTGGACCCAGCAGCGTAGTTGGTTAAACTTGATTTCATGGTGACCGGGTGACCAGCTCATTGTGGTCTGGGTTCACGCCGGGGGTAGCCAGAATTGCCACATTTCTCCCAGATTTACGGCACTTATCATGGAATCAAGGCCGAAGGGTTGCGATATCCATAGTACCAAGCCAAAAGGTTAACAACTCATGGTTTCTGGATTTAAAAAAAAATATCTGTTTTTCTGTGCATACTCTTTGATCACAGAGAAAACATGCACGGGTAAAAGTTTGCGTCTCCAGCCATGTTATTGTTTTGGTCACTGCCATGACCTCCATATTCAGACTACTTGTAGTCAAGGTGAAACTTCCAGAATCTTGCTTTACAATTCTAACTCATCAAGGTGAAACATCCAGAATCTTGCTTTACAATTCTAACTCATCAAGGTGAAACATCCAGAATCTTGCTTTACAATTCTAACTCATCAAGGTGAAACATCCAGAATCTTGCTTTACAATTCTAACTCATCAAGGTGAAACATCCAGAATCTTGCTTTACAATTCTAACTCATCAAGGTGAAACATCCAGAATCTTGCTTTAAAATTCTAACTCATCAAGGTGAAACATCCAGAATCTTGCTTTACAATTCTAACTCCAACATGAGCCATAAAAGCCCACAAGCTTCTCACCTGGGGAACAACAGGTCCACCTGTGTAAATGACAGCATCCCCCTCTAGATAATTCTAAAAAATCAAGGCCTGCATTTCTGCTCCACAGCAGCCGAACTTTGTTGTCTGCATTTTCTGAAAGTCGGATGCACACAGAAAAAGGTAATACAGCACTCTTATGGTAGCTGTACCCATTCCTCACTAGGTTCTATGTCTTTAAGAGAGCACCACCTGCTGAATAGTTTTCCTCAGCATGACCCATCCGCAGTTTTCCTCTTTTTAGCCTGCTGCCCTTTTACTTCTTAGTTTCATTTTGCAGCGGATGTCGTGTTGCTCTGAGGTAGGCTTTTGCCCAGCAAATTGGTACTCTGTCCTCTGTGGTTGGAAAATGGAGAAGGTAGTGCATCAGCCTACATGCTGTATCGCTTGTACACCCAAGAATAGTATGCATAGCCTTGTTCTATATCCTATTTATTCTCTCCACCTGCTTATGGCTAGGAGTCAGGATTGCCATCGCATACTCAAAAACAAAGGACCCGACCCGGATATAAAAGACATAAGTGGTTGCAATGACTCTGTGCTTTATCAATCTGGCTCTAGTCACTTGCAGACTCCTCTTTTCACGCACCGACATCAACACGACGAGTAAAAATGGACGACAGCGAATAACACAATGCAGTTTCACACCTAATTCTCCACTCGCTGTTTCTTCAGCCAGTATATGATGAGGGAATAAGTCTATTAAAATATCACTTCAAAATAATGTCAATATTACCTTTACTCATTGAAACTCATTCGGCCATTCCAAAATCACACTGTAGCACACACAACTTTCTGCATGTCAGCCATGAACACAAATCAGCTGGCAGACGAATTCCCACCAGTCCTTTGCCTGGCCAGGTAATGCGTTTGAAACTACATTCAGACTCAGACACATTCTGGACCCAACAAACACTCTTCCGCTCTTAATGCACTCAGTTTCTTGGCCCAAACGAGACTGTCCACATGCTCCTTCTAAGGCCTTATATAATCTTCTAATGCCCACATTATAATTACAACTTTTTCGTGTTCTCTGATTCCCACGGGTTTTCATTTGGCCCACATTTTGTCCGTGATTCACGGCTCTGCCTTTGTTATATTTAAATATCTCATTCATATTTATTAGCTGACGTAATTCCGACTGGAACATAACTTATGGAGAAAATAGTTCTCTACAGTGATGCTGCTTACAGTTTGCTGCGGCCATCACTCACATCGCAGCCAAGCCCTGATCACCTGGTCTGTGTGATCAGTATATGCCAGGCTGCGATCAAATTGTATCTCCAGGTATTTCGTGTGAACTCAGACACAAGACTGGTAGTCAGTGGTCACTTTCTGACCATTGAAATGGTACTGATTTCCCAATGGATATTGTTAAACTGTTTTCAGAGGTCACTTGGTTGCTGCCATTATTATGTTTGTTTGTTTGTGTAGAACTTGATGATCTCTGCCACAGAAATCATCCACATTGATGATGAAGAGGTCAACTCTGGCGATGATGAGGTTTGTATTCCTTGTGAACAGTTACATGTGATTTCACGTAGCAGTGATGTATATTCTTAAGTCGACATATTGAATGTGTCCTCAGATACCAGTAATATATATGTTCATGTGTTGACATATTGAATATGTCCTCACACAGCAGAGATATATATTCATGTGTTGACATATTGTATCTGTCTTCACATAGCAGAGAAATATATTTATGTGTTGACGTATTGAATGTGTCTTGAATGTATCCTCACATGAGAGTAATATATATGTTCATGTGTTGAAATATTGAAAATGTCCTCACGCAGCAGAGATATATGTTCATGTGTTAACATATTGTATATGTCCTCACGTAGCAGATAAATATATTCACGTGTTGACATATTGAATATGTCTTGAATGTGTCCTCACATAACAGTAACATGCATTCCTATATTGACGTATTGAATATTTCCTTACATAGCACATAGCAGAGATATATGTTCATTTGTTGGCATATTGAATATGTCCTCACATAGCTGTGATATATATTACTTGTATTAAACATTTTGAATGTATCCTCACATGGCAGTGACATTGTGTTGAAATATTGAATATGTTCTCAAATAACAGTGATATATGTTCATGTGTTAACATATTGAATGTGTTCTCACATAGCAGAGACATCTAAGCATATGTTGACATATTGAATATGTCCTAACATAGCTGAAATATATGTTGATGTATTGACATATTGAATATATCTTCACATAGCTGATATATGTGTTCATGTGTTGACATATTGAATATCTCCTCATGTAGCAGTGATATATGTTCGATTGTTGACATATGTCCTCACAAACAGTGGTATATGTTTATGTGTTAACATGTTGAGTATATCCTCAGGTAGCATTGCGCTCTTTCCCGTTTGTTGTTTGTTTCTGTAGTCTCATCACTGAACTTATCTAATGTAATATCTCTGCTCAGTGTAATATCTGTCTAGTGTAATATCTCTGTCTGCTCAATGTAATATCTGTCTAGTGTAATATCTCTGTCTGCTCAATGTAATATCTGTCTAGTGTAATATCTCTGTCTGCTCAATGTAATATCTGTCTAGTGTAATATCTCTGTCTGCTCAATGTAATATCTGTCTAGTGTAATATCTCTGTCTGCTCAATGTAATATCTGTCTAGTGTAATATCTCTGTCTGCTCAATGTAATATCTGTCTAGTGTAATATCTCTGTCTGCTCAATGTAATATCTGTCTAGTGTAATATCTCTGTCTGCTCAATGTAATATCTGTCTAGTGTAATATCTCTGTCTGCTCAATGTAATATCTGTCTAGTGTAATATCTCTGTCTGCTCAATGTAATGTCTGTCTAGTGTAATATCTCTGTCTGCTCAGTGTAATATCTGTCTAGTGTAATATCTCTGTCTGCTCAATGTAATGTCTGTCTAGTGTAATATCTTTGTCTGCTTAATGTAATATCTGTCTAGTGTAATATATCTGTCTGTTCAATGTAATGTCTGTCTAGTGTAATATCTCTGTTCAATGTAATGTCTGTCTAGTGTAATATATGTCTAGTGTAATATCTGTCTGCTCAATGTAATGTATGTCTAGGTGTAATATCTTTGTCTGCTCAATGTAATGTCTGTCTAGTGTAATATCTTTGTCTGCTCAATGTAATGTATGTCTAGGTGTAATATCTTTGTCTGCTCAGTGTAGTGTCTGTCTAGGTGTAATATCTTTGTCTGCTCAATGTAATGTCTGTCAAGTGTAATATCTCTGTCTGCTCAATGTAATGTCAGTCTGCTCAATGTAATGTCTGTCTAGGTGTAATATCTTTGTCTGCTTAGTGAAATGTCTGTCTAGTGTAATATATCCATATGCTCAATGTAATGTCTGTCTAGTGTAATATCTCCATCTGCTCAGTGTAATTCTAACTTGTTTAATACAACAGTGTTTAGCCAGGTTCATGTCTTAGCTGTTTACAAAAACAAGCAGTCTCTCATAGTATCATATGTTGTAGCCAAGGTTTCAGTTTCACTGCACTTGTGTCACCATGTTCTTGTTCCATTCCTGTGCCAGTGAAAATCAAATGAAGTGTTGCTCATTGTCCCGTCTACACAAACAGGGGAACAAACAATTAGTGCTGGCACAGTCCAGATGATTGCTTGCTCATTGTCCCGTCTACACAAACAGGGGAACAAACAATTAGTGCTGGCACAGTCCAGATGATTGCTTGCTCATTGTCCCGTCTACACAAACAGGGGAACAAACAATTAGTGCTGGCACAGTCCAGATGATTGCTTGCTCATTGTCCCGTCTACACAAACAGGGGAACAAACAATTAGTGCTGGCACAGTCCAGATGATTGCTTGCTCATTGTCCCGTCTACACAAACAGGGGAACAAACAATTAGTGCTGGCACAGTCCAGATGATTGCTTGCTCATTGTCCTGTCTACACAAACAGGGGAACAAACAATTAGTGCTGGCACAGTCCAGATGATTGCTTGCTCATTGTCCCGTCTACACAAACAGGGGAACAAACAATTAGTGCTGGCACAGTCCAGATGATTGCTTGCTCATTGTCCCGTCTACACAAACAGGGGAACAAACAATTAGTGCTGGCACAGTCCAGATGATTGCTTGCTCATTGTCCCGTCTACACAAACAGGGGAACAAACAATTAGTGCTGGCACAGTCCAGATGATTGCTTGCTCATTGTCCCGTCTACACAAACAGGGGAACAAACAATTAGTGCTGGCACAGTCCAGATGATTGCTTGCTCATTGTCCCGTCTACACAAACAGGGGAACAAACAATTAGTGCTGGCACAGTCCAGATGATTGCTTGCTCATTGTCCCGTCTACACAAAACAGGGGAACAAACAATTAGTGCTGGCACAGTCCAGATGATTGCTTGCTCATTGTCCCGTCTACACAAACAGGGGAACAAACAATTAGTGCTGGCACAGTCCAGATGATTGCTTGCTCATTGTCCCGTCTACACAAAACAGGGAACAAACAATTAGTGCTGGCACAGTCCAGATGATTGCTTGCTCATTGTCCCGTCTACACAAACAGGGGAACAAACAATTAGTGCTGGCACAGTCCAGATGATTGCTTGCTCATTGTCCCGTCTACACAAACAGGGGAACAAACAATTAGTGCTGGCACAGTCCAGATGATTGCTTGCTCATTGTCCCGTCTACACAAACAGGGGAACAAACAATTAGTGCTGGCACAGTCCAGATGATTGCTTGCTCATTGTCCCGTCTACACAAACAGGGGAACAAACAATTAGTGCTGGCACAGTCCAGATGATTGCTTGCTCATTGTCCCGTCTACACAAACAGGGGAACAAACAATTAGTGCTGGCACAGTCCAGATGATTGCTTGCTCATTGTCCCGTCTACACAAACAGGGAACAAACAATTAGTGCTGGCACAGTCCAGATGATTGCTTGCTCATTGTCCCGTCTACACAAACAGGGGAACAAACAATTAGTGCTGGCACAGTCCAGATGATTGCTTGCTCATTGTCCCGTCTACACAAACAGGGGAACAAACAATTAGTGCTGGCACAGTCCAGATGATTGCTTGCTCATTGTCCCGTCTACACAAACAGGGGAACAAACAATTAGTGCTGGCACAGTCCAGATGATTGCTTGCTCATTGTCCCGTCTACACAAACAGGGGAACAAACAATTAGTGCTGGCACAGTCCAGATGATTGCATTAAACGCATAAGGCAGTTGCTAAATGCCTCAGAGCCAGCAGTCACTACCAGAAATGCAGTTTGTCGTTGATGGAAGTAGTCAGTCATGATAAGTTGGCCACATATGCAAAATGAGTAGTAATTCCTCACATGGCACATTTCTACCAGAAATGCAGTTTGTCGTTGATGGAAGTAGTCAGTCATGATAAGTTGGCCACATATGCAAAATGAGTAGTAATTCCTCACATGGCACATTTCTACCAGAAATGCAGTTTGTCGTTGATGGAAGTAGTCAGTCATGATAAGTTGGCCACATATGCAAAATGAGTAGTAATTCCTCACATGGCACATTTCTACCAGAAATGCAGTTTGTCGTTGATGGAAGTAGTCAGTCATGATAAGTTGGCCACATATGCAAAATGAGTAGTAATTCCTCACATGGCACATTTCTACCAGAAATGCAGTTTGTCGTTGATGGAAGTAGTCAGTCATGATAAGTTGGCCACATATGCAAAATGAGTAGTAATTCGAGCTCACACATAAACCGGCCACCCGCCATACTGAATATCACGACACAGCAGCTGAACAACTTGAAGGCATTCAATGAAAAACACAACTCACAGGGCTGCACCAAGCACTAAACTTAGTAGCTAAGGCAGCAGAACCATAGACTTCCATCCATATGTGGAAACTGTATTAGCAAAATGCTGTTAAAGCAAAGATAAACTTTGAAGATAAACATTCTGAAATGCCTCTCCTCAGTATTGGGCCAGAAGTCATGTAGTCTCTCAATACAACATGCAGTCTTCCATAAATAGGTTAAGATCTTCTGTTGCCTAATTGATTTGTCCAACTTGTTTTTGTGCAGATCTGTGAAGCAGGACCATTTGCAGATATCAAGTTATTGGAGAAGAAGCCTGCACACATGGCCGTGTTTCTCAATTATCTCATCTCCAACAGCGACCCCTCACATGTGGTTAGTTTGGTTCACTTGTCTGTGTCATCAAGGTTTATAGTACTGGCTCACAATGACATCTTAGTTCTTATGTTTGTGTCATCAGCTTTATAGTACTGGCTCACAGTGACATCTTAGTTCTTATGTTTGTGTCATCAGCTTTATAGTACTGGCTCACAATGACATCTTAGTTCTTATGTTTGTGTCATCAGCTTTATAGTACTGGCTCACAGTGACATCTTAGTTCTTATGTTTGTGTCATCAGCTTTATAGTACTGGCTCACAATGACATCTTAGTTCTTATGTTTGTGTCATCAGCTTTATAGTACTGGCTCACAGTGACATCTTAGTTCTTATGTTTGTGTCATCAGCTTTATAGTACTGGCTCACAATGACATCTTAGTTCTTATGTTTGTGTCATCAGCTTTATAGTACTGGCTCACAGTGACATCTTAGTTCTTATGTTTGTGTCATCAGCTTTATAGTACTGGCTCACAGTGACATCTTAGTTCTTATGTTTGTGTCATCAGCTTTATAGTACTGGCTCACAATGACATCTTAGTTCTTATGTTTGTGTCATCAGCTTTATAGTACTGGCTCACAGTGACATCTTAGTTCTTATGTTTGTGTCATCAGCTTTATAGTACTGGCTCACAGTGACATCTTAGTTCTTATGTTTGTGTCATCAGCTTTAGAGTACTGGCTCACAATGACATCTTAGTTGTCATGTTTGTCATCAGATTTATAGTAATGGCTCACAATGACATCTTAGTTGTCATGTTTGTCATCAGATTTATAGTACTGGCTCACAATGACATCTTAGTTGTCATGTTTGTCATCAGCTTTATAGTACTGGCTCACAGTGACATCTTAGTTCTCATGTTTGTGTCATCAGCTTTACAGGCCTGGCTCACAATGACATCTTAGTTGTCATTTTTGTCATCAGCTTTATAGTACTGGCTCACATTGCTCGGCACAGCAAAAAACGAGACGCACACCGGACACGTCAGAAGATTTGTTAATCAACATAGAACTGGTACTATTAGCCATCGGACGTTGGGATTCATACTGAGGGGAGGATCTGAGCACCTATGGACATGTCCGGAGTGCAATGATGATAACCCAACTAACTAACTAACTAACTAACTAACTAACAAATTGACATCTTAGTTCTTATGTTTGTGTCATCAGCTTTATAGTACTGGCTCACAGTGACATCTTAGTTCTTATGTTTGTGTCATCAGCTTTCTAGTACTGGCTCACAGTGACATCTTAGTTCTTATGTTTGTGTCATCAGCTTTATAGTACTGGCTCACAGTGACATCTTAGTTCTTATGTTTGTGTCATCAGCTTTACAGTACTGGCTCACATTGACATCTTAGTTCTCATGTTTGTGTCATCAGCTTTACAGTACTGGCTCACAGTGACATCTTAGTTTTCATATTTGTGTCATCACATACATACAATTACACTCACAGATGCACAAACACTCACACAGACACACACACACACACACACGCAGACGCATAGAGAGAGAGAGAGAGAGAAAACGAATGAACGAACTAACGAACAAACTTTATTTTAAAGGGTCAGAAATTAGGCACGCAGGCCTGTCTTACATTCGGCCCTTTCAAAACCACATCTTTCGCACAGCAGTTGTATTTCATAAATAAAGCATATTATTTTCATGTAATAATATGCATATTATGAATATCTAGTCAAAAAACAAAAGCATGAGTGCTAAAATACATGCGCACGCTCTCGCGTGAACACACACACCAACATACACACTCAAACCCATTCACTCACTTACACACACACATAGGCACCTTATACACACATACATACAAACATGCACACACACACACACATGTACATACACACAAAGGCACCCAATACACACATACATACAAACATGCACACACACATACGTACATACACACATACATACACACACATACATACACACATACATACATACATACATACATACATACATACATACATACATACATACATACATACATACATACACACACATACATACACACATACATACATACATACATACATACATACATACATACATACATACATACATACATACACACACATACATACACACATACATACATACACACATACATACATACATACATACATACATACATACATACATACATACATACATACATACATACATACATACATACATACATACATACATACACACACATACATACATACACACATACATACATACATACATACATACATACATACATACATACATACATACATACATACACACACATACATACACACATACATACATACACACATACATACATACATACATACATACATACATACATACACACATACATACACACACATACATACACACATACATACATACATACATACATACATACATACATACATACATACATACACACACATACATGCATACATACGCACACACACACACACTCATACAGTCACCCACACAGACACACACTCTAAAACACACATGCATACAACCCAGACTCACACAGCTATACACAGCTATACCCACACACATTTACACACATAGCCACACAAAAAGACACCTACAAACACACACACCGATGCACACAGACATAAACCCACACAGATACACACACATAGCCACAGGTGCCATACAAACACAGCCACACACACAGAGATACACACACAGCCACACACACACAGACACATAATGGCACACACATACATACATACATACATTTACACTCACAGATGCAAAAACACACAGACATGCAGATACACACACACACACACACACACACACAGAGAGAGAGAGAGAGAGAGAGAGAGAGAGAGAGATTGTGTATATTCTTGTAGATATAACGTTTCTTGTTTGACAGGATAGAAAGTTGTATTGTGTGTTGCATAGTAGATAATTGTTATGTGTGAGATGATCTTGTTGTGTGTGTGTGACATAATAAATGATTGTGTTGTGTGTGATATGATAAATTGTTGTGGTGTGTGTGTGGCATGATCATGTTTGTGACATGGTTGTGTTCTGTGTGACATGATTGTGTTGTGTATGACATGATAAATGGTTGTATTGTGTGTGACATGATCATATTTGTGACATGGTAAATGGTTGTTTTGTGTGTGACATGATACATTGTTGTGTTCTGTGTGACATGATACTGTTGTGTGTGACATGATAAATGGTTGTATTGTGTGAGAAGATACATTGTTGTGTTGTGTGTGACATGATCATGTTGTTTGTGACATGATAAATGGTTGTATTGTGTATGACATGATAAATGGTTGTATTGTGTATGACATGATAAATGGTTGTATTGTGTGTGACATGATACATGGTTGTTTTGTGTGTGACATGATCATGTTGTGTGTGACATGATAAATGGTTGTATTGTGTGTGACATGATATAGGGTTGTTTTTTGTGGGAGAAGATACATTGTTGTGTTGTGTGGGACATGATAAATGGTTGTATTGTGTAAGAAGATACATTGTTGTGTTGTGTGCGACATGATAAATGGTTGTATTGTGTAAGAAGATACATTGTTGTGTTGTGTAGGACATGATAAATGGTTGTATTGTGTAAGAAGATACATTGTTGTGTGTGACATGATCATGTTGTGTGTGACATGATAAATGGTTGTATTGTGTAAGACGATACATTGTTGTGTGTGACATGATAAATAGTTGTATTGTGTGAGAAGATACATTGTTGTGTGTGACATGATAAATGGTTTATTGTGTGAGAAGATACATTGTTGTGTGTGACATGATAAATGGTTGTATTGTGTGAGAAGATACATTGTTTTGTTGTGTGTGACATAATAAATGGTTGTATTGTGTGAGAAGATACATTGTTGTTGTGTGTGACATGATAAATGGTTGTATTGTGTAAGAAGATTACATCATTGTGTTGTGTGTGACATGATAAATGGTAGTATTGTATAAGAAGATACATTGTTGTGTTGTGTGTGACATGATAAATGGTTGTATTGTGTGAGAAGATACATTGTTGTTGTGTGTGACATGATAAATGGTTGTATTGTGTGAGAAGATACATTGTTGTGTGTGACATGATAAATGGTTGTATTGTGTGAGAAGATACATTGTTGTGTGTGACATGATAAATGGTTGTATTGTGTGAGAAGATACATTATTGTGTGTGACATGATAAATGGTTGTATTGTGTGAGAAGATACATTGTTGTGTGTGACATGATAAATGGTTGTATTGTGTAAGAAGATACATTGTTGTGTTGTGTGTGACATGATAAATGGTTGTATTGTGTAAGAAGATACATTGTTGTTGTTTGTGACATGATAAATGGTTGTATTGTGTGAGAAGATACATTGTTGTGTGTGACATGATAAATGGTTGTATTGTGTGAGAAGATACATTGTTGTGTTGTGTGTGACATGATAAATGGTTGTATTGTGTAAGAAGATACATTGTTGTGTGTGACATGATCATGTTGTGTGTGACATGATCATGTTGTGTGTGACATGATAAATGGTTGTATTGTGTGAGAAGATACATTGTTGTTGTGTGTGACATGATAAATGGTTGTATTGTGTGAGAAGATACATTGTTGTGTGTGACATGATAAATGGTTGTATTGTGTGAGAAGATACATTGTTGTGTGTGACATGATAAATGGTTGTATTGTGTGAGAATGATAAATGGTTGTATTGT
>CAJHNH020008002.1:383361-437821 GCA_905116865.2 Candidula unifasciata
GTGGGGGAAATGAAAAATGGGTATGGTGAAAAGGGCTACATTTTTGGGTTTTGTGTTGACATGTTAAATGGTGTTGTGTAAGAAATACATTGTTGTTGGGAAATGAAAATGGTTGTTTGTGGGGAAAAGAAATTTGGGGGGGGTTTGGGCCCTGAAAAAAGGGTTTGGTTTTTGTGAAAAAGTTTACAGGGTTTGTGGGTGAATGATAAATTTTTGTTTGGTGAGAAGTTTAAAATTGGGGGTTGTTGTGGGGAAATATAAAGGGTTTGGTATTGTGTAAAAAGGGTACTTGTTTTTGGGGGTGTGACCTGATACGGGTTGAAAGGGTGAGAAAAAAACCAAGTTTGTGTGGGTGAAAAAGGGTTTGTATTGTGTAAGAAAAACCCTTTTGTTTGTTGTGCCCTGAAAAAAATGTTGTATGGGGTCCGAAAGAAAAATTTGTGGGGTGGGCCATCAAACTGGTTGTTTGGTGAAAAAAATTACATTTTGTGTGTGAGATGATCTTTTGGTTGGTGTTCTTGAAAAAAGGGGGTTCCTTTTGTGTGTAAACCTAACCTGTGGGAATTTCCTGAACTGAAATATTTATTTGGGATAAGGCCTATACGGGAAAAGTAATCAGCACCCGGAAAACCCCGCAGGGGTTTACGAAATTTTCTCTACTTCACCACAAGTTTCAGTAAGGGGAAATTTGGGTTAACACAGGGTTTTACAGTCATTGAAAAGGGTTTTCCGGGCGGGGACACAGGGTCTTTACGGGTTTTGGGCCCACGGGGGTCTTAACAGTCATTAAAAACGGTCTTATACAGCCCTTGGGAAAAGGTTTATCCGGCTTTGGCCCTTTGGGGTTTATACGTCTTTGGCATGGGGTTTCTTAACAGTCTTTGCCATAGGGTTATCGTCATTGAAAAGGGTTTCATACAGCATTGAAAACGGGGTTTTCTTTTTCCCCCCCCGGGGGGTCGGGACCAGGGTTTTTTTCAGTCTCATTGACACAGGGTCTCGTACATCATAAACACAGGATCTTATACAGTCATTGACACAGGGTCTCGTACATCATAAACACAGGATCTTATACAGTCATTGACACAGGGTCTCGTACATCATAAACACAGGATCTTATACAGTCATTGACACAGGGTCTTATACAATCATTGACACAGGGTCTTATACAGTCATTGACACAGGGTCTCATGCATCATAAACACAGGTTCTTATACAGTCATTGACACAGGGTCTTATACAGTCATTGACACAGGGTCTTATACAGTCATTGACACAGGGTCTTATACAGTCATTGACACAGGGTCTTATACAGTCATTGACACAGGGTCTTATACAGTCATTGACACAGGGTCTTATAGTCATTGACACAGGGTCTTATACAGTCATTGACACAGGGTCTTATACAGTCATTGACACAGGGTCTTATACAGTCATTGACACAGGGTCTTATACAGTCATTGACACAGGGTCTTATACAGTCATTGACACAGGGTCTCATACAGTAATTGACACAGGTTCTTATACATAGTTATACAGTCATTAACACATAGTCTTTTACAGTCATGGACGCAAAATCTTATACTTATAATGACATAGGGTCTTATGCAAACATTGACACAGTGTCTTATACAGTCATTTACATAATATCTTATAAAATCATTTGTCTTATACAGTCATTACACAGGGTCATATACATTCATAATACAAGGTCCTATACAATCTTTGACACAGGGTATTATTCAATCATTGACACAGGGTCTTATACAAACATTAGCATGGGGTCTTATACAGTCACTAAAACAGGGTCTTATACAAACATTGGCATTGGGTCTTATGCAGTCACTAAAACATGGTCTTATACTGTCATAAATGCAGGGTCTTATACAATCATTGGCATGGGGTCTTCTACAATTATTGACAAAGGGTCTTATACAGCAATTGACACAGGGTCTCATACAAGCATTGACAGAGGGTCTTTAACAAACACTGACAGATAAAGTCAAAACACAGTCTCTTAAAGTCATTAACACAGATAGCCAGTAAATTACTGATACATACCACAGATACCAGCAGTTTTTCCTGCAGAGACATTAACAAATACAGCAGTAATTTGTCATGTAGAAGCATTAACACATATACCAGCGGTTTGTCCTGTAGAGACATTAACAACACAGACACCAGTGGTTTGTCCTGTAGAGATATTAACAACACAGACACCAGTGGTTTGTCCTGTAGAGACATTAACAACACAGACACCAGTGATTTGTCCTGTAGAGACATTAACAACACAGACACCAGTGGTTTGTCCTGTAGAGACATTAACAACACAGACACCAGTGATTTGTCCTGTAGAGACATTAACAACACAGACACCAGTGGTTTGTCCTGTAGAGACATTAACAACACAGACACCAGTGATTTGTCCTGTAGAGACATTAACAACACAGACACCAGTGATTTGTCCTGTAGAGACATTAAGACAGATACCAGTGATTTGTCCTGTAGAGACATTAACAACACAGACACCAGTGGTTTGTCCTGTAGAGACATTAAGACAGATACCAGTGGTTTGTCCTGTAGAGACATTAACAACACAGACACCAGTGGTTTGTCCTGTAGAGACATTAACAACACAGACACCAGTGGTTTGTCCTGTAGAGACATTAACAACACAGATACCAGTGGTTTGTCCTGTAGAGACATTAACAACACAGACACCAGTGATTTGTCCTGTAGAGACATTTAAAACACAGACACCAGTGGTTTGTCCTGTAGAGACATTAACAACACAGAAACCAGTGATTTGTCCTGTAGAGACATTTAAAACACAGACACCAGTGGTTTGTCCTGTAGAGACATTAACAACACAGACACCAGTGGTTTGTCCTGTAGAGATATTAACAACACAGACACCAGTGGTTTGTCCTGTAGAGACATTAACAACACAGACACCAGTGGTTTGTCCTGTAGAGATATTAACAACACAGACACCAGTGGTTTGTCCTGTAGAGATATTAACAACACAGACACCAGTGGTTTGTCCTGTAGAGACATTAACAACACAGACACCAGTGGTTTGTCCTGTAGAGACATTAACAACACAGACACCAGTGGTTTGTCCTGTAGAGACATTTAAAACACAGACACCAGTGGTTTGTCCTGTAGAGATATTAACAACACAGACACCAGTGGTTTGTCCTGTAGAGACATTAACAACACAGACACCAGTGGTTTGTCCTGTAGAGACATTAACAACACAGACACCAGTGGTTTGTCCTGTAGAGACATTTAAAACACAGACACCAGTGGTTTGTCCTGTAGAGACATTAACAACACAGACACCAGTGATTTGTCCTGTAGAGACACTAAGACAGACACCAGTGGTTTGTCCTGTAGAGACATTTAAAACACAGACACCAGTGGTTTGTCCTGTAGAGACACTAAGACAGACACCAGTGGTTTGTCCTGTAGAGACATTTAAAACACAGACACCAGTGGTTTGTCCTGTAGAGACATTTAAAACACAGACACCAGTGGTTTGTCCTGTAGAGACATTAACAACACAGACATCAGTGGTTTGTCCTGTAGAGACATTAACAACACAGACACCAGTGGTTTGTCCTGTAGAGACATTTAAAACACAGACACCAGTGGTTTGTCCTGTAGAGACATTTAAAACACAGACACCAGTGGTTTGTCCTGTAGAGACATTAACAACACAGACACCAGTGGTTTGTCCTGTAGAGACATTAACAACACAGACACCAGTGGTTTGTCCTGTAGAGACACTAAGACAGACACCAGTGGTTTGTCCTGTACAGACATTAACAACACAGACACCAGTGGTTTGTCTGTAGAGACATTAACAACACAGACACCAGTGGTTTGTCCTGTAGAGACATTAACAACACAGACACCAGTGGTTTGTCCTGTAGAGACATTAACAACACAGACACCAGTGGTTTGTCCTGTAGAGACACTAAGACAGACACCAGTGGTTTGTCCTGTAGAGACACTAAGACAGACACCAGTGGTTTGTCCTGTAGAGACATTAACAACACAGACACCAGTGGTTTGTCCTGTAGAGACATTAACAACACAGACACCAGTGGTTTGTCCTGTAGAGACATTAACAACACAGACACCAGTGGTTTGTCCTGTAGAGACACTAAGACAGACACCAGTGGTTTGTCCTGTACAGACATTAACACATACACCAGTGTATTATCCTGTAGAGACATTAACAACACTGACACCAGTGGTTTGTCCTGTAGAGACATTAACACAGACACCAGTGGTTTGTCCTGTAGATACATTAGGTCAGACTAGTGGTTTGTCCTCTAGAGGCAGAGATGAACCCACATATCTGTGACATGTATGCATATGTTCACCTGACATACCTTATATGTATGTTGATGCTGCCTTGTCTATATACAGCCCCTGAGTATCTCTGTGGATGACAATATCATCAGTCAGATAGATAACATCTTGGTCAATAGCTGCAACAAGACAGACAACGAGAACCTGCTGCGGGCCATGTTCCAGATGGCCAAGCACAGCCTACATACAGAGATTGCAGATTCCCTGCTGGAGTTCACCATCAAGAAAAATCTGGGTCAGTTTTTGTCAGAAACAGTTATTGTTTCTGTTTATATTGCTAACTACTCTTTCTCCCTTTCTGTCTCTCCCTTTCTCACTCTTTTCTCTGTATCTTTGACTCTGTGTTGGTTGCCTGTGCACATCTCCCCTTGTCACTACATGTCCTATCTTACCACCAACACTACATGAGTAGGCTGTAATATACTACACCACGCCAAATATGATCTTATAGTGCGATCAATCTCTTTGTTATCGACGAACACGTTGTGATGATGATGAATTGATGATCAGTGACTTACTATCAAGTCTTAACTTCCTGCCAGATACACTCACATTGGCAGTTTCCAGATCATAGACAAACACCCCAGAGAACTATCTACAGGTGCCTGCTACTGGTTATCAGTACTCGATCACGTAGAGGCACCAACGTGATGTTTAGTGACATTCCTCTGAAGGTTCCATGTCCAAGAGATCCGCCAGCCAAGGGCCTAGAATAGCTGCATCAGTTGGTGACAAGAATCCAGACCTCCAGTCTGCTAGCCAGTCACTCATTGAAGTATCACTGATCAACCTCCAGTTAACCAGCATTCTCGATACCTCCCCGTTACAACTCCCCGTTAGTCAACACACACAGAGTGACCACAGCACCTTCTCTAACACTTAAAGACACACATACTTTGCTTACTCCACACACATTAGGCCGACATGAGTCTGTTCTAGAAAATCACCCTATAGCATTCTGAAGTACAACTTATGACCCACCACATAAACTAGACAGCTTACAAGTTCCCACAGAATAAAACATATTGTTAAAACTGTTACACCAGTCTGTGAGTCCTAGAGACTTGAATAATATGTGCACACGTCCACACACTTAGAATGAATGCAGGCGACTGACTCGGCTTAAACTGCCACAGGATTTTCCCCACCTGCGGTCCATTCCGCATGATCCTCACTTTCTCGCAAAAACCCGGGGTTCACAACCCTCTTGTGCTGTCGGTCAACAAGAATCGCACGATATTTGTGATGGACTGTGGTGACATGTCCTCAAGCCAGTCATGTTACTGAGAACATGTCTGTTGCGTTACTGAGAAAATGTCTGTTGCGTTACTGAGAACATGTCTGTTGAGTTACTAAGAACATGTCTGTTGAGTTACTGAGAATGTGTCTGTTGAGTTATTGAGAACATGTCTGTTGAGTTACTGAGAACACGTCTGTTGAGTTACTAAGAATGTGTCTGTTGAGTTACTGAGAACATGTCTGTTGAGTTACTGAGAACATGACTGTTGAGTTACTGAGAACATGTCTGTTGAGTTACTGAAAACATGTCTGTTGAGTTACTGAAAACATGTCTGTTGAGTTACTGAGAACATTTATGTTGAGTTACTGAGAACATTTATGTTGAGTTACTGAAAACATGTCTGTTGAGTTACTGAGAACATGTCTGTTGAGTTACTGAGAACATGTCTGTTGAGTTACTGAAAACATGTCTGTTGAGTTACTGAGGATCTGTCTGTTGAGTTACTGAGGATCTGTCTGTTGAGTTACTGAGAATGTGTCTGTTGAGTTACCGAGAACATGTCTGTTGAGTTACTGAGAACATGTCTGTTGAGTTACTGAGAACATGTCTGTTGAGTTACTGAGAATATATTTGTGCAGGTATGGGTAGCCTTTATGGCATTCAGAATGTTCATGACAACATGGACCCATTTCTGGAAATCAAGGTTGTTGAGGAATTGTTGATGCCACATATAAGATATTTCAGGTGAGTTGTAAGTTTGCTGTCAATTGCCTACTCTATTACCTGCTGTGTGTTTGTGCTCTATTACCTGCTGTGTGTGTTTGTGCTCAGTTACCTACTGTGTGTGTTTGTGCTCTATTACCTGCTGTGTGTTTGTGCTCTATTACCTGCTGTGTGTGTTTGTACTCAATTACCTGCCGTGTGTTTGTGCTCTATTACCTGCCGTGTGTTTGTGCTCTATTACATGCTGTGTGTTTGTGCTCTATTACCTGCTGTGTGTTTGTGCTCTATTATCTGCTGTATGTTTGTGCTCTATTACCTGCTGTGTGTTTGTGCTCTATTACCTGCTGTATGTTTGTGCTCTATTACCTGCTGTGTGTTTGTGCTCTATTACCTGCTGTATGTTTGTGCTCTATTACCTGCTGTGTGTTTGTTCTATTACCTGTGTGTGTTTGTGCTCTATTACCTGCTGTGTGTTTGTGCTCTATTACCTGCTGTGTGTTTTGTGCTCTATTACCTGCTGTATGTTTGTGCTCTATTACCTGCTGTGTGTTTGTGTTATTACCTGTGTATGTTTGTGCTCTATTACCTGCTGTGTGTTTGTGCTCTATTACCTGCTGTGTGTTTGTGCTCTATTACCTGCTGTGTGTTTGTGCTCTATTACCTGCTGTGTGTTTGTGCTCTATTACCTGCTGTGTGTTTGTGCTTATGTGCTGCTGTGTTTGTGCTCTATTACCTGCTGTGTGTTTGTGCTCTATTACCTGCTGTGTGTTTGTGCTCTATTACCTGCTGTGTGTTGTGCTCTATTACCTGCTGTGTGTTTTGTGCTGCTGTTTGTGCTCTATTACCTGCTGTGTGCTGTATTACCTGCTTTGTGCTCTATTGTGTTTGTGCTATTACCTGCTTTGTGTTTGTGCTCTATTACCTGCTGTGTTTGTGTGTTTGTGCTCTATTACCTGCTGTGTGTTTGTGCTCTATTACCTGCTGTGTGTTTGTCTATTACCTGCTGTTTTGTGCTCTATACCTGCTGTGTGTTGTGCTGTTACCTGCTGTGTGTTTGTGCTCTATTACCTGCTGTGTGTTTGTGCTCTATTACCTGCTGTGTGTTTTGTGCTCTATTACCTGCTGTGTGTTTGTGCTCTATTACCTGCTGTGTGTTTGTGCTCTATTACCTGCTGTGTGTGCTCTATTACCTGCTGTGTGTTTGTGCTCTATTACCTGCTGTGTGTTTGTGCTCTATTACCTGCTGTGTGTGTTGTGCTCTATTACCTGCTGTGTGTTTGTGCTCTATTACCTGCTGTGTGTTTGTGCTGCTCTATTACCTGCTGTGTGTTTGTGCTCTATTACCTGCTGTGTGTTTGTGCTCTATTACCTGCTGTGTGTTTTTGTGCTCTATTACTGCTTACCTGTGCTCTATGTGTGTTGTGCTCTATTACCTGCTGTGTGTGTTGTGCTCTGCCTGCTGTGTGCTTACCTGCTGTGTGTTTGTGCTCTATGTACCTTACTGCTGTGTGTTTGTGCTCTATTACCTGCTGTGTGTTTGTGCTCTATTACCTGCTGTGTGTTTGTGCTCTATTACCTGCTGTGTGTTTGTGCTCTATTACCTGCTGTGTGTTTGTGTTCTATTACCTGCTGTGTGTTTGTGTTCAGTTACCTGCTGTGTGTTTGTGTTCTATTACCTGCTGTGTGTTTGTGTTCTATTACCTGCTGTATGTTTGTGTTCTATTACCTGCTGTGTGTTCGTGCTCAGTTACCTGCTGTGTGTTTGTGTTCAGTTACCTGCTGTGTGTTTGTGTTCAGTTACCTGCTGTGTGTTTGTGCTCTATTACCTGCTGCTGTGTTTTGTGCTCTATTACCTGCTGTGTGTTTGTGCTCTATTACCTGCTGTGTGTTTGTGTATTACCTCTATTACCTGCTGTGTGTTTGTGTGCTCTATTACCTGCTGTGTGTGTTTGTGTACCTCTATTACCTGCTGTGTGTGTGTGTGTGTGCTCTATTACCTGCTGTGTGTTTTACCTGTGTGTGTCTATTACCTGCTGTGTGTTTGTGCTCTATTACTGCTGTGTGTTTGTGCTCTATTACCTGCTGTGTGTGTGCTCTATTACCTGCTGTGTGTTTGTGCTCTATTACCTGCTGTGTGTTACCTGCTGTGTTTTTGTGCTCTATTACCTGCTGTGTGTGTTTGCTCTCTATTACCTGCTGTGTGTTTGTGCTCTATTACCTGCTGTGTGTTTGTGCTCTATTACCTGCTGTGTGTTTGTGCTCTATTACCTGCTGTGTGTTTGTGCTCTATTACCTGCTGTGTGTTTGTGCTCTATTACCTGCTGTGTGTTTGTGCTCTATTACCTGCTGTGTGTTTGTGTTCAGTTACCTGCTGTGTGTTTGTGCTCAGTTACCTGTTGTGTGTTTGTGCTCAGTTACCTGCTGTGTGTTTGTGTTCTATTACCTGCTGTGTGTTTGTGTTCTATTACCTGCTGTATGTTTGTGTTCTATCTGCTTACCTGCTCTATTACCTGCTGTGTTTTGTGCTCAGTTACTTCTGCTGTGTGTTTTACCTGTGGTCAGTTACCTGCTGTGTGTTTGTGCTCTATTACCTGCTGTGTGTTTGTGTTCAGTTACCTGCTGTGTGTTTGTGTTTGTGTTACCTGCTGCTGTGTGTTTGTGTGTGTGTTTGTGCTCAGTTACCTGCTGTGTGTTTGTGTTCAGTTACCTGCTGTGTGTTTGTGTTCTATTACCTGCTGTGTGTTTGTGTTCTATTACCTGCTGTGTGTTTGTGTTCTATTACCTGCTGTGTGTTTGTGCTCTATTACCTGCTGTGTGTTTGTGTTCAGTTACCTGCTGTGTGTTTGTGCTCTATTACCTGCTGTGTGTTTGTGTTCAGTTACCTGCTGTGTGTTTGTGTTCTATTACCTGCTGTATGTTTGTGTTCTATTACCTGCTGTATGTTTGTGCTCTATTACCTGCTGTGTGTTTGTGCTCTATTACCTGCTGTGTGTTTGTGTTCTATTACCTGCTGTGTGTTTGTGCTCTATTACCTGCTGTGTGTTTGTGTTCAGTTACCTGCTGTGTGTTTGTGCTCTATTACCTGCTGCGTGTTTGTGTTCAGTTACCTGCTGCGTGTTTGTGTTCAGTTACCTGCTGTATGTTTGTGTTCTATTACCTGCTGTGTGTTTGTGTTCAGTTACCTGCTGCGTGTTTGTGTTCAGTTACCTGCTGTGTGTTTGTGTTCTATTACCTGCTGTGTGTTTGTGTTCTATTACCTGCTGCGTGTTTGTGTTCAGTTACCTGCTGCATGTTTGTGTTCAGTTACCTGCTGTGTGTTTGTGTTCAGTTACCTGCTGTGTGTTTGTGTTCAGTTACCTGCTGTGTGTTTGTGTTCAGTTACCTGCTGTGTGTTTGTGTTCAGTTACCTGCTGTGTGTTTGTGTTCTATTACCTGCTGCGTGTTTGTGTTCAGTTACCTGCTGTGTGTTTGTGTTCAGTTACCTGCTGTGTGTTTGTGTTCAGTTACCTGCTGTGTGTTTGTGTTCAGTTACCTGCTGTGTGTTTGTGTTCTATTACCTGCTGTGTGTTTGTGTTCAGTTACCTGCTGTGTGTTTGTGTTCTATTACCTGCTGCGTGTTTGTGTTCAGTTACCTGCTGCATGTTTGTGTTCAGTTACCTGCTGTGTGTTTGTGTTCAGTTACCTGCTGTGTGTTTGTGTTCTATGACCTGCTGTATGTTTGTGTTCAGTTACCTGCTGTGTGTTTGTGTTCAGTTACCTGCTGTGTGTTTGTGTTCAGTTACCTGCTGTGTGTTTGTGTTCAGTTACCTGCTGTGTGTTTGTGTTCAGTTACCTGCTGTGTGTTTGTGTTCTATTACCTGCTGTATGTTTGTGTTCAGTTACCTGCTGTGTGTTTGTGTTCAGTTACCTGCTGTGTGTTTGTGTTCAGTTGTGCACATTGATGGTGCAGTGCTGGAGACACTTGACCATTTTCCAAATCTGGCATCCACAGTCAGTAACAGACTATCGTTGGAGAAAGAATCGACATCGGGATAGATAAGGCAACATCAACAATGAGTGCATGAACAAAAAGAGTTTGAGAAAACAGAAAGTTTATGTTTAAAAAAAGAACTTCTATTGATCAGGCTTGTGTTCCCATCACTCTTCTTTATTAGCAGTGAAACTTGATCAACTTATTTATAGCCAGAGAAACGGCTAAATAGCTTTCACATGCGATCCACATATAATTGATAATTATGTTGATTGGCACACAGTAACTGAATGTTTATCTGTAGTGCTGAGCGCAACACACAGAAACTGGTGTCAGACCGGGATCTAGCCACTGGCTGGGCTTTGGCTACATACATCCGCTCGCTGGCTGGTTCAAAGTCTTCACACAGTGCTCAGTTAGACAGTGTGCTCACTTTCATGATGAGAGACAAGAGGAGTATCAAGTTTCCTGGATCACGCTCCAATCGTGCTAAGGTAGCTTTGTCATCTTCATCATTCAGTATACCAGCAGAAACATTCAGCTAGGCACGGGACATTAAACATGTCTATTGATGATACAGTTTTTGACAAGTTTTTTTTTACATAGTTGTTGACTCAGTTTTGATGATGTAGCTGTTGACAAGGTTGTGATGATGTAGTTGTTGACTCAGTTTTGATGATGTAGTTATTGACAAGGTTTTGATGATGTAGTTGTTGACAAGGTTGTGATGATGTAGTTGTTGACAAGGTTTTGATGATGTAGTTGTTGACAAGATTTTGATGATGTAGTTGTTGACAAGATTTTGATGATGTAGTTGTTGACCCAGTTTTGATGATGTAGTTGTTGACAAGATTTTGATGATGTAGTTGTTGACAAGATTTTGATGATGTAGTTATTGACAAGGTTTTGATGATGTAGTTGTTGACAAGGTTTTGATGATGTAGTTGTTGACAAGGTTGTGATGATGTAGTTGGTGACAAGGTTGTGATGATGTAGTTGTTGACAAGGTTTTGATGATGTAGTTGTTGACAAAATTTTGATGATGTAGTTGTTGACAAGATTTTGATGATGTAGTTGTTGACAAGGTTTTGATGATGTAGTTGTTGACCCAGTTTTGATGATGTAGTTGTTGACAAGGTTTTGATGATGTAGTTGTTGACAAGATTTTGATGATGTAGTTGTTGACAAGGTTTTGATGATGTAGTTGTTGACAAGATTTTGATGATGTAGTTGTTGACAAGATTTTGATGATGTAGTTGTTGACAAGATTTTGATGATGTAGTTGTTGACAAGGTTTTGATGATGTAGTTGTTGACAAGGTTTTGATGATGTAGTTGTTGACAAGATTTTGATGATGTAGTTGTTGACAAGATTTTGATGATGTAGTTGTTGACAAGGTTTTGATGATGTAGTTGTTGACAAGGTTTTGATGATGTAGTTGTTGACAAGGTTTTGATGATGTAGTTGTTGACAAGGTTTTGATGATGTAGTTGTTGACAAGGTTTTGATGATGTAGTTGTTGACAAGGTTTTGATGATGTAGTTGTTGACAATGACAAGGTTTTGATGATGTAGTTATTGACAAGGTTTTGATGATGTAGTTGTTGACCCAGTTTTGATGATGTAGTTGTTAAAAAGGTTATGATTACATAGTTGGTGACAAAGTTTTGATAATGCAGGGGTTGACATAGCATTAATGCTGTAGTTGTTAAGATTCTGATGATGTAGTTGGTGACAAGGTTTTGATGATGTAGTTGTTGACAAGGTTGTGATGATGTAGTTGTTTACAAGGTTGTGATGATGTAGTTGTTGACAAGATTGTGATGATGTAGTTGTTTACAAGGTTGTGATGATGTAGTTGTTGACAAGGTTGTGATGATGTAGTTGTTGACAAGATTGTGATGATGTAGTTGTTGACAAGGTTGTGATGATGTAGTTGTTGACAAGGTTGTGATGATGTAGTTGTTTACAAGGTTGTGATGATGTAGTTGTTGACAAGGTTTTGATGATGTAGTTGTTTACAAGATTGTGATGATGTAGTTGTTGACAAGGTTGTGATGATGTAGTTGTTTACAAGGTTGTGATGATGTAGTTGTTGACAAGGTTGTGATGATGTAGTTGTTGACAAGGTTGTGATGATGTAGTTGTTTACAAGGTTGTGATGATGTAGTTGTTGACAAGGTTGTGATGATGTAGTTGGTGACAAGGTTGTGATGATGTAGTTGTTGACAAGGTTGTGATGATGTAGTTGTTGACAAGGTTGTGATGATGTAGTTGTTGATGAGGTTGTGATGATGTAGTTGTTTACAAGGTTGTGATGATGTAGTTGGTGACAAGGTTGTGATGATGTAGTTGGTGACAAGGTTGTGATGATGTAGTTGTTGACAAGGTTGTGATGATGTAGTTGTTGACAAGATTGTGATGATGTAGTTGTTGACAAGGTTTTGATGATGTAGTTGATTAGGTTTTGTTGGTGTAGTTGATGATGTGGTTTCAGTAATGTAGTTGATGACAAGTGTTTGCTGATGTTATCGTTGAAAAATATATTGACCCTATGAAGTTTTCTGTACAGTGAAGTCATTACTCTTGCCTGTCAGTGATTCTCGTTGTTTTATTTTTTTATGAAGAATGACGTCAACAGATTCTGATTGTATTTTGCCCATCTTGTCCGGCTCTATTGTTGAGCTTCCTAGTCATAGAATATGCGGCTTCTGTATATTAGCTCTATTGTAGTTAGCCGGTTTCAACATCACATTACCACATATGTATGTTAGAGGCTGGGAGATGTTCTATCTCACATGTGTATGTTACAGGTTGTGAGATGTTCTATCTTACATGTGTGTGTTACAGGCTGTGAGATGTTCTATCTTACATGTGTGTGTGTTACAGGCTGTGAGATGTTCTATCTTACATGTGTGTGTTACAGGCTGTGAGATGTTCTATCTTACCTGAGTGTGTTACAGGCTGTGAGATGTTCAATCTTACATGTGTGTGTTACAGGCTGTAAGATGTTCTATCTTACATATGTGTGTTACAGGCTGTGAGATGTTCTATCTTACATGTGTGTGTTACAGGCTGTGAGATGTTCTAACTTTTATGTGTGTGTTACAGGCTGTGAGATTTTCTATCTTATATGTGTGTGTTACAGGCTGTGAGATGTTCTATCTTATATGTGTGTGTTACAGGCTGTGAGATGTTCTATCTTATATGTGTGTGTTACAGGCTGTGAGATGTTCTATCTTATATGTGTGTGTTACAGGCTGTGAGATTTTCTATCTTATATGTGTGTGTTACAGGCTGTGAGATGTTCTATCTTATATGTGTGTGTTACAGGCTGTGAGATGTTCTATCTTATATGTGTGTGTTACAGGCTGTGAGATGTTCTATCTTATATGTGTGTGTTACAGGCTGTGAGATGTTCTATCTTATATGTGTGTGTTACAGGCTGTGAGATGTTCTATCTTACATGTGTGTGTTACAGGCTGTGAGATGTTCTATCTTACATGTGTGTGTTACAGGCTGTGAGATGTTCAATCTTACATGTGTGTGTTACAGGCTGTGAGATGTTCTATCTTATATGTGTGTGTTACAGGCTGTGAGGTGTTCTATCTTACATGTGTGTGTTACAGGCTGTGAGATATTCTATCTTACACTTGGGTATTACAGGCTGTGAGATGTTCTATCTTACATGTGTGTGTTACAGGCTGTGAGATGTTCTATCTTACATGTGTGTGTTACAGGCTGTGAGATGTTCTATCTTACATGTGGGTATTACAGGCTGTGAGATTTTCTACCTTACATGTGTGTGTTACAGGCTGTGAGATGTTCTATCTTACATGTGTGTTTTACAGGCTGTGAGATGTTCTATCTTATATGTGTGTTTTACAGGCTGTGAGATGTTCTATCTTATATGTGTGTGTTACAGGCTGTGAGATGTTCTATCTTATATGTGTGTGTTACAGGCTGTGAGATGTTCTATCTTACATGTTTGTGTTACAGGCTGTGAGATGTTCTATCTTATATGTGTGTGTTACAGGCTGTGAGATGTTCTATCTTATATGTGGGTATTACAGGCTGTGAGATTTTCTATCTTATATGTGGGTATTACAGGCTGTGAGAGGTCATCAGTTCACTTTACAACACCTGTATGTGACCACATTTTGTAGCTTCTGTGGCAAGTTCATCTGGGGAGTTGGTTATCAAGCCTACCATTGTCAAAGTAAGTGTATCCAGGGTGGCTAGTTAGGACTGTCTTGTCTGTGGAGTGGGTTACTGAGCCTACCATTGTCAAAGTAAGTGTATCCATGGTGCCTAGTTAGGACTGTCTTGTCTGTGGAGTGGGTTATCAAGCCTACCATTGTCAAAGTAAGTGTATCCATGCTGCCCAGTTGGGACTGTCTTGTCTGTGGAGTGGGCTACTGAGCTTACATTTGTCAAAGTAAGTGTGTCCATGGTGCCCAGTTAGGACTGTCTTGTCTGTGGAGTGGGTTATCAAGCCTACCATTGTCAAAGTAAGTGTATCCTTGGTGGCTAGTTAGGACTGTCTTGTCTGTGGAGTGGTTTACTGAGCCTACCTTTGTCAAAGTAAGTGTGTCCATGGTGCCTAGTTTGGGACTGTCTTGTCTGTGGAGTGGGTTATCAAGCCTACTATTGTCAAAGTGTGTCCATGGTGCCCAGTTGGGACTGTCTTGTCTGTGGAGTGGGTTATCAAGCCTACCTTTGTTAAAGAAAGTGTGTCCATGGTGCCCAGTTGGGACTGTCTTATCTGTGGAGTGGGTTATCAAGCCTAGCATTGTCAAAGTAAGTGTGCCCATGGTGCCCAGTTGGGACTGTCTTGTCTGTGGAGTGGGTTACTGAGCCTACCTTTGTCAAAGTAAGTGTGTCCATGGTGCCCAGTTGGGACTGTCTTGTCTGTGGAGTGGGTTATCAAGCCTAGCATTGTCAAAGTAAGTGTGCCCATGGTGCCCAGTTGGGACTGTCTTGTCTGTGGAGTGGGTTATCAAGCCTAGCATTGTCAAAGTAAGTGTGCCCATGGTGCCCAGTTGGGACTGTCTTGTCTGTGGAGTGGTTTACTGAGCCTACCTTTGTCAAAGTAAGTGTTTCGATTGTGCCTAGACGTATTGTCCATCAGACGTAAAAGTTCATTAATTTTTTCTTTGCTGTCTTATTTACTTCTAGTAATATTTCTTGTCATGTCTGTTGTAATGACTCTTTTAGCATTTGCCATTGTTCATCTTTGTTCATATAGCAATCGACTGGGTCATGCGCAAGTGCATAAATAACGCAAATTTAGGCATTACATGGGTTGACAAAATTCTGGAAGACCTAGACTTTGCCGACGACATAGCACTCCTGAGTTCAGAACACACAGATGCCCAAGAAAAAATCAATCGACTCCAGAATTTCTCAGAACAAATTGGACTCCAAATTAACACTGCAAAAACAAAAATTCTAGACTTTACCAACAGTTCAGTTGATATCACGCTGAACAACAACAGCCTTGAAAAAGTCAACAGTTTCACTTATCTAGGGAGCAAGATGTCATCTACAGGAGATACCGCACCAGAAATATCATTTAGAATAGCACTGGCATCTAGTGCCTTCAATAAACTGTCTAACATCTGGAAATCAAAGACACTTAGCAAACACACAAAACTCAAGATCTTCAATTCTTGTGTGATCCCAGTACTAACCTATGGATGCGAGAGCTGGAAATCAACGAAAACTCTAGACACAAAATTAGACAGTTTTGAAAATAAATGCCTTAGAAGAATACTAAATTTCAAATGAACCGAACCAATACACAAATAAGACAAGAATCCAGGCAAGAGTATGTGTCTAATTTTATACGAAAACGCCGCTGGAACTATGTCGGCCACGCCCTTAGAATGGATAAATCAAGACTTCCTTACCAAGCCCTCATTTGGACACCACAGGGGAAAAGATCTCGTGGAAGACCAAGGGAAACCCTACGTAGAACTATCATCAGGGAAGGCTCGCTCATGGGCCACTCAAACATCCAAGACCTACAACGGATTGCAACGGACCGCCGTGCATGGAGAGTCATGACCTCTGCCCTATGTGCCGCACTCGACACAAGAGGAAAGACTAATTGTTCATCTACACTGCTTATCTTTTCTGTAGCATTGTATCTATTTTGAACAGTAACGATGTATCTCTTACTCATTTCTTGATTTGATCCAGCATTGCCAAATCTAGCTTGGTATTTCTTGGAGTCCTTTTTAGTTTTTGTTTTTTAGCTTTATCCTAAAAAAAAAAGTAGTAAAGTAAAGGACATTTTTCCACGCCTTTAGACATATAGGGCTAGACTTATATTTTTATAGACCAATCGGCACAGGATTGGTGATGTGGTCAGCATCAATCCGGCCGCCTTTACTTCCCAGGAATGCACCCGGTACCCACTCAAGGCTGGGTCGACCTGGGAGCCATGGTCATTTTAAAAAAAAGTCCGGCTCCACCAGGGAGCGAACCCACGACGTTCAAATCTGCGGCGAGCGTCTATTCGCTGGGCCACCGTGACTCCCGCTTTATCCTTAGTTTTCCAATATCTGGCTCTGGTGACTATTACAATCTGCCCCTGGCAAACTACTGAATATAAACCACAAGAGCTGCCCAAAAATGCTAGGCTTGCTTCAGCAACGTCCTGCAAACTTAAATTACTTAATACATGATATTTGAAATAAATAAATAAAACTAACACATTTCTCTGAACTACTTTACTTAATACATGACATTGAAAATAAATAAATAACATGTGTCTGATATAGTTGATAATGACAGTTGTTTGACATACTTGACCGTTGTCTGGCCTACCTTATACATGACAGTTATATATTTGTGGTTGAATGGTATTGATGGGGTACTGTTATTTCAGCAGCAAGTATTCCAGACAATTCATCTGCTCTAAATCCATGGCAGGTTGTGATATGGTTCTCCACAAGCTGTGTGCTGATGGGGACATATTGTAGCCTTTAGCCCTGGTGTACTGGGGACATATTGTAGCCTTTAGCTCTGGTGTACTGGGGACATATTGTAGCCTTTAGCTCTGGTGTACTGGGGACATATTGTAGCCTTTAGCCCTGGTGTACTGGGGACATATTGTAGCCTTTAGCCCTGGCGTACTGGGGACATATTGTAGCCTTTAGCCCTGGTGTACTGGGGACATATTGTAGCCTTTAGCCCTCGTGTACTGGGGACATATTGTAGCCTTTAGCCCTGGTGTACTGGGGACATATTGTAGCCTTTAGCCCTGGTTTACTGGGGACATATTGTAGCCTTTAGCCCTGGTGTACTGGGGACATATTGTAGCCTTTAGCTCTGGTGTACTGGGGACATATTGTAGCCTTTAGCTCTGGTGTACTGGGGGCATATTGTAGCCTTTAGCTCAGGTGTACTGGGGACATATTGTAGCCTTTAGCCCTGGTGTACTGGGGACATATTGTAGCCTTTAGCCCTGGCCTACTGGGGACGTATTGTGGACTTTAGCCCTGGTGTACTGGGGACATATTTTAGACTTTAGCTCTGGTGTACTGGGAACATATTGTAGCCTTTAGCCCTGGTGTACTGGGGACATATTGTAGCCTTTAGCCCTGGTGTACTGGGGGCATATTGTAGCCTTTAGCCCTGGTGTACTGGGGACATATTGTAGCCTTTAGCCCTGGCGTACTGGGGACATATTGTAGCCTTTAGCCCTGGTGTACTTGGGGGCATATTGTAGCCTTTAGCCCTGGTGTACTGGGGACATTTTGTAGCCTTTAGTCCTGATGTACTGGGGACATATTGTAGCCTTTAGTCCTGGTGAACAGGGGACATTTTGTAGCCTTTAGCCCTGGCGTACTGGGGACATATTGTAGCCTTTAGCCCTGGCGTACTGGGGACATATTGTATCTTTAAGACGTATGTTACTGAGGACAGATTATAAAATCAAGTCTTGGCATACTCACATATGACAGTCTGTAACATCAACAGACAGTCTGTAATATCAGCACGTGACAGTCTGTAACATCAACACCTGACAGACTGTAACATAATAACGTGACAGTCTGTAACATCTACATGTGCCGTCTGTTCTATAACATAAGCACATGACAGCCTGTAATACCAGAACATGACAGTTTGTAACATCAACACACGACAGTTTGTAACATCAACACACAACAGGATGTAACATCAACACATGACAGTCTGTAACATCAACACGTGACAGTCAGTAACATCAACATGTGACAGTCAGTAACATCAACACATGGCAGTCTGTAACATTAACACGTGACAGTCTGTAACATCAACACGTGGCAGTCTGTAACATCAACATGTGGCAGTCTGTAACATTAACACGTGACAGTCTGTAACATCAACACGTGACAGTCTGTAACATCAACACGTGGCAGTCTGTAACATTAACACATGACAGTCTGTAACATCAACACGTGACAGTCTGTAACATCAACACGTGACAGTCTGTAACATCAACACGTGACAGTCTGTAACATCAACACGTGACAGTCAGTAACATCAACACGTGACAGTCAGTAACATCAACAGACAGTCTGTAATATCAGCACGTGACAGTCTGTAACATCAACACCTGACAGTCTGTAACATCAACATGTGCCGTCTGTAACATCAACACGTGACAGTCTGTAACATCAACACGTGGCAGTCTGTAACATTAACACATGACAGTCTGTAACATCAACACGTGACAGTCTGTAACATCAACACGTGGCAGTCTGTAACATCAACACGTGACAGTCTGTAACATCAACACATGACAGTCTGTAACATCAACACATGACAGTCTGTAACATCAACATGTGACAGTCTGTAACATCAACATGTGACAATCTGTAACTTCAACACGTGTCAGTCTGTAACATTAACACGTGACAGTCAGTAACATCAACATTATATGTGGTGTTATTAAATGTAGTGTTATAATATATAGTGTTATTATTTGTAGTGTTATTATATTTAGTGCTAATGTATAAATTGTAGTGAATGTATTAAATATTTAGTATTCTTATGTGCAGTTTTTTTTAAATAGTGTTTTTAGGGCTCTTTTTAATCTGTTTTCATGTTTTTTCATGTCGTTATCTAGAGAAAACATCCTATTCTGCTTCTGCTGCACGGAAGAGTGAACCAAAGCTGAGCCCAGCAGCTGTCTCAGTCAGCACAAAGATAACACAGCCTTACCCCAAACATGACAACCCAGATATTGGTATGTATCACAGACCATCAAGGCAAAACATGCTAGCAAGAACACTCATACCACACACGGTACTGTTTACAAGAAAACACACTCCACACACGGTAATGTTTACAAGAAAACTCACACTACACACTGAACTGTTTACAAGAAAACTCACACTACACACGGTACTGTTTACAAGAACACTCACAACACACACAGTACTGTTTACAAGAACACTCACACCACACACGGTACTGTTTACAAGAAAACTCACACCACACAGGGTACTGTTTACAAGAAAACTCACACCACACACGGTACTGTTTACAAGAAAACTCACACTACACACGGTACTGTTTACAAGAAAACTCACACTACACACGGTACTGTTTACAAGAAAACTCACACTACACACTGAACTGTTTACAAGAAAACTCACACTACACACGGTACTGTTTACAAGAAAATTCACACTACACACGGTACTGTTTACAAGAAAACTCACACTACACACTTAACTGTTTACAAGAAAACTCACACTACACACGGTACTGTTTACACGAAAACTCACACTACACATGGTACTGTTTACAAGAAAACTCACACTACACACTGAACTGTTTACAAGAAAACTCACACTACACACGGTACTGTTTTCAAGAACACTCACACCACACACGGTACTGTTTACAAGAAAACTCACACCACACATGGTACTGTTTACAAGAAAACTCACACCACACACGGTACAGTTTACAAGAAAACTCACACCACACACGGTACTGTTTACAAGAAAACTCACACTACACATGGTACTGTTTACAAGAACACTTACACCACACACGGTACTGTTTACAAGAACACTCACACCACACACAGTACTGTTTACAAGAAAACTCACACTACACATGGTACTGTTTACAAGAAAACACACTCCACACGGTACTGTTTACAAGAAAACTCACACTACACACGGTACTGTTTACAAAAACACTCACACCACACACAGTACTGTTTACAAGAACACTCACACCACACACGGTACTGTTTACAAGAAAAAAACACTCCACACGGTACTGTTTACAAGAACACTCACACCACACACTGAACTGTTTACAAGAAAAAACACTCCACACAGTACTGTTTACAAGAACACTCACACTACACACAGTACTGTTTACAAGAACACTCACACCACACACGGTACTGTTTACAAGAACACTCACACTACACACGGTACTGTTTACAAGAAAACGCACTCCACATGGTACTGTTTACAAGAACAGTCACACCACACACGGTACTGTTTACAAGAACACTCACACCACACACGGTACTGTTTACAAGAACACTCACACCACACACGGTACTGTTTACAAGAACACTCACACCACACACGGTACTGTTTACAAGAAAACTCACACTACACACGGTACTGTTTACAAGAACACTCACACCACACACGGTACTGTTTACAAGAAAACTTACACTACACACATTTACAAGAACACTTACACTACACAAGTGTTTACAGTAACACTCACACTACACATGTTTACAAGAACACTACACACATGTTTATAGTAACACTCACACTACACATGTTTACAAGAACACTACACACATGTTTACAGTAACACTCACACTACACACATGTTTACAGTAACACTCACACTACACACATGTTTACAGTAACACTCAACTACACACGTGTTTACAGTAACACTCACACTACACACGTGTTTACAGTAACACTACACACATGTTTACAGTAACACTCACACTACACATGTTTACAGAAACACTCACATCACACACATGTTTACAGTAACACTTACACTAGACACATGTTTACAGTAACACTCACACTACACACATGTTTACAGTAACACTCACACTACACACATGTTTACAGTAACACTCACACTACACACATGTTTACAGTAACACTCGCACTACACACATGTTTACAGTAACACTCACATTAGACACATGTTGACAGTAACACTCACACTACACACATGTTTACAGTAACACTCACACTACACACATGTTTACAGTAACACTCACACTACACACATGTTTACAGTAACACTCACACTACACACATGTTTACAGTAACACTCACACTGCACACATGTTTACAGTAACACTCGCACTACACACATGTTTACAGTAACACTCACACTACACACATGTTTACAGTAACACTTACACCACACACATGTTTACAATAACACTCACACTACACACATGTTTACAGTAACACTCACACTACACACATGTTTACAGTAACACTCACACTACACACATGTTTACAGTAACACTCACACTACACACATGTTTACAGTAACACTCACACTACACACATGTTTACAGTAACACTCACACTACACACATGTTTACAGTAACACTCACACTACACACATGTTTACAGTAACACTCACACTACACACATGTTTACAGTAACACTCACACTACACACATGTTTACAGTAACACTCACACTACACACATGTTTACAGTAACACTCACACTACACACATGTTTACAGTAACACTCACACTACACTTAGGGCTCTTTTTAATCTGTTTTCATGTTTTTTCATGTCGTTATCTAGAGAAAACATCCTATTCTGCTTCTGCTGCACGGAAGAGTGAACCAAAGCTGAGCCCAGCAGCTGTCTCAGTCAGCACAAAGATAACACAGCCTTACCCCAAACATGACAACCCAGATATTGGTATGTATCACAGACCATCAAGGCAAAACATGCTAGCAAGAACACTCATACCACACACGGTACTGTTTACAAGAAAACACACTCCACACACGGTAATGTTTACAAGAAAACTCACACTACACACTGAACTGTTTACAAGAAAACTCACACTACACACGGTACTGTTTACAAGAACACTCACAACACACACAGTACTGTTTACAAGAACACTCACACACACGGTACTGTTTACAAGAAAACTCACACCACACAGGGTACTGTTTACAAGAAAACTCACACCACACACGGTACTGTTTACAAGAAAACTCACACTACACACGGTACTGTTTACAAGAAAACTCACACTACACACGGTACTGTTTACAAGAAAACTCACACTACACACTGAACTGTTTACAAGAAAACTCACACTACACACGGTACTGTTTACAAGAAAATTCACACTACACACGGTACTGTTTACAAGAAAACTCACACTACACACTGAACTGTTTACAAGAAAACTCACACTACACACGGTACTGTTTACACGAAAACTCACACTACACATGGTACTGTTTACAAGAAAACTCACACTACACACTGAACTGTTTACAAGAAAACTCACACTACACACGGTACTGTTTTCAAGAACACTCACACCACACACGGTACTGTTTACAAGAAAACTCACACCACACATGGTACTGTTTACAAGAAAACTCACACCACACACGGTACAGTTTACAAGAAAACTCACACCACACACGGTACTGTTTACAAGAAAACTCACACTACACATGGTACTGTTTACAAGAACACTTACACCACACACGGTACTGTTTACAAGAACACTCACACCACACACAGTACTGTTTACAAGAAAACTCACACTACACATGGTACTGTTTACAAGAAAACACACTCCACACGGTACTGTTTACAAGAAAACTCACACTACACACGGTACTGTTTACAAAAACACTCACACCACACACAGTACTGTTTACAAGAACACTCACACCACACACGGTACTGTTTACAAGAAAAAAACACTCCACACGGTACTGTTTACAAGAACACTCACACCACACACTGAACTGTTTACAAGAAAAAACACTCCACACAGTACTGTTTACAAGAACACTCACACTACACACAGTACTGTTTACAAGAACACTCACACCACACACGGTACTGTTTACAAGAACACTCACACTACACACGGTACTGTTTACAAGAAAACGCACTCCACATGGTACTGTTTACAAGAACAGTCACACCACACACGGTACTGTTTACAAGAACACTCACACCACACACGGTACTGTTTACAAGAACACTCACACCACACACGGTACTGTTTACAAGAACACTCACACCACACACGGTACTGTTTACAAGAAAACTCACACTACACACGGTACTGTTTACAAGAACACTCACACCACACACGGTACTGTTTACAAGAAAACTTACACTACACACATTTACAAGAACACTTACACTACACAAGTGTTTACAGTAACACTCACACTACACATGTTTACAAGAACACTACACACATGTTTATAGTAACACTCACACTACACATGTTTACAAGAACACTACACACATGTTTACAGTAACACTCACACTACACACATGTTTACAGTAACACTCACACTACACACATGTTTACAGTAACACTCAACTACACACGTGTTTACAGTAACACTCACACTACACACGTGTTTACAGTAACACTACACACATGTTTACAGTAACACTCACACTACACATGTTTACAGAAACACTCACATCACACACATGTTTACAGTAACACTTACACTAGACACATGTTTACAGTAACACTCACACTACACACATGTTTACAGTAACACTCACACTACACACATGTTTACAGTAACACTCACACTACACACATGTTTACAGTAACACTCGCACTACACACATGTTTACAGTAACACTCACATTAGACACATGTTGACAGTAACACTCACACTACACACATGTTTACAGTAACACTCACACTACACACATGTTTACAGTAACACTCACACTACACACATGTTTACAGTAACACTCACACTACACACATGTTTACAGTAACACTCACACTGCACACATGTTTACAGTAACACTCGCACTACACACATGTTTACAGTAACACTCACACTACACACATGTTTTTACAGTAACACTTACACCACACACATGTTTACAATAACACTCACACTACACACATGTTTACAGTAACACTCACACTACACACATGTTTACAGTAACACTCACACTACACACATGTTTACAGTAACACTCACACTACACACATGTTTACAGTAACACTCACACTACACACATGTTTACAGTAACACTCACACTACACACATGTTTACAGTAACACTCACACTACACACATGTTTACAGTAACACTCACACTACACACATGTTTACAGTAACACTCACACTACACACATGTTTACAGTAACACTCACACTACACACATGTTTACAGTAACACTCACACTACACACATGTTTACAGTAACACTCACACTACACTTAGGGCTCTTTTTAATCTGTTTTCATGTTTTTTCATGTCGTTATCTAGAGAAAACATCCTATTCTGCTTCTGCTGCACGGAAGAGTGAACCAAAGCTGAGCCCAGCAGCTGTCTCAGTCAGCACAAAGATAACACAGCCTTACCCCAAACATGACAACCCAGATATTGGTATGTATCACAGACCATCAAGGCAAAACATGCTAGCAAGAACACTCATACCACACACGGTACTGTTTACAAGAAAACACACTCCACACACGGTAATGTTTACAAGAAAACTCACACTACACACTGAACTGTTTACAAGAAAACTCACACTACACACGGTACTGTTTACAAGAACACTCACAACACACACAGTACTGTTTACAAGAACACTCACACCACACACGGTACTGTTTACAAGAAAACTCACACCACACAGGGTACTGTTTACAAGAAAACTCACACCACACACGGTACTGTTTACAAGAAAACTCACACTACACACGGTACTGTTTACAAGAAAACTCACACTACACACGGTACTGTTTACAAGAAAACTCACACTACACACTGAACTGTTTACAAGAAAACTCACACTACACACGGTACTGTTTACAAGAAAATTCACACTACACACGGTACTGTTTACAAGAAAACTCACACTACACACTGAACTGTTTACAAGAAAACTCACACTACACACGGTACTGTTTACACGAAAACTCACACTACACATGGTACTGTTTACAAGAAAACTCACACTACACACTGAACTGTTTACAAGAAAACTCACACTACACACGGTACTGTTTTCAAGAACACTCACACCACACACGGTACTGTTTACAAGAAAACTCACACCACACATGGTACTGTTTACAAGAAAACTCACACCACACACGGTACAGTTTACAAGAAAACTCACACCACACACGGTACTGTTTACAAGAAAACTCACACTACACATGGTACTGTTTACAAGAACACTTACACCACACACGGTACTGTTTACAAGAACACTCACACCACACACAGTACTGTTTACAAGAAAACTCACACTACACATGGTACTGTTTACAAGAAAACACACTCCACACGGTACTGTTTACAAGAAAACTCACACTACACACGGTACTGTTTACAAAAAAACACTCACACCACACACAGTACTGTTTACAAGAAAGACACTCACACCACACACGGTACTGTTTACAAGAAAAAAACACTCCACACGGTACTGTTTACAAGAACACTCACACCACACACTGAACTGTTTACAAGAAAAAACACTCCACACAGTACTGTTTACAAGAACACTCACACTACACACAGTACTGTTTACAAGAACACTCACACCACACACGGTACTGTTTACAAGAACACTCACACTACACACGGTACTGTTTACAAGAAAACGCACTCCACATGGTACTGTTTACAAGAACAGTCACACCACACACGGTACTGTTTACAAGAACACTCACACCACACACGGTACTGTTTACAAGAACACTCACACCACACACGGTACTGTTTACAAGAACACTCACACCACACACGGTACTGTTTACAAGAAAACTCACACTACACACGGTACTGTTTACAAGAACACTCACACCACACACGGTACTGTTTACAAGAAAACTTACACTACACACATTTACAAGAACACTTACACTACACAAGTGTTTACAGTAACACTCACACTACACATGTTTACAAGAACACTACACACATGTTTATAGTAACACTCACACTACACATGTTTACAAGAACACTACACACATGTTTACAGTAACACTCACACTACACACATGTTTACAGTAACACTCACACTACACACATGTTTACAGTAACACTCAACTACACACGTGTTTACAGTAACACTCACACTACACACGTGTTTACAGTAACACTACACACATGTTTACAGTAACACTCACACTACACATGTTTACAGAAACACTCACATCACACACATGTTTACAGTAACACTTACACTAGACACATGTTTACAGTAACACTCACACTACACACATGTTTACAGTAACACTCACACTACACACATGTTTACAGTAACACTCACACTACACACATGTTTACAGTAACACTCGCACTACACACATGTTGACAGTAACACTCACATTAGACACATGTTGACAGTAACACTCACACTACACACATGTTTACAGTAACACTCACACTACACACATGTTTACAGTAACACTCACACTACACACATGTTTACAGTAACACTCACACTACACACATGTTTACAGTAACACTCACACTGCACACATGTTTACAGTAACACTCGCACTACACACATGTTTACAGTAACACTTACACCACACACATGTTTACAATAACACTCACACTACACACATGTTTACAGTAACACTCACACTACACACATGTTTACAGTAACACTCACACTACACACATGTTTACAGTAACACTCACACTACACACATGTTTACAGTAACACTCACACTACACACATGTTTACAGTAACACTCACACTACACACATGTTTACAGTAACACTCACACTACACACATGTTTACAGTAACACTCACACTACACACATGTTTACAGTAACACTCACACTACACACATGTTTACAGTAACACTCACACTACACACATGTTTACAGTAACACTCACACTACACACATGTTTACAGTAACACTCACACTACACACATGTTTACAGTAACACTCACACTACACACATGTTTACAGTAACACTTACACTAGACACATGTTTACAAGAACACTCACACTACACACATGTTTACAGTAACACTTACACTAGACACATGTTTACAGTAACACTACACACATGTTTACAGTAACACTCATTCTACACACATGTTTACAATAACAGTAACACTCATTCTACACACATGTTTACAATAACACTCACACTACACATGTTTACAGCAACACTCACACTACACACATGTTTACAGTAACACTACACACATGTTTACAGTAACACTCATTCTACACACATGTTTACAGTAACACTCATACTGCACACATGTTAACAGTAACACTCATTCTACACACATGTTTACAGTAACACTCACACTACAATAGATGAACAACACTGCAAAGAACTTGGAAAACAAAGAAAACTTACAGTAGAAGAAAAACAGTGCCTGGAAGAAACAGAGTGCAAGAAATGCAAAGCTGAGAGGAAACTAATAGCAGACGGACAACAGCGACTACGGGCGAGCCCTCAGCAATTCAAACCCAGTTGGACATTTCAATGCTGACTAGTTGTTGTCCCTGCTCTCTAGCATCCTGTACTTGACTGCAGACTAGTTGTTGTCCGTGCTCTCTAGCATCCTGTACTTGACTGCAGACTAGTTGTTGTCCCTGCTCTCTAGCATCCTCTACTTGACTGCAGACTAGTTGTTGTCCGTGCTCTCCAGCATCCTCTACTTGACTGCAGACTAGTTGTTGTCCGTGCTCTCTAGCATCCTGTACTTGACTGCAGACTAGTTGTTGTCCGTGCTCTCCAGCATCCTCTACTTGACTGCAGACTAGTTGTTGTCCGTGCTCTCTAGCATCCTGTACTTGACTGCTGACTAGTTGTTGTCCCTGCTCTCCAGCATCCTCTACTTGACTGCAGACTAGTTGTTGTCCCTGCTCTCCAGCATCCTCTACTTGACTGCTGACTAGTTGTTGTCCGTGTTCTCTAGCATCCTCTACTTGACTGCTGACTAGTTGTTGTCCCTGCTCTCTAGCATCCTCTACTTGACTGCAGACTAGTTGTTGTCCGTGCTCTCTAGCATCCTCTACTTGACTGCAGACTAGTTGTTGTCCGTGCTCTCCAGCATCCTCTACTTGACTGCTGACTAGTTGTTGTCCCTGCTCTCTAGCATCCTCTACTTGACTGCTGACTAGTTGTTGTCCGTGCTCTCTAGCATCCTCTACTTGACTGCAGACTAGTTGTTGTCCGTGCTCTCCAGCATCCTCTACTTGACTGCTGACTAGTTGTTGTCCGTGCTCTCTAGCATCCTCTACTTGACTGCTGACTAGTTGTTGTCCGTGCTCTCCAGCATCCTCTACTTGACTGCTGACTAGTTGTTGTCCGTGCTCTCTAGCATCCTGTACTTGACTGCAGACTAGTTGTTGTCCGTGCTCTCTAGCATCCTGTACTTGACTGCAGACTAGTTGTTGTCCGTGCTCTCTAGCATCCTGTACTTGACTGCAGACTAGTTGTTGTCCGTGCTCTCTAGCATCCTCTACTTGACTGCAGACTAGTTGTTGTCCGTGCTCTCCAGCATCCTCTACTTGACTGCAGACTAGTTGTTGTCCGTGCTCTCTAGCATCCTCTACTTGACTGCAGACTAGTTGTTGTCCCTGCTCTCTAGCATCCTCTACTTGACTGCAGACTAGTTGTTGTCCCTGCTCTCCAGCAGCCTGTACTTGACTGCTGACTAGTTGTTGTCCGTGCTCTCTAGCATCCTGTACTTGACTGCTGACTAGTTGTTGTCCGTGCTCTCCAGCATCCTGTACTTGACTGCTGACTAGTTGTTGTCCTTGCTCTCTAGCATCCTCTACTTGACTGCAGACTAGTTGTTGTCCCTGCTCTCTAGCATCCTCTACTTGACTGCAGACTAGTTGTTGTCCCTGCTCTCTAGCATCCTCTACTTGACTGCAGACTAGTTGTTGTCCGTGCTCTCCAGCATCCTGTACTTGACTGCAGACTAGTTGTTGTCCCTGCTCTCCAGCATCCTCTACTTGACTGCTGACTAGTTGTTGTCCGTGCTCTCTAGCATCCTGTACTTGACTGCTGACTAGTTGTTGTCCATGCTCTCTAGCATCCTCTACTTGACTGCTGACTAGTTGTTGTCCGTGCTCTCCAGCATCCTGTACTTGACTGCAGACTAGTTGTTGTCCCTGCTCTCTAGCATCCTCTACTTGACTGCAGACTAGTTGTTGTCCGTGCTCTCTAGCATCCTCTACTTGACTGCAGACTAGTTGTTGTCCCTGCTCTCTAGCATCCTCTACTTGACTGCAGACTAGTTGTTGTCCCTGCTCTCTAGCATCCTCTACTTGACTGCAGACTAGTTGTTGTCCGTGCTCTCCAGCATCCTCTACTTGACTGCAGACTAGTTGTTGTCCCTGCTCTCTAGCATCCTCTACTTGACTGCAGACTAGTTGTTGTCCCTGCTCTCTAGCATCCTCTACTTGACTGCAGACTAGTTGTTGTCCCTGCTCTCTAGCATCCTCTACTTGACTGCTGACTAGTTGTTGTCCCTGCTCTCTAGCATCCTCTACTTGACTGCAGACTAGTTGTTGTCCCTGCTCTCTAGCATCCTCTACTTGACTGCTGACTAGTTGTTGTCCGTGCTCTCTAGCATCCTCTACTTGACTGCTGACTAGTTGTTGTCCGTGCTCTCTAGCATCCTCTACTTGACTGCTGACTAGTTGTTGTCCGTGCTCTCTAGCATCCTCTACTTGACTGCTGACTAGTTGTTGTCCCTGCTCTCTAGCATCCTGTACTTGACTGCAGATTAGTTGTTGTCCGTGCTCTCTAGCATCCTCTACTTGACTGCTGACTAGTTGTTGTCCGTGCTCTCTAGCATCCTGTACTTGACTGCAGACTAGTTGTTGTCCGTGCTCTCTAGCATCCTCTACTTGACTGCAGACTAGTTGTTGTCCCTGCTCTCTAGCATCCTGTACTTGACTGCAGACTAGTTGTTGTCCCTGCTCTCCAGCATCCTGTACTTGACTGCAGACTAGTTGTTGTCCGTGCTCTCTAGCATCCTCTACTTGACTGCAGACTAGTTGTTGTCCGTGCTCTCTAGCATCCTGTACTTGACTGCAGACTAGTTGTTGTCCCTGCTCCCTAGCATCCTCTACTTGACTTCAGACTAGTTGTTGTCCGTGCTCTCTAGCATCCTCTACTTGACTGCAGACTAGTTGTTGTCCCTGCTCTCTAGCATCCTCTACTTGACTGCAGACTAGTTGTTGTCCCTGCTCTCTAGCATCCTCTACTTGACTGCAGACTAGTTGTTGTCCCTGCTCTCTAGCATCCTCTACTTGACTGCAGACTAGTTGTTGTCCCTGCTCTCTAGCATCCTCTACTTGACTGCAGACTAGTTGTTGTCCGTGCTCTCCAGCATCCTCTACTTGACTGCAGACTAGTTGTTGTACCTGCTCTCCAGCATCCTGTACTTGACTGCTGACTAGTTGTTGTCCTTGCTCTCTAGCATCCTGTACTTGACTGCTGACTAGTTGTTGTCCGTGCTCTCCAGCATCCTCTACTTGACTGCTGACTAGTTGTTGTCCCTGCTCTCCAGCATCCTCTACTTGACTGCAGACTAGTTGTTGTCCGTGCTCTCCAGCATCCTCTACTTGACTGCTGACTAGTTGTTGTCCGTGCTCTCTAGCATCCTCTACTTGACTGCAGACTAGTTGTTGTCCATGCTCTCCAGCATCCTCTACTTGACTGCAGCAGAAACCTCCTGACTCACAGCAGCGGCGGGCAGACCCGGACACACAGACACTGGTGGCATGTCACAACAGAGATTTCATGACAGGCATAATAATACACCACACAGGAAAATCTTCAACGCTGCAAAAAAAACACCAAGTCTCAAAGATAACTGCCACTCTGTCACCGCCAGTTTCCAAGATTTTATGATCTTATAGTGCTTCCATATTCCATTCTTTGCCATGTAGAATCCACCCTCTCCATCATAGCTGGTTTACCTACAAAGCACGCTGTGAAGTCTCTCATTGGCCGCTACCATGGAGTCGCCAGTCCTACAGAGACATCACCTGACAGTGTGGCTGTCTCTGACCAGCAGTCAGGGGAAGACAGCAGCAACACTAACAACAGGTTAGTCATGTCTCTGCATTTTGTTGGCTGAAGATGTCTTCAGTTGTAATATGCTTGCTGAAGCTGTTGCCTAGTGGCTGTAGTTGTCTTCAGTCATATGCTTGTTGAAGCTGTTGCCTAGTGGCTGTAGTTGCCTTCAGTCATATGCTTGCTGAAGCTGTTGCCTAGTGGCTGTAGTTGTCTTCAGTCATATGCTTGTTGAAGCTGTTGCCTGGTGGCTGTAGTTGCCTTCAGTCATATATTTGTTGAAGCTGTTGCCTAGTGGCTGTAGTTGCCTTCAGTCATATATTTGTTGAAGCTGTTGCCTGGTGGCTGTAGTTGCCTTCAGTCTAATGCTTGTTAAAGCTGTTGCCTGGTGGCTGTAGTTGCCTTCAGTCATATATTTGAGGAAGTTGTTGCCTGGTGGCTGTAGTTGTCTTCAGTCGTATGCTTGTTGAAGCTGTTGCCTAGTAGCTGTAGTTGTCTTCAGTCATATGCTTGTTGAAGCTGTTGCCTAGTGGCTGTAGTTGTCTTCAGTCATATGCTTGTTGAAGCTGTTGCCTGGTGGCTGTAGTTGCCTTCAGTCATATATTTGTTGAAGCTGTTGCCTAGTGGCTGTAGTTGCCTTCAGTCATATATTTGTTGAAGCTGTTGCCTGGTGGCTGTAGGTGCCTTCAGTCTAATGCTAGTTAAAGCTGTTGCCTGGTGGCTGTAGTTGCCTTCAGTCATATATTTGTTGAAGCTGTTGCCTGGTGGCTGTAGTTGTCTTCAGTCATATGCTTGTTGAAGCTGTTGCCTAGTAGCTGTAGTTGTCTTCAGTCATATGCTTGTTGAAGCTGTTGCCTAGTGGCTGTAGTTGTCTTCAGTCATATGCTTGTTGAAGCTGTTGCCTGGTGGCTATAGTTGCCTTCAGTCATATATTTGTTGAAGCTGTTGCCTGGTAGCTGTAGTTGCCTTCAGTCATATATTTGTTGAAGCTGTTGCCTGGTGGCTGTAGTTGCCTTCAGTCGTATGCTTGTTGAAGCTGTTGCCTGGTAGCTGTAGTCCCCATTTTTATACTTGTTAAAGCTATATTTGCAGTCTGATGTCTTTATGGCAGTCTGATTTCTGTGTGACAGTCAGATGTCTGTGTGACATTCTAATGGGTTTGTAGTTGCCAAATGTCTGTGTGGCACTTTTTTGTCTGTGTGGGAGTCTGATGTCTATATGGCACTCTTTTGTCTGTGTGGCACTGATGTCTGTGTTTGGCCCTTGATGTCTATGTGACAGTCAGATGTCTGTGAGGCAGTCTGTTGTCTGTGTGGTACTCTGCTGTCTGTAAATCAGTCTGATGTCTGTGTAGTACTCTGATGTCTGTGTGGGTGGCAAATGTCAATGTGGCAGTCAGATGTCTGTGAGGCAGTCTGATGTCTGTGTGGCAGTCTGATGTCTGTGTGGCGGTCTGATGTCTGTGTGGCAGTCTGATGCCTGTGTGGCAGACTGATGTCTTGTGTGGCAATCTGATGTCTGTGTGGCAGTCTGATGTCTGTGTGGCAGTCTGATGTCAGTGTGGCAGTCTGATGTCTGTGTGGCAGTCTGATGTCTGCGTGGCAATCTGATGTCTGCGTGGCAGTCTGATGTCTGTGTGGCAGTCTGATGTCTGTGTGGCAGTCTGATGTCTGTGTGGCAGTCTGATGTCTGTGTGGCAGTCTGATGTCTGTGTGGAGGTTTGATGTCTGTTTGACAGCTAGATGTCTGTGTGGATGTCTGTGTTAGTGTTAAAATTGGATGTCTGTGTGGATGTCTGTGTTAGTGTTAAAATTGGATGTCTGTGTGGATGTCTGTGTTAGTGTTAAAGTTGGATGTCTGTGTGGATGTCTGTGTTAGTGTTAAAGTTGGATGTCTGTGTGGATGTCTATGTTAGTGTTAAAGTTGGGTGTCTGTGGGGATGTCTATGTTAGTGTTAAAGTTGGATGTCTGTGTGGATGTCTGTGTTAGTGTTAAAATTGGATGTCTGTGGGGATGTCTGTGTTAGTGTTAAAGTTGGATGTCTGTGGGGATGTCTGTGTTAGTGTTAAAGTTGGATGTCTGTGTGGATGTCTGTGTTAGTGTTAAAGTTGGATGTCTGTGGGGATGTCTGTGTTAGTGTTAAAGTTGGATGTCTGTCTGGTAGTCTGGTCTGGTAGTCTTAGTTTCAGCTTCATAGCAAACGGGTCGCCCCATCTTTGCTCTGCTCCTGTGCCAGCGAAAAACACCCAGAATGTTTATCACAGTCCCTTGTGGAAAGATTGACAGACTGCTGTCTCAGCATATCTAGCATACACTCGCATTAAAGCATATGGTAGCCATCCGAAGTGCTAACACAAACAGTCCAACATTAGAAATGCAGTTCATCATTGATGATAGCAGAACTTGTCGCCAACAGATCAGCAGTTTCCCACGCGATCAATTGTAATCACACACGGGCACCGCCAACATTGACGACCGGCATCGCGCCATTTTCTGAATCTACAATTCACACCACGTTGGTCACAGTCGAAAAAACATTCCAAATGCAATCCGCAGCTCACAGGGTCACGCCATGCATTCAACTCAGAAGCTGGGCGACGAAACTATATCCAGTCTACAAATGGAGCAAAAATACTTCGGCCACCGTCCGGCAGAAGCAAAAAATTTGCCTCCGCTCCGACACAGCGCCGCTGTCTAGCGTCCATTTTAACCGGAAGTCTGTGGGGATGTCTGTGGGGATGTCTGTGTTAGTGTTAAAGTTGGATGTCTGTGTGGATGTCTGTGTAGATGTCTGTGTTAGTGTTAAAGTTGGATGTCTGTGTGGATGTCTGTGTTAGTGTTAAAGTTGGATGTCTGTGTGGATGTCTGTGTGGATGTCTGTGTGGATGTCTGTGTTAGTGTTAAAGTTGGATGTCTGTGTGGATGTCTGTGTTAGTGTTAAAATTGGATGTCTGTGGGGATGTCTGTGTTAGTGTTAAAGTTGGATGTCTGTGTGGATGTCTGTGTGGATGTCTGTGTTAGTGTTAAAGTTGGATGTCTGTGTGGATGTCTGTGTTAGTGTTAAAGTTGGATGTCTGTGTGGATGTCTGTGTGGATGTCTGTGTTAGTGTTAAAGTTGGATGTCTGTGTGGATGTCTGTGTTAGTGTTAAAGTTGGATGTCTGTGGGGATGTCTGTGTTAGTGTTAAAGTTGGATGTCTGTGTGAATGTCTGTGTTAGTGTTAAAGTTGGATGTCTGTGTGGATGTCTGTGTTAGTGTTAAAGTTGGATGTCTGTGTGGATGTCTGTGTTAGTGTTAAAGTTGGATGTCTGTGTGGATGTCTGTGTTAGTGTTAAAGTTGGATGTCTGTGTGGATGTCTGTGTTAGTGTTAAAATTGGATGTCTGTGTGGATGTCTGTGTTAGTGTTAAAGTTGGATGTCTGTGGGGATGTCTGTGTTAGTGTTAAAGTTGGATGTCTGTGGGGATGTCTGTGTTAGTGTTAAAGTTGGATGTCTGTGGGGATGTCTGTGTTAGTGTTAAAGTTGGATGTCTGTGGGGATGTCTGTGTTAGTGTTAAAGTTGGATGTCTGTGTTAGTGTTAAAGTTGGATGTCTGTGGGGATGTCTGTGTTAGTGTTAAAGTTGGATGTCTGTGGGGATGTCTGTGTTAGTGTTAAAGTTGGATGCCTGTGGGGATGTCTGTGTTAGTGTTAAAGTTGGATGTCTGTGGGGATGTCTGTGTTAGTTTTAAAGTTGGATGTCTGTGGGGATGTCTGTGTTAGTGTTAAAGTTGGATGTTTGTGGGGATGTCTGTGTTATTGTTAAAGTTGGATGTCTGTGTTAGTGTTAAAGTTGGATGTCTGTGGGGATGTCTGTGTTAGTGTTAAAGTTGGATGTCTGTGGGGATGTCTGTGTTAGTGTTAAAGTTGGATGTCTGTGGGGATGTCTGTGTTAGTGTTAAAGTTGGATGTCTGTGGGGATGTCTGTGTTAGTGTTAAAGTTGGATGTCTGTGGGGATGTCTATGTTAGTGTTAAAGTTGGATGTCTGTGGGGATGTCTGTGTTAGTGTTAAAGTTGGATGTCTGTGTGGATGTCTGTGTTAGTGTTAAAGTTGGATGTCTGTGTGGATGTCTGTGTGGATGTCTGTGTTAGTGTTAAAGTTGGATGTCTGTGTGGATGTCTGTGTTAGTGTTAAAATTGGATGTCTGTGGGGATGTCTGTGTTAGTGTTAAAGTTGGATGTCTGTGTGGATGTCTGTGTGGATGTCTGTGTTAGTGTTAAAGTTGGATGTCTGTGTGGATGTCTGTGTTAGTGTTAAAGTTGGATGTCTGTGTGGATGTCTGTGTGGATGTCTGTGTTAGTGTTAAAGTTGGATGTCTGTGTGGATGTCTGTGTTAGTGTTAAAGTTGGATGTCTGTGGGGATGTCTGTGTTAGTGTTAAAGTTGGATGTCTGTGTGAATGTCTGTGTTAGTGTTAACGTTGGATGTCTGTGTGGATGTCTGTGTTAGTGTTAAAGTTGGATGTCTGTGTGGATGTCTGTGTTAGTGTTAAAGTTGGATGTCTGTGTGGATGTCTGTGTTAGTGTTAAAATTGGATGTCTGTGGGGATGTCTGTGTTAGTGTTAAAGTTGGATGTCTGTGGGGATGTCTGTGTTAGTGTTAAAGTTGGATGTCTGTGGGGATGTCTGTGTTAGTGTTAAAGTTGGATGTCTGTGGGGATGTCTGTGTTAGTGTTAAAGTTGGATGTCTGTGTTAGTGTTAAATTTGGATGTCTGTGGGGATGTCTGTGTTAGTGTTAAAGTTGGATGTCTGTGGGGATGTCTGTGTTAGTGTTAAAGTTGGATGCCTGTGGGGATGTCTGTGTTAGTGTTAAAGTTGGATGTCTGTGGGGATGTCTGTGTTAGTTTTAAAGTTGGATGTCTGTGGGGATGTCTGTGTTAGTGTTAAAGTTGGATGTCTGTGGGGATGTCTGTGTTATTGTTAAAGTTGGATGTCTGTGGGGATGTCTGTGTTAGTGTTAAAGTTGGATGTCTGTGGGGATGTCTGTGTTAGTGTTAAAGTTGGATGTCTGTGGGGATGTCTGTGTTAGTGTTAAAGTTGGATGTCTGTGGGGATGTCTGTGTTAGTGTTAAAGTTGGATGTCTGTGGGGATGTCTGTGTTAGTGTTAAAGTTGGATGTCTGTGGGGATGTCTATGTTAGTGTTAAAGTTGGATGTCTGTGGGGATGTCTGTGTTAGTGTTAAAGTTGGATGTCTGTGTGGATGTCTGTGTTAGTGTTAAAGTTGGATGTCTGTGTTAGTGTTAAAGTTGGATGTCTGTGGGGATGTCTGTGTTAGTGTTAAAGTTGGATGTCTGTGGGGATGTCTGTGTTAGTGTTAAAGTTGGATGTCTGTGGGGATGTCTGTGTTAGTGTTAAAGTTGGATGTCTGTGGGGATGTCTGTGTTAGTGTTAAAGTTGGATGTCTGTGGGGATGTTAGTGTTAAAGTTGGATGTCTGTGGGGATGTCTATGTTAGTGTTAAAGTTGGATGTCTGTGGGGATGTCTGTGTTAGTGTTAAAGTTGGATGTCTGTGGGGATGTCTATGTTAGTGTTAAAGTTGGATGTCTGTGTGGATGTCTGTGTTAGTGTTAAAGTTGGATGTCTGTGGGGATGTCTGTGTTAGTGTTAAAGTTGGATGTCTGTGGGGATGTCTATGTTAGTGTTAAAGTTGGATGTCTGTGTGGATGTCTGTGTTAGTGTTAAAGTTGGATGTCTGTGGGGATGTCTGTGTTAGTGTTAAAGTTGGATGTCTGTGGGGATGTCTATGTTAGTGTTAAAGTTGGATGTCTGTGTGGATGTCTGTGTTAGTGTTAAAGTTGGATGTCTGTGGGGATGTCTATGTTAGTGTTAAAGTTGGATGTCTGTGTGGATGTCTGTGTTAGTGTTAAAGTTGGATGTCTGTGGGGATGTCTGTGTTAGTGTTAAAGTTGGATGTCTGTGGGGATGTCTATGTTAGTGTTAAAGTTGGATGTCTGTGTGGCAGTGAGTAAACTGATTACCATCCTTGTTACAGAAAAGGCAGCACAGATATTGTCAGATCAGGCAGCCTCAACAACAAGGAGGAGGTAGGCAAACACCATTGCTATGTCATCATCCTGTTTAGCTTTCTTCAATAGATGTTGAAAGGTTCTAATCAGTCAAACTACTCATTACGTCTAAAGTGTTAATCAGTCAAACTACTCATTATGTCTGAAGTGTTAATCAGTCAAACTACTCATTACATCTGAAGTGTTGATCAGTCAAACTACTCATTATATCTAAAGTTTTGATCAGTCAAACTACTCATTACATCTGAAGAGTTGATCAGTCAAACTACTCATTACGTCTAAAGTGTTGATCAGTCAAACTACTCATTACATCTGAAGAGTTGATCAGTCAAACTACTCATTACATCTGAAGTGTTGATCAGTCAAACTACTCATTACATCTGAAGAGTTGATCAGTCAAACTACTCATTACATCTGAAGAGTTGATCAGTCAAACTACTCATTACGTCTGAAGTGTTGATCAGTCAAACTACTCATTACATCTGAAGTGTTGATCAGTCAAACTACTCATTACATCTGAAGTGTTGATCAGTCAAACTACTCATTACATCTGAAGAGTTGATCAGTCAAACTACTCATTACATCTGAAGTGTTGATCAGTCAAACTACTCATTACATCTGAAGAGTTGATCAGTCAAACTACTCATTACATCTGAAGTGTTGATCAGTCAAACTACTCATTACATCTGAAGTGTTGATCAGTCAAACTACTCATTACATCTGAAGAGTTGATCAGTCAAACTACTCATTACATCTGAAGAGTTGATCAGTCAAACTACTCATTACGTCTGAAGTGTTGATCAGTCAAACTACTCATTACATCTGAAGTGTTGATCAGTCAAACTACTCATTGCATCTGAAGTGTTGATCAGTCAAACTACTCATTACATCTGAAGAGTTGATCAGTCAAACTACTCATTACATCTGAAGAGTTGATCAGTCAAACTACTCATTACATCTGAAGTGTTGATCAGTCAAACTACTCATTACATCTAAAGTTTTGATCAGTCAAACTACTCATTACATCTGAAATTTTGATGCCAGCTCTGGTTTTATGGCAGCCTTGTTGGTTTTGGGGAAATATGCTCTATCAGTGTCTTTCCTTGGATTCTGTTCTGCATGCATGCGACTGTTTTTAAAAGGCACAAACTGTTTATGATGGGATGAAAATGATGAGACACCCGACAGGTTAAAAAGTGTCTTGTGAAACTAACCTGGTCAAGAAGTTTCATATCTTTAACAATATTGATGGCCATGTTACAGGTACAGTACAGTTACATTACATTCAACAAACGTCTCTTGCATTTCTGGCTAGCCTGTCTGTTATTATTTCTGTATAACCAGTTATATCTCTGTCTAACCAGTCTGTTAAATCTCCGTCTAACCTATGTGTTATATATATCTGTCTAAGCTATATGTTATTATTTCTGTGTAACTTATCTTTTATATCTTTATTAACCAGTCTGACCTGTTATATCTCTGTCTAACATGTCTGTTATATCTGTCTGACCTGTCTGTTATATCTCTGTCTGACCTGTCTGTTATATCCTTCCAACATAACTATTATATCTGATCTGTCTGTTATATCTCTGTCTAACATGTCTGTTATATCTCTGTCTGACCTGTCTGTTATATCTCTGTCTGACCTGTCTGTTATATCTCTGTCTGACCTGTCTGTTATATCCTTCCAAAAAAACTATTATATGTGATCTGTCTGTTATATCTCTGTCTAACATGTCTGTTTTATCTCTGTCTGACCTGTCTGTTATATTCTTCCAACATAACTATTATATCTGATCTGTCTGTTATATCTCTGTCTAACATTTTTGTTATATCTCTGTTTAACCTGTCTGTTTTATCTCTGTCTGACCTGTCTGTTATATCTCTGTTTAAACTGTCTGTTATATCTCTTTTAACCTGTCTGTTTTATCTCTGTCTGACCTATCTGTTATATCTCTGCCTAACCTGTTATATCTCTGTCCAACAAAAATGTTGTATCTTTCTAACCTGTTACATCTGCATCAAATCTGTCTTTTTTTTCTTCTGTCTAACCTGTCTGTTGTATCTCTTGTCTAATCTGTCTGTTATGTATCTGTCTAACCTATCTATATCTGTCTAACCTATCTGCTGTCTAATCCATTTCTTCTGTAACCATTTCTAACTTATCTCATCTGATTCTCAACCACAGATAAACAAGCCAGCCAGAAGAGCAAGCAGGTAGATAAGTCATGTTTTTACAATACCACAGACTCTGTATGCAGATAGTTAGCTGCCACTCTGGGTTGTCACATGTCATCTGTGCTCTACAGGCTATCATTGCCACTCCAGGTTGTCACATGTCCTCACTGTCTGTGCTCTACAGGCTATCATTGCCACTCCAGGCTGTCACATGTCCTCACTGTCTGTGCTCTGCAGGCTATCATTGCCACTCCAGGCTGTCACATGTCCTCAATGTCTGTGCTCTACAGGCTATCATTGCCACTCCAGGCTGTCACATGTCCTCAATGTCTGTGCTCTGCAGGCTATCATTGCCACTCCTGGCTGTCACATGTCCTCAATGTCTGTGCTCTGCAGGCTATCATTGCCACTCCAGGCTGTCACATGTCCTCAATGTCTGTGCTCTGCAGGCTATCATTGCCACTCCTGGCTGTCACATGTCCTCAATGTCTGTGCTCTGCAGGCTATCATTGCCACTCCTGGCTGTCACATGTCCTCACTGTCTGTGCTCTGCAGGCTATCATTGCCACTCCAGGCTGTCACATGTCCTCAATGTCTGTGCTCTGCAGGCTATCATTGCCACTCCAGGCTGTCACATGTCCTCACTGTCTGTGCTCTGCAGGCTATCATTGCCACTCCAGGCTGTCACATGTCCTCAATGTCTGTGCTCTGCAGGCTATCATTGCCACTCCTGGCTGTCACATGTCCTCAATGTCTGTGCTCTGCAGGCTATCATTGCCACTCCAGGCTGTCACATGTCCTCAATGTCTGTGCTCTGCAGGCTATCATTGCCACTCCAGGCTGTCACATGTCCTCACTGTCTGTGCTCTGCAGGCTATCATTGCCACTCCAGGCTGTCACATGTCCTCACTGTCTGTGCTCTGCAGGCTATCATTGCCACTCCTGGCTGTCACATGTCCTCACTGTCTGTGCTCTGCAGGCTATCATTGCCACTCCTGGCTGTCACATGTCCTCAATGTCTGTGCTCTACAGGCTATCATTGCCACTCCTGGCTGTCACATGTCCTCAATGTCTGTATTCTACAGGCAGTCACTGCCACTCCAGGCTGTCACATGTCCTCAATGTCTGTATTCTACAGGCAGTCACTGCCACTCTGGGTTGTCACATGTCATCTGTCCTCACTGTCTGTGTTCTGAAAGCTACCACTGCCACTCGGGGCTGTCACCTGTCCTCACTGCATATTCTAGAGGCTGTCACTGCCATTATGATCCGTCACCTGTCCTCACTATATGTGTTCTACAGGCTATCACTGCCACTATGATCTGTCACATGTCACCAGTTCTAACTGCATGTGTTCTACAGGCTATCACTGCCACTATGATCTGTCATCTGTCACAAGTCACCTGTCACATGTCACCAGTCCTCACTGCATGTGTTCTGCAGGATATCACTAGTCACATGTCCTTACTATCAATGTTAAACAGGCTATCACTTGCCATATGTCCTTACTATCAGTGTTAAACAGGCAATCACTAGCCACATGTCCTTACTATCAGTGTTAAACAGGCTATCACTAGTCACATGTCCTTACTATCAGTGTTAAACAGGATATCACTAGCCACATATCCTTACTATCAGTGTTAAACAGGCTATCACTTGCCACATGTCCTTACTATCAGTGTTAAACAGGCTATCACTAGCCACATGTCCTTACTATCAGTGTTAAACAGGCTATCACTAGCCACATATCCTTACTATCAGTGTTAAACAGGATATCACTAGTCACATGTCCTTACTATCAGTGTTAAACAGGCAATCACTAGCCACATGTCCTTACTATCAGTGTTAAACAGGCTATCACTAGCCACATGTCCTTACTATCAGTGTTAAACAGGCTATCACTAGCCACATATCCTTACTATCAGTGTTAAACAGGATATCACTAGTCACATGTCCTTACTATCAGTGTTAAACAGGCAATCGCTAGCCACATGTCCTTACTATCAGTGTTAAACAGGCTATTACTTGCCACATGTCCTTACTATCAGTGTTAAACAGGCTATCACTTGCCACATGTCCTTACTATCAGTGTTAAACAGGCTATCACTAGCCACATGTCCTTACTATCAGTGTTAAACAGGCTATCACTTGCCACATGTCCTTACTATCAGTGTTAAACAGGCTATCACTTGCCACATGTCCTTACTATCAGTGTTAAACAGGCAATCACTAGCTACATGTCCTTACTATCAGTGTTAAACAGGCTATCACTAGCCACATGTCCTTACTATCAGTGTTAAACAGGCTATCACTAGCCACATGTCCTTACTATCAGTGTTAAACAGGCTATCACTTGCCTCATGTTCTTACTATCAGTGTTAAACAGGCTATCACTTGCCACATGTCCTTACTATCAGTCTTAAACAGGCTATCACTAGCCACATATCCTTACTATCAGTGTTAAACAGGCTATCACTTGCCACATATCCTTACTATCAGTGTTAAACAGGATATCACTAGTCTTATGTTCTTACTATCAGTGTTAAACAGGCTATCACTTGCCACATATCCTTACTATCAGTGTTAAACAGGCTATCACTAGCCACATGTCCTTACTATCAGTGTTAAACAGGCTATCACTTGCCACATGTCCTTACTATCAGTGTTAAACAGGCTATCACTAGCCACATATCCTTACTATCAGTGTTAAACAGGCTATCACTTGCCACATATCCTTACTATCAGTGTTAAACAGGCTATCACTAGCCACATGTCCTTACTATCAGTGTTAAACAGGCTATCACTAGCCACATGTCCTTACTATCAGTGTTAAACAGGCTATCACTAGCCACATGTCCTTACTATCAGTGTTAAACAGGCTATCAGTCAGCTCCCATATGGCAACTCTTTGTTGGCTTCTGAGGAAGGGTACACAGCAGGTGTGGCAATGTCGTCACTGTTGTTGTCTCTATTTTTCAATTATACGTTTATTCATTCAGTGGCCTGTCATTCATTTACCACATGTGATCTCAGACTAGACACATTATCCTCTGTTAACGTTCCTTCATGTTTCCCCATGTGATATCAGACTAGACATGTTATCCTCTGTTAATGTTCCTTCATGTGTCCCCATGTGATCTCTGACTAGACACATTATCCTCTGTTAACGTTCCTTCATGTTTCCCCATGTGATCTCTGACTAGACATGTTATCCTTTGTTACCGTTCCTTCATGTTTCCCCATGTGATATCAGACTAGACATGTTATCCTCTGTTAAAGTTCCTTCATGTTTCCCCATGTGATATCAGACTAGACATGTTATCCTCTGTTAAAGTTCCTTCATGTTTCCCCATGTGATCTCTGACTAGACATGTTATCCTCTGTTAATGTTCCTTCATGTTTCCCCATGTGATCTCTGACTAGACATGTTATCCTCTGTTAATGTTCCTTCATGTTTCCCCATGTGATCTCTGACTAGACACATTATCCTCTGTTAAAGTTCCTTCATGTTTCCCCATGTGATATCAGACTAGACATGTTATCCTCTGTTAAAGTTCCTTCATGTTTCCTCATGTGATCTCAGACTAGACACGTTATCCTCTGTTAACGTTCCTTCATGTTTCCCCATGTGATATCGACTAGACATGTTATCCTCTGTTAACATTCCTTCATGTTTCCCCATGTGATCTCTGACTAGACATGTTATCCTTTGTAAACGTTCCTTCATGTTTCCCCATATGATATCAGACTAGACATGTTATCCTCTGTAAATGTTCCTTCATGTTTCCCCATATGATATCAGACTAGACATGTTATCCTCTGTTAACGTTCCTTCATGTTTCCCCATGTGATCTCTGACTAGACATGTTATCCTCTGTTAATGTTCCTTCATGTTTCCCCATATGATATCAGACTAGACATGTTATCCTCTGTTAAGATTCCTTCATGTTTCCCCATGTGATATCAGACTAGATATGTTATCCTCTGTTAAGATTCCTTCATGTTTCCCCATATGATATCAGACTAGACATGTTAACCTCTGTTAACGTTCCTTCATGTTTTCCCCAGCGATGTTGCTCTTGATACAGACACAAGCATGAACCAATCAGGAAGCTCCTCCACTTTCAGCATATCAAACCGGTAAGTTAAAGGGTATGGCCACTGTGTCTGTCTGGTTTGTGTACTTGACACACAGATATTGGGCGTGGCCATTGTGTCTGTCTGGTTTGTGTACTTCACACACAAATATTGGGTGGGGCCACTGTGTCTGTCTGGTTTGTGTACTTGACACACAGATATTGGGCGTGGCCATTGTGTCTGTCTGGTTTGTGTACTTGACACACAGATATTGGGCGTGGCCATTGTGTCTGTCTGGTTTGTGTACTTGACACACAGATATTGGGCGTGGCCATTGTGTCTGTCTGGTTTGTGTACTTGACACACAGATGTTGGGCGTGGCCATTGTGTCTGGTTTGTGTACTTGACACACAGATATTGGGCGTGGCCATTGTGTCTGGTTTGTGTACTTGACACACGGATATTGGGCGTGGCCATTGTGTCTGTCTGGTTTGTGTACTTGACACACAGATATTGGGCGTGGCCATTGTGTCTGGTTTGTGTACTTGACACACAGATATTGGGCGTGGCCATTGTGTCTGTCTGGTTTGTGTACTTGACACACAGATATTGGGCGTGGCCATTGTGTCTGGTTTGTGTACTTGACACACAGATATTGGGCGTGGCCATTGAGTCTGTCTGGTTTGTGTACTTGACACACAGATATTGGGCGTGGCCTTTGCGTCTGGTTTGTGTACTTGACACACAGATATTGGGTATGGCCATTGTGTCTGTCTGGTTTGTGTACTTGACACACAGATATTGGGCGTGGCCATTGTGTCTGTCTGGTTTGTGTACTTGACACACAGATATTGGGCGTGGCCATTGTGTCTGTCTGGTTTGTGTACTTGACGCATGTGTGCAAACGGGACATCAGTTATGCAGGTATTAAGGTGAATTTGTGGGAAGAGAATGCCAGATACTGATACTGCATTTAAAAAAAATGTGGGGGTGGGGTGGGGGGGGGGAGGAAGGGAACCATGAAGTGAATAGAAATAAGGAAGAAGATGATTGCAGACAGATGATCTGAGAAGAGGTCAACTAAATCCATTCATGTGCCAGATGTAGTCCTGATTGTGCCAGACTGGCTGATCTTGCTCGTCACACCATGGGCTCTCTATAGCACAGAGCGAGGACACTGTTGTCTGCAAGTATAGAAAGGTGCCAACAAAAGAGTATCAATCTTATCACTTATCTGTATAGAGATATAAATCTGAACACTTGCCTTTTTTTTTTAGATATAAATCTGAAAACTGATCTGTATAGAGATATAATTCTGAAAACTGATCTGTATAGAGATATAAATCTGAACACTTGTTTTTTTTTTTTTTTTAGATATAAATCTGAAAACTGATCTGTATAGAGATATAATTCTGAAAACTGATCTGTATAGAGATATAAATCTGAACACTTGTCTTTTTGGAGATATAAATCTGAAAACTGATCTGTGTATATATATATATATATATATATATATATATATATATATATATATATATATATATATATATATATATATATATATATATATATATATATATATATATATATATATTATTGCTGTACCGAATATTCGCTTCGTATTTTCTTCAGAGCTGAATAGTGAACCTATTGACTATTCGATGTTCGGCTGAATAGTTGCGGTCGGGCCGAATACGAATAGTAGTTACATTACACCCGCTTCTGTATACACGACCTTAATGCTGACAACATGGAACGATTGGTTTTGTTGAAAGGTAATGCAGCTTTCCTGCATTAACTAAGCTGTCAGTGACAATTTCCAAGTTTAGTTACTTGTTATAATACTTAGGATTATTTCATTCCTAGTTATTAGTTACCACAGACTGACTGAAGGATGCAAAACATGAAATATTTTTAAATGTTAACTATTCTGTACGAATTTACTAGACATGGAAAGAATATAAACTGCGGCCACATCCAAGTCGATAATATGAAAATCAAACGAACGGAAACATATAAGTACTTGGGTGCAAACTTTAACTGCTCCAACTATTCTGTGCTACTTTTTGTAAAGTAAAAGTTCAGCATACATTTGACATTATGAATGTGTGTATTTTTTTAAAAAGATATATTTTACACACGATACACTATTTGTATTCGTATTCGGCCGAATAGTGAAAATCACTATTCGGTACAGCCCTAATATATATGTGTATATATATCACTGATCTGTATAGAGATGTAAATCTCAACACTGATCTGTATAGGGATATAAATCTGAACACTTGTCTTTTTTGAGATATAAATCTGAAAACTGATCTGTGTAGAGATATAAATCTGAACAATTGTCTTTTTGGAGATATAAATCTGAAAACTGATCTGTGTATGTATGTATATATACATACACAGATCAGTTTTCAGATTTATATATGTATATATACATACATACTTACACAGATCAGTTTTCAGATTTATATCTCATAAAAGTGACCTGTGTTGTGATATAAATCTTAAAAATGATCTTTGTAGAGATATTAATCTTAACACTGATTTTTATAGTAATATAGCACTTTCACATTTTTCATTATCTCCACATTTGTGATACAACTCATTTCTTGGTATATTTGCCTCTGGGATGGGAGGTGCGGAGGGGATGACCTCAGTAATACAACACCTAATCAGCATATCCGGTAAACTCAGGTGTTGACAAAAACAATGTCAACTGTCTTTTGATGACTTAGACCATTAAACCATTGCAGAAGTCTGGACAGTCCTGGAAACAGCAGCACTGACAGTGTCAGTGAGACATCACGCCCCCAGCATGAAGACCTGGATCTGGATGTGGAACCAGAGTTACCTCCCTTGAAGCACTTGTTATCTGAAGACATTCTACGCAAACTGAAACCAAAGGAGAAGAAGCGGCAAGAGGTGATCAATGGTGAGTCACAGAAGATCGGGCCAGTCACAGTAGATCAGGCCAGTCACAGTAGATCAGGCCAGTCACAGTAGATCAGGCCAGTCACAGTAGATCAGGCCAGTCACAGTAGATCAGGCCAGTCACAGTAGATCGGTCCAGTCACAGTAGATCAGGCCAGTTACAGTAGATCAGGCCAGTCACAGTAGATCAGGCCAGTCACAGTAGATCAGGCCAGTCACAGTAGATCGGTCCAGTCACAGTAGATCGGTCCAGTCACAGTAGATCGGGCCAGTCACAGTAGATCAGGCCAGTCACAGTAGATCAGGCCAGTCACAGTAGATCAGGTCAGTCACAGTAGATCAGGCCAGTCACAGTAGATCAGGTCAGTCACAGTAGATCAGGCCAGTCACAGTAGATCAGGCCAGTCACAGTAGATCAGGCCAGTCACAATAGATCGGTCCAGTCACAATAGATCGGTCCAGTCACAGTAGATCAGGCCAGTCACAGTAGATCGGTCCAGTCACAGTAGATCAGGTGTGTTATAGTAGATCAGGCCAGTCACAGTAGAACAGGCCAGTCACAGTAGATCAGGCCAGTCACAGTAGATCAGGCCAGTCACAGTAGATCGGGCCAGTCACAGTAGATCAGGCCAGTCACAGTAGATCGGTCCAGTCACAGTAGATCAGGCCAGTCACAGTAGATCGGTCCAGTCACAGTAGATCAGGCCAGTCACAGTAGATCAGGCCAGTCACAGTAGATCAGGCCAGTCACAGTAGATCAGGCCAGTCACAGTAGATCGGTCCAGTCACAGTAGAAAAGGTGTGTTATAGTAGATCAGGCCAGTCACAGTAGAACAGGCCAGTCACAGTAGATCAGGCCAGTCACAGTAGATCAGGCCAGTCACAGTAGATCAGGCCAGTCACAGTAGATCAGGCCAGTCACAGTAGATCAGGCCAGTCACAGTAGATCAGGCCAGTCACAGTAGATCAGGTGAGTTATAGTAGATCAGGTGAGTTATAGTAGATCAGGTGAGTTATAGTAGATCAGGCCAGTCATAGTAGATCAGGTGAGTTATAGTAGATCAGGCCAGTCACAGTAGATCAGGCCAGTCACAATAGATCGGTCCAGTCACAGTAGATCAGGCCAGTCACAGTAGAAAAGGTGTGTTATAGTAGATCAGGTGAGTTATAGTAGATCAGGTGAGTTATAGTAGATCAGGTGTGTTACAGTAGATCAGGTGAGTTACAGTAGATCAAGTGTGTTATTGTAGATCAGGTGAGTTACAGTAGAACAGGCCAGTCACATTAGAAAAGGTGTGTTATAGTAGATCAGGTGAGTTATAGTAGATCAGGTGTGTTATAGTAGATCAGGTGAGTTACAGTAGAACAGGCCAGTCACAGTAGATCGGTCCAGTCACAGTAGATCAGGCGTGTTATAGTAGATCAGGTGAGTTATAGTAGATCAGGTGAGTTATAGTAGATCAGATGAGTTATAGTAGATCAGGTGAGTTACAGTAGATCAGGTGAGTCACAGTAGATCAGGCCAGTCACAGTAGATCAGGCCAGTCACAGTAGATCGGTCCAGTCACAGTAGATCAGGCCAGTCACAGTAGATCAGGCCAGTCACAGTAGATCAGGCCAGTCACAGTAGATCAGGCCAGTCACAGTAGATTGGTCCAGTCACAGTAGATTGGTCCAGTCACAGTAGATCAGGCCAGTCACAGTAGATCAGGTGAGTTATAGTAGATCAGGTGAGTTATAGTAGATCAGGTGAGTTATAGTAGACCAGGTGAGTTATAGTAGATCAGGTGAGTTATAGTAGATCAGGTGAGTTATAGTAGATCAGGCCAGTCACAGTAGATCAGGTGAGTTATAGTAGATCAGGCCAGTCACAGTAGATCAGGCCAGTCACAGTAGATCAGGCCAGTCACAGTAGATCGGTCCAGTCACAGTAGATCAGGTGAGTTATAGTAGATCAGGTGAGTTATAGTAGATCAGGTGAGTTATAGTAGATCAGGCCAGTCACAGTAGATCAGGTGAGTTATAGTAGATCAGGCCAGTCACAGTAGATCAGGCCAGTCACAGTAGATCAGGCCAGTCACAGTAGATCGGTCCAGTCACAGTAGATCAGGCCAGTCACAGTAGATCAGGTGAGTTATAGTAGATCAGGTGAGTTATAGTAGATCAGGTGAGTTATAGTAGATCAGGCCAGTCACAGTAGATCAGGTGAGTTATAGTAGATCAGGCCAGTCACAGTAGATCAGGCCAGTCACAGTAGATCGGTCCAGTCACAGTAGATCAGGCCAGTCACAGTAGATCAGGTGAGTTATAGTAGATCAGGTGAGTTATAGTAGATCAGGTGAGTTATAGTAGATCAGGCCAGTCACAGTAGATCAGGTGAGTTATAGTAGATCAGGCCAGTCACAGTAGATCAGGCCAGTCACAGTAGATCGGTCCAGTCACAGTAGATCAGGCCAGTCACAGTAGATCAGGTGAGTTATAGTAGATCAGGTGAGTTATAGTAGATCAGGTGAGTTATAGTAGATCAGGCCAGTCACAGTAGATCAGGTGAGTTATAGTAGATCAGGCCAGTCACAGTAGATCAGGCCAGTCACAGTAGATCGGTCCAGTCACAGTAGATCAGGCCAGTCACAGTAGATCGGTCCAGTCACAGTAGATCAGGCCAGTTACAGTAGATCAGGCCAGTCACAGTAGATCAGGCCAGTCACAGTAGATCAGGCCAGTCACAGTAGAACAGGCCAGTCACAGTATATCGTTCCAGTCACAGTAGATCGGGCCAGTCACAGTAGATCAGGCCAGTCACAGTAGATCGGGCCAGTCACAGTAGATCAGGCCAGTCACAGTAGATCAGGCCAGTCACAGTAGATCGGTCCAGTCACAGTAGATCAGGCCAGTCACAGTAGATCAGGCCAGTCACAGTAGATCAGGCCAGTCACAGTAGATCGGTCCAGTCACAGTAGATCAGGTCAGTCACAGTAGATCGGTCCAGTCACAGTAGATCGGTCCAGTCACAGTAGATCAGGCCAGTCACAGTAGATCAGGCCAGTCACAGTAGAAAAGGTGTGTTATAGTAGATCACGTGAGTTACATTAGATCAAGCCAGTCCCTGATGTTCTCTTAGTGACAGGATGTGATCAGTAGTGAATCACAGTAGATCAGGTGATTCGAGATCAGCTGAGTTTTGGTAGACAGGAGTTCATCAATGGTGAGTCACAGTAGATCAGGTGAGTTACAGTAGATCAGGTGAGTTACAGTAGATCAGGTGAGTTACAGTAGATCAGGTGAGTTACAGTAGATCAGGTGAGTTACAGTAGATCAGGTGAGTTATAGTAGATCAGGTGAGTTACAGTAGATCAGATGAGTTACAGTAGATCAGGTGAGGTCACAGTAGATCAGGCAAGTTACAGTATATCTGGGTAGACCCTGGTGTTCTCTCATGGCAGCTATGAGAGTGCTGTTGACAGTTTACATTCAGTGCCAGACTCTTTGTGACCGCATGCTCTGACACATGCACAGGCGTAAGCAAGCATATGCGTGCGAAGGCTCTCTCTCTCTCTTGCTCTCTCTCTCTTGCTCTCTCTCTCTCTCTCTCTCTCACACACACACACCCACCCACACACACACACACAGAGAGAGAGAGAGAGAGAGAGGGAGAGAGAGAGAGAGATGTATAACTATGTTCATAACAGTGCAGGCTAACTACATGATGTTTATGGCTGTATTCATAACACATGACCACATGCAGTCCTTAATCTCTCATCATGACTTTTCTGCTGCCTCCTGCAGAACTCTTCTATACTGAGAGAGCTCATCTACGCAACCTCAAAGTGTTGGATTTATTATTTTACCGGCCCATGTACCAGGAGAAAGGCATCATGAAAGACCTGGCTGCAGCATTGTTCCCCAACATGGAAGAGATGATTTCTTTACACGGTACATGTCCGTCACTCAGTATTTCTAGAATAGAATATGTTTTTACATGTCAATTGTAGCCCTACTCCAGATGTAGGCCATATCTCAGATATAAGCCCTACCCTTGTGTAAACCATATTCCACATGTAAGCCCTACCCCCTGTGTAAACCATATTCCACATGTAAGCCCTACCCCTGTGTAAACCATATTCCACATGTAAGCCCTACCCCTTGTGTAAACCATATTCCACATGTAAGCACTATCCTACTCCAGATGTAGGCCATATCTCAGATATAACCCCTACCCCTGTGTAAACCATATTCCACATGTAAGCGCTACCCTACTCCAGATGTAGGCCATATTTCAGATATAACCCCTACCCCTTGTGTAAACCATATTCCACATGTAAGCCCTATCCTACTCAGCTTCACCTTAAAAATGATCCCTGCTCATATTGTTTGTGATGTCTTTAGTAATGTATGTTGTTTATGGTGTCTGCAGTAACATATGTTATTTATGATGTCTACAGAAAAATATGTTGTTTATGATGTCTGCAGTAACATATGTTGTTTATGATGTCTGCAGTAATATATGTTGTTTATAATGTCTGCAGTAACATATGTTATTTATGATGTCTGCAGTAATATATGTTGTTTATGTTGTCTGCAGTAACATATGTTGTTTATGTTGTCTGCAGTAACATATGTTGTTTATGATGTCTGCAGTAACATGTGTTGTTTATGATGTCTGCAAAAACATGTTGTTTATGATGTCTGCAGTAATATATGTTGTTTACGATGTCTGCAGTAACATGTGTTGTTTATGATGTCTGCAGTAACATGTGTTGTTTATGATGTCTGCAGTAACATGTGTTGTTTATGATGTCTGCAGTAACATGTGTTGTTTATGATGTCTGCAGTAACATGTGTTGTTTATGATGTCTGCAGTAACATGTGTTGTTTATTATGTCTGCAGTAACATGTGTTGTTGATGATGTCTGCAGTAACATATGTTGTTTATGTTGTCTGCAGTAACATATGTTATTTATGTTGTCTGCAGTAACATGTTGTTTATGATGTCTGCAGTAACATATGTTGTTTATGATTTCTTCAGTAACATATGTTGTTTTTGATGTCTGCAGTAACATATGTTGTTTATGATGTCTGCAGTAACATTTGTCAGTGATATTAAGGAAAGACAGCAAGCAGCTCCAGTTGTGAAAGATGTGGGTGATCTATTGTTACAGCAGGTCAGTACAGGCTTGTAGCAGACATCTGCATGAATAGAATTGTTGTATGTTGTTGACATTCATAGATATTGTCATTTATGTAGATTTGTTGTATATTAATGACATTCACAGATGTGGTGTGAAGCTGCTGATCCCAGTTGATGGTTTTGAAGCCATTGATATAGAAATTGCATAGTAAAACAATAATGGTTATAATGAAAAGTGTTGGGTCTTGAACTGTTTGAGACAGTCACTCTGTTTAAACCTAGCAAGTACCATACCAGAATAAATGGCTGTAGGATTATTAGCATGCACAGTATGATATTGATAAACTCCTTGGTGCATAGAATGTTCCGGATCCTGGTGGCTGAGAGTTTCATTGACCCCACTCTTGGAGGATATCGACCGGGGAAGGACACCTGAACCAATGTCGCAGTGTTCCCTTATGATACTCATAAAGGCTTCCAGGCTGGTATGAAAACACTTGCAACAGCCATTGATCTTGAGGATGCATGCAACAGAGTTCCCTATGACTACCTTATGACACTCCTGTTATACATGAATATCAGTCCAACCATGGTCAGCTGGATCAGTGGCGCTCTGTTTGAAATTACGGTAGTGCTGCAGTGCAGAACATGGATGTTGAAGCAGCCGACAGTATGCCAGGGTTACCTCAAGGTTGTTCTATTTTATGTATACACCACAGGGGTCACGCACATACGGATTATGGGACTGGGGTGCACTATGTCTTTTGCTGATGATATACTTACGTAGCAGCAGGGTACAGACAAAGAGGAGACAGTGCCATTATCAAATATGATTGTTCTAGTCTAGATACATGAGTCAACAACTAGACATCATCAATTATGACTTGTGTAGTCAAGATACATGAGTCAACTAGACATCATCAATTATAGTTGTTGTAGTCTAGATACATGAGTCAACAACTAGACATCATCAATTATGGTTGTTGTAGTCTAGATACATGAGTCAACAACTAGACATCATCAATTATGATTGTTGTAGTCAAGATACATGAGTCAACAACTAGACATCATCAATTATGGTTGTTGTAGTCAAGCTACATGAGTCAACAACTAGACATCATCAATTATGGTTGCTGTAGTCAAGATACATGGGTCAACAACTAGACATCATCAATTATGGTTGTTGTAGTCTAGATACATGAGTCAACAACTAGACATCATCAATTATGACTTGTGTAGTCTAGATACATAGGTCAACTAGACATCATCAATTATGGTTGTTGTAGTCAAGATACATGGGTCAACAACTAGACATCATCAATTATGATTGTTGTAGTCTAGATACATGAGTCAACAACTAGACATCATCAATTATGACTTGTGTAGTCAAGATACATGAGTCAACTAGAACATCATCAATTATAGTTGTTGTAGTCTAGATACATGAGTCAACAACTAGACATAGTCTAAACATTACATGTCCTGATTGATGTCTACTAAACAGTCTAAATGTCTATTACATGTCCTGATTGATGTCTACTCAGTCTAAACATTACATGTCCTAGTATCCACTCAGTCTAAACATTACATGTCCTGGTATCTACTCAGTCTAAACATTACATGTCCTAGTATCCACTCAGTCTAAACATTACATGTCCTGATGTCTACTCAGTCTAAACATTACATGTCCTGATTGATGTCTACTCAGTCTAAACATTACATGTCCTGATGTCTACTCAGTCTAAACATTACATGTCCTGATTGATGTCTACTCAGTCTAAACATCTAAACATCTAATGTTACATGTCCTGATGTCTACTCAGTCTAAACATTACATGTCCTGATGTCTACTCAGTCTAAACATTACATGTCCTGATTGATGTCTACTCAGTCTAAACATTACATGTCCTGATGTCTACTCAGTCTAAACATTACATGTCCTGATGTCTACTCAGTCTAAACATTACATGTCCTGATTGATGTCTACTCAGTCTAAACATTACATGTCCTGATTGATGTCCACTCAGTCTAAACATTACATGTCCTGATTGATGTCTACTCAGTCTAAACATTACATGTCCTGATTGATGTCTACTCAGTCTAAACATTACATGTCCACTCAGTCTAAACATTACATGTCCTAGTATCCACTCAGTCTAAACATTACATGTCCTAGTATCTACTCAGTCTAAACATTACATGTCCTGATGTCTACTCAGTCTAAACATTACATGTCCTGATTGATGTCCACTCAGTCTAAACATTACATGTCCTGATTGATGTCTACTCAGTCTAAACATTACATGTCCTGATTGATGTCTACTCAGTCTAAACATTACATGTCCTGATGTCTACTCAGTCTAAACATTACATGTCCTGATTGATGTCTACTCAGTCTAAACATTACATGTCCTGATTGATGTCTACTCAGTCTAAACATTTACATGT